>CM061538.1:313003221-313538221 GCA_030864215.1 Capsicum pubescens | reverse complement strand
GTGAGCACCTACACCTATTTCTTCCTCAAAAGGTGTACCAAGTGGTACCGAAGGCGAAGGCACACGGGTATATCGACTACTTGAACTACCTCTACCACTAGTAATTCATTTTTTACTACCACTATCGCTTCCAGGACAAATTTTTTTAACACCTTTAGTAGCGAGGTTTCTTAATTTATCCATAGTATAAATTAAATTAAACTAAAAAAAATCAAAATACATAAATATAATAAAATTAAATATTAAACAATTAATACAATAAATAAAAATTAAACGTAAGAGATGAAACGACAATACTAAATTTTGGAAGTATCCGAAGGTTGTGACTTTAGAAACTTCTACTCGTACTTTGTAAACGCAAAATTAAAAAATTAAAGTGAACACTTTAAGAAATTAAATATATTGAATATTTGAGAATTGTGAATTGAGATTTGAGAGAGTGAAAAATTATGTGAAAAATAATTTGAAGGTGTAGGGTATCTATAATTTTTTTTTCGGGATTAAAAAATAATTTTTAAAGTAATTGTTTTTTTTTTTAAGAAATGGGCCCAAACTAGCCGTTTGGACCTAAAAACGGCTATATAGCCGTTGGACCAATGGCTAGTTTGGCCCAAAACCCAAAAATTTAAAAAAAATAAAAAAAATTGATTCCGGGCGGGGCCGGTTAACCGGCGGGCTTGGATCGGGGTTGGTCTGGGCCGGGTTAACCAGACCCAAATTAATAAAATAACCGGTTCGGGACCCGGAACTCTGAAGCCCTAGGGCTTACCGGGCCAGGTCAAACCGGGTCGGGTCCATTTAGTGGGCCGGGTAGGGCCGGGTCAGCCTGGCCCACTTGACAGGCTTAAGCCAAATATACAAAAATATTCACTATTATATGTAAAATATGTATATTTTATAAATATTGTAGATTTATGTGTTGGTGAAATTATAATAAAATTACAATTGTAAAAATTATAAGTGAAGAAAAAAATATCTTCTTCTTCTTCGGTTGAGGCGCGGATATTTCGCTTTCTTTAAGCAGATTGAAGCCACTGTAGCAAAGTAATCTTCTGGACTTGTCTCCTCCAGGATACACCAGCCTTCTCATAAAGAACAACTCAACAACTCTCGATATGAGTTGAGTTCAAAGCTTCACAAAAAGAACATCTTCAATTCCTTCAACTAATAAACTCTTTTTTTTTGTAACTTTTGTTAACTCTATTTTTTCTCATAATTTTCAAAACCATGCATGACCATCTTTATTTATAGGTGAAATATTCATCCTTGTATTGAATAAGGATGAATGAAGAATAGCGACAAGGAAAAATCAATGCCCTCTTGGTTACAAAAGTTGTAAAGATTGCAAGTCATAAAGTGGTAGAAAGTGAATGAATAAAGAATTGGAGGTTACATGAATTTCACGGAGAATGATTGTCATGCATAGCCACCACTAACCGTAGAATAAAGTGCATGAAATGCACCACTAATAACCTCACTAATTCCTGTAGTAAAAGAGAGTAACCCATATGTTTTTAAAGCATTATATGCCACTTACATGAAAAAAGTAACTGCAAACATCCATGCAACAAATCAATGCAAATGATGCATCTGATATTAACAAGAGAGTCTACTAGCTGAAGGAAGACTATAATGAATAAAGAAGGTGTGCTCTGCATTGAACCTCCATTTAGTAAAACAATAATTTTTACTCCAGAGTCGTAGTAGTCTCAGACTTGAACTATGACTGTTTGAGGGAAATAAAAGGTCACTGCTTACACATAATAGTCAGGGTGTTGACATAGGATTTAAGGCCTTAGTCAATGTATTTGCAAGATTATCACAAGATTTGACACAATCAACATTAAGGGTACTATATGTCAAATATGATCTCACATTACTGTGTTTTCTCCTTATAGGTCTGGATATACCGTTGTAATAATGATTTTGAACTCTACCAATTGCAGTGGTGCTATCATAATGAATTAAAATAGGAGGAATTGATTTTTAAAAATAAGGTATTTGAAATAACAAATCTCTCAACCAATTCGCTTCCTTTCTAGTTGAAGGTAAAGCAATTAGTTCAGCCTCCATGGTAGAGTTAGCAATAATAGTTTGCTTTTTATATTTCTAATAAATAGAACCTCCACCCAAAGTAAAAATAAAATTAGTAGTAGATAAGGAGTCACCTGATAAAGTGTCTTAATCCGTATCATAAAAGCCTTCAAGTACACAGGATATTTTTTATAGAACAAACCACAAGTTTTATTTCAATTTAATATCTCATTATTCTCGTTATAGCATGACAATGTTAATTATCTGGCTTGCTAGTAAACCTGTGTCACGACCCGAGCTGAGACCGTGGCTACGACGGGCATCTCGAACCAAGAGGCCCGAGAGACCCCTTAGCATACTAACTTAAACATAATCCATATATAAATTAAGTGCGGAAGATATAATAATGTTTAATGGAATTAGGAAAATACAATACTCAAATTCCATTCTACACCAGTCTATGAAGGCTCTACTGAACTGAAAATACTAGTCTGACTAAATTGGGATAAAGCCCCCGATCGAACCATAAAACTAACTGCGATTACATATAGATAGATTGCCTTCCGGTGTAAGGGAGTCTCACCAAATTCTGAAAGTTTGAGAACAATCTACTACTGAGACGGATCCCGGGACTGAGCCTCTGAACCTATAGATAGGGGGTCAATACTCAAAAGTACTGGTATGTAGAACAACCTAAAGCTAACATATATTTCATGTAACATAATTGAGAGCATTGTGAAAGCAATTTATCATAACATATATATAAAAACACATAGGTAAAATCAATGAGCTTCAAAACATTCTTGTAAGTCATGACTCAACTCTTTGTTTTACTTCTGAGCTAAATAGTATGTCCTACAAGTCTGATATCCCACAGACAATATGAGATCCACTCTTAACTCGGCGGCCAAGCCTCCAATCCGAGTTTGCCGCAAGAATTGAGGTCATAAATAAGAACAAAGTATGCCTCATTTCTAACATACCATGCTATAGAAAAAGTGTGCCTCCTTGCTGGAACACCATATCATGAGAAAGTATGCCTTCTTGCTGACATACAATTTCATAACAACCCGTACCAGCAAATTATTATTTTGGGCTATCAGTTATCTGAATTCGAGCCTTCTTTGGGTAACCATCTAACTCTCTTACAACTTATTTGTAGCCTTTTAAAACATGTATTTAAACTGAAATTATGATCTGAAATCTGAATAGTCTGTAGTCTATTGTATTCTTAGTCTGTCATGATATTTATCCAATTTGGTATCGTCATACCAAGACTTGCAAGCCGTATAAGCCATATAATATCATGCTATAGTCTTTTTATTTTAAAACATGTGAATGGCCACCCAAAAGATTTACATCATATGAGAGTTCTCATTTCAAAAGCATATGAAAACTTATACAAAACTCTTTTTTCAAGTCTTTAACACATGGTGGCCAACTCTTTCATAAATCGCATACAATTCTTTTATTTAACACGAAGAGCACATATATAACAAGAAAACATCCTATCATCAATCGTAACTAATGTCCAGTCCATCAATGATAGTAAAACATTTGACTTATACATTAGGACATGCAATTGAACAACCCATAACATGTTAAATCAAATAAATTTTATGTTGAGAGGAAAATTTCATGAATCTTGCTCTCATACTAATTCTAAAAAACATATGATGTATAAACACATGAATATTATTCAAATCGATAGAAAACTTCATGATAATCTCATCAAAATGGGTTCATGATACATGTTCTTCATACAGTTTTCAAACCCTTTTTATATACATAATTTTCTGTCACACCCCAAGTCGAGGCCCTAGACATGACATGAACCCGATACTATTGCTAGTATGAGCAAACGTTCTAGCATATCACATGAGCATACACCTAACATAATGAATAGAGAGAAAGAAATATAAAATAAGATTTCTTAAAGGATAGAGTCTCTCATCAATGTTCTTTAGTATCACGTAACGTCTGACGACACAATAGTCATGATAAATAAGACTAAAAATTACAAGATTTTTCTGACAACTAAACCAATCTATGAAGCCTCTACTGACTAACTATAACTGTCGAGAAAAGGCTCCAGCATACCCTGATACTAAAAGTAACATAGAGAAATTGTCATATCTTAATTTGCCCCGGGTAGAAATGAGGTTCACCAATTGCATAAGATGATAATCCTAATGAGGCACCTGACCGCGGACTTGAGATCTAGAACCTACATAATAAAATGATGTAGCGCCAAAGACGATTAATACGTGGAATGTATTGGTATATAAAATTACTTTAGAAGGGAAGTAAAATAAGAGATTAGAAATGAAAATAAAATTTAAAAATAAGTAAAGACAACTGGAAAGAAACAAGAATATAAAATAAATTTATAATTGACCAAGTAAGGTAGATTTAATTCCTTTGATTATTTGTGAGCGAAAGTAGTGAACCATCATAAACCACCATGTGAACACATGGAGTATGATCTCGACCCGATCAGCTAAGCCATCCTATACCTTTCCTGACATAAGACATGACATGACATGACATAATTTGCTTGCAAGTATCTATGGTTAGCCCCTTTTCGGGACACATGAAAAAAAGAGTCATCCGACTTGTGGAATAATCTCTATCCTATATCGGCAAACATAGTTTCGGGAATTTACCTTTTCAATCTATGCCTTCACGATCAACTAACTAACTCCCTTATAGTCACAACATTATCTTATTTATCTGATTAGTTCTTGATCAAAATGTTAGTATCTGATTAGTTCTTGATCAAAATGTTAGTCTTGTTACGTTCATGTTCATAGTTTAGCATTTTTAGGCTCAGGCTCATGGTTTAGCTTTTTTAGGCTCATAATTATGTATATCCACTTTAGGCTCATATTGAAAGTTAGTCATAATAGATTCATATTCATGAGTTAACACTATCAATATTGGAGAGTCATGATAGGTAATTTCATGGTTCGATATGATATAATCATGTACACGATTGGAAGCATTCTTATAAGAATATTCATGGTCATATTATTAAGTATCTATTAGCTAAATGGGGGATTCTTGGGAAATTGGTATTATTATACTAAAACTTGCAAATTCATAATGTATACATCACTATGCAAAGAGTTTTACAAATGTTACGGGAAGGTTACCTTCTTATGGATTGTGGAATAAGAATATACTTTTAAGAGTTTCATAAATTATATCTTATAACTTTAATAAAAATATTCACATGATGGAATGGATGAGATTTTGACATGGAAGATTGGTCTAAGATATTGCATTACAATTATCTACTGCCTGATATTCTGGAAAACAGATTGACATGAGATTCCAATAGGAGATAAAACACTTATTAACAGTAAAAAGTGAACTCAAACTCCCAATCTAAGAATCTAACAATATCAATATGAGAAGTTTAATTTTCAAAGAGCTAGTTAACAAGCCAACATGTCAATATCTTGCGAAAACAAGAATAAAATCATACAAAGCAATCGGTGAAGCAGTCTTACAGCTTATGGAACAATCTTACAACCAGGGCAATAGTCATACAACCAGTTATACAAACGGTTATAGAGCTAGAATTGGTTCAGACCATATTAACAATTAAAAAGATGAAAGATGATGAACAAATAAAGATGTTACTTTTCTTTTCTTACCCCAAGTATCTGCAAAAAACATATTTATAATTGAGGAATAAGCGTATGAGAGTTTCTTCAATTCTAGTTTATCTTGTACAAATTAAATTGGTGAACATGAAATTTGAAAATTACGTAAAGATTGTCTTACATACCTTCAAAGGTTAGAGAAACTAGTGATAGGAAGAAAGAGAACTAAGCTTTTTTCTTGAGCCAATTCTCCTATATTTCTTAAACTTGAGTTTGAGAGAAAGGAGAGAGGTGTTAAGGCTAAAAATCTTTTGAAACTGATAAGAAAGAGTTTTAAAAAGTATTCGGGGTTATGGGAAAAGTAAAGGACGAAATAACCCCTCCTGGAATGTGAAAAGATAAGAAAAAAATAGAAAATTTTCGTCTAATAGGCTGTTCTGACTATTCTTAGAAAAACACACATAACTTTTTACTCGAGACTCTGATTTATGAGCTGTTGGTGGCATTGGAAAGAAGATTAAAAAATATTTAATTTGACAGGTAGTGGGTCACATAACTCTATGTATTATAGGTGAAATTCTCGTTTAAGTTTGATCCTTGAATGAACCTATACGAAAACTTAATAATTAAAAAACCTTTTAATTCAAATTTATTTAGAGATTTCTTATGCCTTTAATTCATACTCAATGTCCCTACGACACTTAAGACATGACCTTTACACCTAGATCAAATAAAAATCCTAGATTCATGTCCAAGTACATAAGAAGAGCGGTCCTATTTGTTTTATGTTCAGCTCGAACGTTTAGGGTGTTACAATATCTCCCTCTTGGGATCATTCATCCTCGAATGATGGTCTTGGATGAGTAACTTACATGGGAATACCAAAATAGTCTAGTATCTCTTGAACTATTTCTTAATGACATGAACTTTCCTAATATGTGGAGCATTATAACAAGCCATGGAAGAAACATACAGGCACGAGTCATAAGATGCACGAGACTTAACATAGACATGTCATAGGACATGAGTTTCATGGGAAATGAAAATAACAATGTAAGACATGAGTTTAGGGGTATCTTAGTTGTATAAATAGGGCTTATAGAGCATGAATGACATGACGAAGACTAGGACATAAGTCCTATTCAATCTGAAGTTACATAACATGAAATAGGGGTTCATTAGATATAGGAATACAAGTATTTTCACCTTTAATACTGGTAGTATTAGATCTTAGCAACACCTTTTGAACCTATCTTTTTTCCCTGAATATTACACTTTATTATTTCCAAAATACAATTCTCACATGGGCACATACAAGTACTAAAGTCTGATTCTAACACATTCTTACCTTGTCTAAGCCTACTCAGAGATACAAGGTGCCACAACTAAAATACTCATGCTAGTCTGAATTTCAAGATCCCATAATTTAATTCCTTTTAAGAACCTTCATCTTGATTGTTGACTTGCTCTTATGTTAGTTCTAAAACTCAACAAGGAATCTCTTGCATCTACAATTATACCCAGGCACATTACTTTTTCTCATCATATAAATATCCATTCTTGAACTCTGATCAAGAAGTCACAAATTTCATAGTATATTTAGCCACATAGGTATCGACATGATATCTAAGCTCATCGCTATAACTTTATGGTTTCTTCCCTGTTAATAAGAAAAATATTCTCCATCTAACCTAGAACCTCTATGAATCACAATTTCAGGTACTCCTACCTGGGGAGAACCCATATGAATTCATCTAACTATTACATATAGCTAATTTTCATCTCACACTTCATCCATGCTTATGATCTTAGATGAATTGGTACGCTGCCATCATCGCAATAAGAAACATCTAGTCACTCTATTCCAACCATTACTCAACTGATATCACACCACTGTCATGTCATAAAGAATACCACCAAAGGACTAGAATATGAGCATCAGGAATATAAGGAATACTTCTCAATCACTACTAATACTTATTGTGACCTTGCTAATAAAGATGTGTCCTGTGAATAATGCATAATAGGCACGAATGTTTTATATATAAAATACACAAAAAATAACTGGAGAATCATTATGGATATAGATAATGACATAACATGAGTTCAAAACATATCAAAAATTTTAAGTTCATAGGACAAGGCATACTAGAAT
This sequence comes from Capsicum pubescens, assembly GCA_030864215.1. Classification (NCBI taxonomy): domain Eukaryota; kingdom Viridiplantae; phylum Streptophyta; class Magnoliopsida; order Solanales; family Solanaceae; genus Capsicum; species Capsicum pubescens. The sequence continues at coordinate 313,530,421 of CM061538.1, read as the reverse complement.
TCATGGATTCGTGGAGTAAGTATGGGATCATTGAGTTAAGCTTATTTTCAGTCTAGGAACTTAGCATGAATGTGAATTAATATCAAGTTCATAAACCAAGATCATGGGCATGATTCTAATACAGGGACATGAGTAGAGTGTCATAGTGACTGAAGTATAAGGGATATTTTTGGATAAGAATGGGTTACTTTCTCATTCTAGCTCTTTTTGAACTCATTACATTACTATTTATATCCAAAGACATGACTGGTTCCTCACCCAATCATCTCCCCCTTAGCTAAAATTTAGTGTCTTAAGTTTGTGGACTTATTATCTATACTTAGCTATCATTACTTTACTCTGCATAGTCGGGGTATCACTATATACATGAATGCTAAACTCTCTTTAATAGACTATATTTGTAGATACTTAATCTTTGCTAGGACTTCTTTCTGAGATACTACTCTAAACTTTTACTTACCTCTATGTCTATCATTCTATAATTTATGCTCCTATTGGTATACATGCCCATTTCCTCAAAAACTTAATAAGCTGGTCTTTTCTTATTAGTCTACATTTATCATACCTCTAAATTTCTATCCACCCAATATTATAGAATTAAAACTTATATCAAGATACTTTACATTATATTGTCTTATTTATAATCCCCTGATTCAGACCGTAGGATTACCATATAATTCATACCTGGAATCTCTCCAACTTACACAATATCAAGAATAATAAACTAGGAACATACCACACTTAGGAGCTTTGAATCTCATCTACGATATATATCTCTTTTGGAGCATATATCTTGCCTTATAATTCTTATGATTTTCTTATCATCAAATGTTTTATCCTTCACTCACTTATTCATCTAGAGCCTGCATATATCACACTTACGCTTTCACACTTTTCAGAAGTTAACATCTTAATTTCTTGCATATGTTATGTCAAGCCCACTGCATCAAATCCTAACTAACATTATCACTCTCATGCAACCCTTTTTCTTACCACGACAATCATCTAAGGTCAAGCTCTACAGTCTAGTACTAAACATAGATGGAACTTATCAACTTATACTACTTAGAATTATTTCTACCAAAGATAATCAAGAAACACTAGGTCATTGATGTCTCATGACAAAATAGTAAATTTTTACTGTAGTCTCACAGCCTATCTAGTTGCAATCTATGTGCGTATTTTTTTTTTCACACAGCTACTACTTATTCAATGACCTGCCTAAACTACATTCATAGATCTAAAACAACAAGTGGGGGTACTCTCTTTAAAACTCAAGGGGTAGCCTAAATTTGTCAATTCCTGACCACTCTATCCTCCTATTCACAACATAGACTTAATCTTTACTAACACCATCGCATGTCATCCTAACTTCCTTCCAGTTCAAGTATACTTCTAAGTCATCGTATCAAAAAATCCTATCTCTACTTGCAACCATCAAATTTACACCTTGACCAACACCTAAGGACATTTTATCTCATCACCCAGTTAATGGATAAATGAATTCAGCTACATACTTCGACCAATTTACCATCTTCACTTTTAAGCCACTAAACTTTTGAATTCATATTTCTAGATCTAGAACTCATTCTACTGCTTATGACTTACAACACCCTAAACTACACTATCTCTCAAGTGAAAAATACTACGCAGGCATTGCCATACAAACTTTTTCGATTAAAGTTGTCATGAGTAACAAGATTCAAAAGGGCTTAAGAGTACATATTAACGCAGGGTCAAACATACTATTCTTATAAACAAGGGTGCATTCTTTCAAAATGAAGAACTTAAACAAACTAATGGTCTCTTCATAATCTCTCGTGCAGTCTCTTAACTTTTTGGTTTGCTCTATCTGCGAGAACTACATTGATAGGCATCTGACCTTTACTGCCTTTACCACCTTGAAGGTGAGACATAGAAAGAACAATTAGAGCAACACACGAGTTTGCAGAAGTTTCTTAGGGTAGCTCTATTGTACGATCTAGAGTATGAAAGAATTGAAATATTTCTTAAATGTCCTACAACCTCCGAATCATAAGTATGGTGCTCTTCACACTCATAATTAGGACACTACTAGACATGACTTCTCAGACACTCTAGGAAACTTGGACTCTGGGCTCTGATACCAAGTTTGTCACGCCCCGAGCCGAGGACCTATATGTGACACACACCTGATATTATTGCTAGTATGAGCGAATATTCTGGAATATCACATGAGCATAAACCTAACATAATGAATAGAGAGAAAGCAATATAAAATAAGATTTCTCAAAGAAGAAAGTCTTTCATCAATGATCTTTAATATCACGTAACGTCTGACGATAAAATAGTCATGATAAATAAGACTAAAAATTACAAGATCTTTTGACAACTAAACCATTCTGTGAAGACTCTACTGACTAACTATAATTGTTGGGAAAAGGCCCCGGTATACCCTCATACTAAAAGAAACATAGATAAATTATCATAAATTAATTTGCCCTGGGTAGAAAGGAGGCTCACTAATTGCAGAAGATGATAATCCTAATGAGGCCCCTGACCGCGGACTTGAGATCCAGAACCTACATCATGAAATAATGTAGCGCCAAAGACAATCAATAGTGGAATGTATTGGTATGTAAAACTACTTTAGGAGGGAAGTAAAATAAGATATTAGAAATGATAATAAAATTCAAAAATAAGTGAAGACAACTGGAAAGGAATAAGAATATAAACTAAATTTATAATTGACCAAGTAAGGTAGATTTAATTTCTTTGATTATTTGTAGGAGAAAGTAGTGAACCATCATAAACCACCATGTGAGCGCATGGAGTCTGATCTCGGCCCAATCATCTAAGCCATCCTATACCTTGCTGGGCATAGACATGACATGATATAATTTTCTAGCAAGTATCTATGGTTAGCCTCTTTTTGGGACATATGAAAAAAAGAGTCATCCGATTTGTGGAATAATCTCTATCCTATGTCGGCAAACAGAGTTTCGGACATTTATCGTTTTAATTTATGCCTTCACTATCAACGGAACTGACTAACTCCCTTATGCTCATGATGTTATGTTATTTATCTAATTAGTTCTTAATCAAAATGTTAGTCTTGTTACATTCATGTTCATAGTTTTGGCTTTTTAGGCTCATGCTCATCGTTTAGCATTTTTAGGCTCATAATTATGTATAGCCACTTTAGGCTCATATTGAGAGTTAACCATAATAGGTTCATATACATGAGTTAATACTATCAATATTAGAAAGTCATCATAGGTAATTTCATGGTTCGATATGATATAATATATGTACATGATTGGAAGCATTCTTGTAAAAATATTCATGTGCATTTTATTAAGTATCTATTAGCTCAATGGGAGATTACTGGTAAGTTGGTATTATTATACTAAAACTTGAAAATTCATAATGTATACATCACACTGCAAAGAGTTTTACAAATGTTGCGGGAAGGTTACCTTCATATGGATTATGGAACAAGAATTATGCTTTTAAGAGTTTCATAAATTATATCTTATAACTTTAGTAGAAACATTCACATGATGGTATGGTTGATTTTGTTACATGGAAGATTGGGCAAGATATTGCATTACAATCATCTACTGCCTGAGATTTTGGAAAACATATTGACATTTTATCCCAATAGGAGATAAAACAATTATTAGCAAAAAAGTGAACTCAAACTCCCAATCTAAGAATCTGACAATATCAATATGGGAAGTTTAATTTTCAAAGAGCTATTTAACAGGTCGAAAGTTCAATATTTTGCAAAAACAAGAAGAAAATCATACAAAGCAACCAGTGAAGCAGTCTTACACCTAGTGAAACAATTATACAACCAGTGCAATAGTCATACAACCAGCTATACGAACGGTTATTGAGATAGAATTGGTTCATACCATATCAACAGTTAAAAGGATGAAAGATGATGAACAAAGAAAGATGTTACTTTTCTTTTCTTACCCAAAGTATCTGGGAAAGACATATTTATGCATTTAATTGAGGAATAGGAGTATGAGAGTTTCTTCAATTCTAGTTTATCTTGAACAAATTGAATTGGTGAACATGAAATTTAAAGAATACATAAATATGGTCTTACGTACCTTAAAAGGTTAGAGAAACTAGTGATAGGAAGGAAGAGAACTAAGGTTGATTCTTGAGACAATTATTCTATATTTCTTAAGCTTGTGTTTGAGAAAAAAGAGAGAGGTGTTAAGGCTGAAAAAAGCTTGTAAATGATAAGAAGGATTTTTTAAAAGGTATTGGGAGTTATGGGAAAAGTAAAGGACGAAATGACCCCTCCTAGAATGTGAAAAGATAAGAAAAGAATAGAAAATCTGACTGTTTTAGCAAAACTCACATAAATTTTTACTCGAGACTATTATTTATGAGCTGTTGGTGGCATTGGAAAGGAGATTAATTTTTTTTAATTTGATAGGAAGTGGGTCACATATCTCTATGTATTATAGGAGAAATGCTCGTTTAAGTTTGATCCTTTTATGAACCTGTACAAAAACTTAATCATTAAAGAACCTTTCAATTCAAATTTATTTAGAGATTTCTTATGCCCTTAGTTCATACTCAATGTCCCTACGACACTTAAGACATGACCTTTACACCTAGATCTAATAAAATTCTTTGATTTAGGTCTAAGTACATATGAAAAACGGTCTAATTTGTTTTATCTTTAGCTCAAATGTTCAGGGTGTTACATTTTCATGTCTTTAAAACTTGCTAAAATCTATAAACTACACCTATAAGGTTTAGAATAGACCCACATACCTTTTGACGGAGAAAAATCAAAGGGAACGTAGAGAGATTTGCCTTTGGAGATAAACATCCTCAAACCCTAGGTGGTTTCTCCTCTCTTTCTTTGGAGAGATGATTTGGGGATTTAAGGAGTGATAATAATGTATGTTAAGACCTTAATTTCATATATATAATGTTAGGAACGATTATAGGGTGTAAAAAGACCTCAACGCCCTTAAAACAGAACAAAACGGAACAACTTATGATGCTTGGCTTTTGCCTTGTGACTCATTATTATGCCAACCTTAGGGTTGACAGCACACAACTAGAGCCAACCTCAGGGTTGGCGGTGCACGACCAAAGCCAACTCCATTCAGTGGCTGTTTGTTTTTGATCCACGATGCAAGGCCTTTACAGAGGGTCTAAATCGCATCGCTCACCCACTTTTAAGGCCTAAAAGCACCCCTAGCATAATCCACTACATCTAAACATGGTCTACCATAGAAATGGGGGGTCCTAAGGCTCATTTTGAATGCGTTATTTGAGTGTTAAAGACACGGGGTGTTACATTATCCCCCTTGGGATCATTCGTCCCTGAATGATGACTCGAAACACATAAAGCATGATTTAAGGCAATATATGGAACTAAATGAGTAAGATAAGATCAATAATTTCCATTAGGAATTTTCCAACAAAACATGGAAAGGGATCAAAAGAGCTTTTTGATAACCATTAGTGAATCGTGTGAGCACGAAGTGTGAGATAATAAGAATTGACATAAAGATGACCTTTCACATGAGTTCTAAGGATGATGATCATCACAACTTAAGGAATGGGTTTATTTGGTGATCATAGGTCTTTATTTGCATTGATACTCGACATGTAATAAGGTTTCGCGGGAGATAGGAATAGAAACATTCTCTACCTTACAAGATATAACGAATAGACCTTAAACTTAGATACATTACTAGTCTATTCCCCAAATAATAAATAACATACTTCTTCATTTCCAACTTACAATTCTCCCATGACACACCTAACCGCAAGAGTTTGAGTCCCACTGTATAGTACTTCCATGTTGAAGCCTAACCCTGAGTTAGAAAGTTCTAACTTAAGCTACGGGACCTTGTACTCAACATCCCATTAAGAATATTCCTTCACCTTATTACTATAATCAACATCCTCAGGTCTTAAATCAAAGAGTACTAACCATATTGCATATTGGTTTGTGTATTCTTCATGCCTACCTTCACTAAATCCACCTTATGGATCTCCTCACTAAAAACTAGCAACTTCAATCACTATCACAAATATTTTTGCCACATATATCCTTCCTAACTATTTCAAAGAACGAAAGTTCATCTCCTTCTCCCTTCTTCAACTATAACCTTAGGTCCAGTAGTTACACCAAAAACTTAACACAATAAGAAACATCTACTCCCTTATCTAAGACATTACTACACTTTCATAACCATTATCATACAATATACGCAGGGTCATTAAGGGACCCGTGCATAAGCATCATGAATGTGAGTAATATATTTGATTATAACTTATACTTGTTGCACTACTCAAGGTGGGACATGAGATGAAGATACGATACAACAGGCATGAAGTGCTCCATATATCAAATGTCTAGATCATAGATTTGGTCATAAACACAACACAACACAACATGAGTTCTTAGGACTGAGCACAATGAGAAACATGATCGTATATATTATGAGATGCATAACATAAAACTGGAATTCATGTAGTCAATGCTATAGACAAGGATTTCTACTAGGAGCTATTACACCTTATTTTTAGAGCTAAGGTAGTCATGAGTTTGCATAAACTTTATCACTTTGGTCTAAAGCCAACATAAAATTAATTGGAGACATATATAAAACATATTTTCTTAGAACCAAGAATGATGTAGGACATGGATTTATGGATCATGAGCATCACAACATAGAGCTTGAATACTTGGAAAATTGGATTACTGAGACATCATTGCTTCTAGTTTGGAGGTCGGAACATGACATAAGTCTCATAGACAACTTGAACCTTGGGCATAGGCATGACTTAAATACATAAGACATTAATAAATGTCTCCTTAAATTGAATAACGAGAAGTTGGCTTGAATAGGAATAGATTTATCATGACCCTTCCTTGAAATTGACACCACGAGAAAATTTGGGAACTATCTTAATTCATCATCCCCCTTAGATCAAAGTTACAATTCTAAACTTGAGGACATATCCCCTCATCAAATCTATAACCATAACTCGTAACATAATGGGGGTATCAGTATACACAAAAGCAAAAAATCCCCTCAATAACTTTTATACAGAAAGTAAATTTTTTCTAGGGCATTCCCTTTAGGGATACTAATCATAACTTCCTCTAACTCCCAAAGTCATCGACTTATGACTAAAATTATCATGGGCATGGACATCCGTTCTTCTAAACACTTAAAACTATATCTTCAGCTACTTAGAATGCTAGAATTACATCTCTAATATAATAACCTCATAACTTAACAAAACTTTTAAAAATACACCAAGGGTTCACATAGTCTATCTATTTCTCCCTTAATTCAGTTCTATATAACACCATATAACAACTCCCTAGACTTCTCCATACTAAGAAACTTGCAAACATAGACTAGGTATACATGACACTCATAACTCAAAACCGAGTATACTGCATCCTTATAACTTAAGGCTTTTATCCATCTAATGATTTAGCCACCATTTCTACTTCAACACTAGAACTCATCCATATATCAAAATTACAAACTCCAACATCTTATAAGTCATCCACCTAAGATATTTCACACATCACATCACGTCTACTAATTCATTCCCACAAAACATGCATTATTAATCTTAAGCTACTATTATTACCACCACACTTCACATCTAAAGTTCAAGCCTACAGTCTAACATTAATCATGTACCACAGATGATTCATGCCATATATTATACTAGTCCATCAATTGGGAACTCAACCCAAATATCTTAATTCACTTAACTATGACCTATAATCACGTCCCTTCATGACATTATTAATACACCTCAAAATCTACTACATACCTTCTCACACGCCGTACTAGCTTACAACTACCATAGAAAAGAAAATCAAGGGGGTAAATTCACATAATAAGGATAGTCGATCTTAATCTTATAATATAACCCATTACGATCTATTAGTCTATTCTACATTCTCACAACATATATACTTACCCATTCATACATTTAGACTACTTTCAAAATCCCATAAACATTACTAAGTTTTACCCAAGTTAGTCTATACATAAAACTTATTGGCTAATCTGCCCCTTTCTATTCACGACATATAAATTATTTCTACAAGCTACCATAACTATCCATTTCGAGCTCCTTTCCTATTTTAAATAAATGATAAGCATAGACAATCACTTGCTTCATAGACTACCATACAATCTACAAGTATTACTACAACATTAGTCAATCACTCTATAAAAGGGAAACCCATCCCTCAATCAAACGTTGTATAAGTAAAACTAGTTTTTTAATGAAAAAGTCACCCTCTATCTTTTAAACTTGTGACTTCATATCACTAACTTTTGGACCATCTTACTATCTATAGGTCATGACACCTTAACGTATACTACTACTCGAGTGGAAATACTGTTCCAAAATTCTGCCATATATCTCTGCCCTTAAGCATGACATTTGTAACAAGGATTCATAAAGGGACTGAATACACTCCTTAACTCAAGCTCAAACACATGATTAATGTAGATAGGGGTATACATTGAAATCAATACACATTGAAGCACTAACGGACTTATCTGATATCCTTGTGCTATATCATAACCTTTTATACCTCAATTAGAAAGGACCATATCCTTTAGACTCTAGTCTTATGCAATTGTATCACCTCAACAATGAGACATAACTAATAAAATCAGAGTAAGGAAAAAATTTGGATAACTTTAGTATGGACATCACAATGGCACGATCTAGAGTATGAAAGAATGGGAAACATCTCCTAAATGCCTCGTAGATTCCTCCTTATAAGTGTGGTACGCTACACACCTATAAAAAGAACTTTACTCAACACGGCTTCATAGAAACCCTGGGACCCTGAACCATGCTCTGATACCAAGCTTGTCACGACCCGAGCCGAGGCCCTATCCTTGATGGGCATCCCAAACCACGAAGGCCCGAGAGACCCCTTAATATACTATGATAAGCATAATCCATATATAAATCAAGTGCGAAAGATATAATAATGTTTAATGGAAACTTATAATCCAAAATGTGTCAACAAAATTAGGACAATACAATACTCAAATTCCGTTCTACACCAGTATACGAAGCCTCTACAGAACTAAAAAATAGTCTAACTAAACGGGGATAAAGCCCCCGATTGGACCATAAAACTGACCGAGATTACATATAGATAGATTGCCTTCTAGTGTAAGGGAGGCCTACCAAATTTTGAAAGTCTGGAAAAAATTTACTATTGAGCTGGACCCCGGGACTGAGGATCTGAACCTGTAGATAAGGGGTCAATACTCGAAAGTACTGGTATATAGAACAATCCAAAAATAACGTATATTTCATGTGACATAATTGAGAGCATTGTGAAAACCATTTATCATAACAGATATATAAAAACATATGGGAAAAATTAATGAGCTTCAAAACATTCTTGTAAGTCATGACTCAACTCTTTGTTTTACTTCAGAGCTAGATGATACACCCTACAAGTCTGATATCCCACGAGCAATATGGGATCCGCCCTTAACTCAGTGGCCAAGCCTCCAATCTGAGTTTGTCGCAAGAATTACGGTATAAATAAGAACAAAGTATTCCTTCTTTCTGACATACCATGCTATAGGAAAAGTGTGCCTCCTTGCTGACACACCATATCATAAGAAAGTATGCCTCCTTGTTGATATACAATTTCAAAACAACTCGCAATGGCAAAATAAGATTTTTGGATGTGAATTATTTGAACTCGAGCCTTCTTCCGATAACCATCTAACTCTCTTAGAGCCTATTTTTAGCCTTTTAAAATATGCATCTTACTAAAATCATGATCTGAAATCTGAATAGTCTGAAGTCTGTTCTATTTTGAGTCTGTCATGGCATTTATCCGATTTGGTATCGTCATACCAAGACTTTCAAGCTCTATAAGCCATATAATATCATGCCATAGTCTTTTCATTTAAAAACATATGAATGACCACCCAAAATATTTACATCATATGAGAGTTCTCATTTTAAAAGTATATGAAAAGTTATGCAAAACACTCTCTTTTCAAGTCTTTAACACATAGTGGCCAACTCTTTCATAAATCACATGCAATTCTTTCATTTAACATGAAAAGAACATATATAACAAGAAAACACCCTCTCACCAATTATAACCAATGTCCAGTCCATAAATGATAGTAAAACATTTGACTCATACTTTAGGACATACAATTGAACTACCCATAACATGTTAAATCAAATAAATTTCATGTTGGGAGAGAAATTTCTTGAATCTTTCTCTCATATTAATTCTCAAAAACATATAACGTATAAACACATGAATATAATTCAAATCGATGGAAAACTTCAGGATAATCTCATCAAAATGGGTTTATGATGCATGTTCTTCAAACCATTTTCAAAACCCTTTTTATATAAATAATTTTCATGTCTTTAAAACTTGTTAAAAACTATAAACTATTCCCATGAGGTTTTGGATAGTCCCACATACCTTTTGACAGAGAAATAAAAGGGAACGTAGAGAGATTTTCCTTGGAGTTCAAAGTCCTCAAACCCTAGGTGGTTTCTCTTCTCTTACTTTTAGAGAGATGATTTAGGGATTTGAGAAGTGATAATAACATATATTAAGACCTTAATTTTGTCCATATAAGATTAGGAACAATTATAGGGTGTGAAAATACCTCAACACCCTTAAAATAGAATAAAATGGATAAACTTATGAGTCTTGGCTTTTGATTTGTGGCGCACAGCCAAAGCCAACCTCAGGGTTGGCAGCGCACGCCAAAAACCAACTTCATCCGTTGGCTGTTTATGTTTGTTCTGCGATGCAAAGCCTTTGTGAAGGGTCCAAATCGCGATGCACACCCACTTTTAAGGCCTAAAAGCACCCCAACACAACCCACAATATCTAAACATGGTCTATCGTCGAAATAAGGGTCCTAAGGCTCATTTTGAATGTGTTATTTGAGCGTTAAAGACACGGTGTGTTACAACCTGCTAAGTACTCCTACTGCATATCAATATTAGGCCCTAGTGCAATTAGTCACATATCTCAAACTTTCAATTATGCTAGCGCATTCCTTTTTCTTTGTAACATCATTTTCATTTTTAACAGGAAATAGGTGAACACTAGAATCAAATGGAGTTACAATATGCTTGCAATCAACGAAATTATATTTTTTCAAAATTTTGTCAACATAATGTGACTGGTCAAGAAAAATTCCATCACATTTTCTAGTAATTTTTATTCCTAGAATAGAATTTGCCTCACTAAGATATTTCATATCAAAATGGCTTCTAAGAATATTTTAGTTTCTCTAATAACATTCATATTAGAGCCAACGATCAGTACATCATCAATATTTAGACAAATAATAACATGAGTATTATTTCAAAACTTATGATATATGCACTTATCATACTCATTTATTTTAACACCATTATCAATCATGGTGGAATCAAACTTTTCATGCGATTGCTTTGGTGTTTGTTTCAAGTGTTATTTTTTTTAAAAGAAGGGGTAGTGAAAAGGGGTTTAAAATGGCTCTCAATGGATTGAAATACATTTAATAGCATTTAAATGATTTTATTATGCATTGGAAGGCTTTGAATAGCCAACATAAATCACACAATGTGCATCATTTGAAATTCATAATCCTAAAGTCTCTAAACAACTTATTAACTAAAATTTACTGCAGTAACTAAATAAGTTTTCAATACTTCTCCTTTGCTTTAGTTACTACAATTTTAAAAACTGCTCCTCCTCAATTTTTTCTCCGACAGTGGATGCTGATTTTTTTAATAGTTTTAAACTTGCACTTTTTCTTTTTGATATTGATCTTTCTCTTTTTTTTTATTCTTTGCTGAATAAACCCCATCAACAATCTTGTTTTATTTGAAAGTACTTTCACAGGTTTTGCAAAGTATTGTAAGGATTTTTCATTCATCAAAACATCACATAAAGGATAGCTTTCAAGATATAATTTCTTTACAAACCAAATTTGATAGTGTTTGTTGGTGAAATTTTTTGAGGCATTCAAAGAGAGACTACGGCTTCACATCTTTTTGATTGAAAATAGTACTATGCTTTAAAAAAAGCACCGGTTAAAAATGGTAGCCCTGACGGATTAAAAATAGTATGATACCTTTGGAAGAACTTATAGATTTTGTAAGATCAATGAAGCTCTTGATACCATTTTTTTTAAAAGATGAGACGACGAAAAAGGGTTTAAAATGGCTCTCAATGGATTGAAATACTTTCAATAGCTTTCAATGATTTTACTATGCATTGGAAGGCTTTAAATAGACAACATAAAATACACAATGTGCATTATTTGAAATTCAAAATCCTAAAGTTTCTCAACAACTAAAATAATCTAATCTAAAATTTAAAATTCAAACTCATCTTAATTCTGAACAACTTATTAACTAAAATTTATTTCACTAACTAAACCAATTTTCAACATCAAGCCATACAAAAAATTTAGTAAGTTTACGCACTTTACTTTCTTGGCTAGCTTCAACAAAACACTCGGGTTATTCCATGTAAATCTCCTCATTTAAGTCTCCATTTTAAAAAATAATTTTTACATTCACTTGATGAATTTGTAAATAAAAAATTATCGCAATAGCATCTACAAGTCTAATGGATGTAATAATTACTGGAGAAAAAGCTTTAAGAAATTCTAGGCCTTCTAGTTGCTTAAAACATTTAGCCACTAGCCTAGCCTTGTATTTATCAACAGATCCATCTGGTTTTAATTTTTTACTTGAGATCCATTTACTGTTAGAGTGGGTAAAAAGTCCCACATTTGTTGGGGAATGGACTGGTGGTTTGCTTATATGAACTTGGGCAATCCTCATCTCTTGAGCTAGCTTTCGAGGTTGAGTTGGGCCCAAGGTCCATTCTTGACATGGTATCAGAGCCAGGTCTATCCCCATTTTGGACTCCTAGTCCACGCGTCAATGCCAATTGGGCCTGGGCGTGAGGGGGGTGTTAGAGTGGGTAAAAAATTCCACATTGGTTGTGGAATGAACTGGTGGTTTGCTTATATGGACTTGGGAAATCCTTACCTCTTGAGCTAGCTTTTGAGATTGAGTTAGGCCCAATTTTCATTCTTGACATTTACATCCAATTGTTTTACAACCCGGTGATAAATCAACTAGCTTCTAAGTTTTATTAGAAATTAATGATTCCATTTCATCATTTACAACCTCTTTCCAGAAAATAACATAATGTGAAGACAAAGCTTCTTTTAAAGTGAGAGAATCATCTCCAACATTAAAATCATAATAACTAGGACCAAAATCTTTTTCTACTCTAGCTCTTTACTTCTTAACTCAAAATCATCATTTTCTTTATTTTTCAAAATAGAAGTAGAAGAACTAGGTAGTGACAAAATATGTACTTCAGTCCTTTAACCCCCACTATTTTTAGAATAAAAAAATTATTTTCATGAAAATAGCATCACCTGACTCTATTAAAACACTATCTTCAAGATTAATAAATCTATAGGTTGTACTATTTGAAGCATGACAAAAAAAAATACAAGTAGTAACTTTTTTACCCAACTTAGAAATTTTAGGATTCATTAACCTTACATAGACTAAGCAACCCCAAACTCTTAGATATCCTAAAATTTGGCTTATGATCTTTCCAAAACTCAAAAGGTATTAATTTGGTCATTTTATGAGGCACACGTTTCAACACATAACAAGCAATCAAAAGAGCTTCACCCCAAAAATTTAAAGGCGCATAAGACTCAATTAACATGACATTAGTTAACTCAACCAAAGTTCTATTTTTCCTTTCCGTTACACCGTTAGATGCTTGTTTTCATTAAGTAAACATACGTAAACTTAGCAAAATATAAAAGTGATGAAATATCTATTTCTACTACGAGTTAAAATTCCTCTAGATTCACAAATATCAGTATGAACTAATTCTAATAAATCAGTTTTTCTTTCAACTTGAAAATGAGGCCTTTCTGTGATTTTGGCTTTATTACAAGCCTCACATTTTTCAAAATTATTTTTGATCACTGAAATTAATCCTAAACTACTCATGATTCCTACATAAAAATATTTATAGGACACAAACGAGCATGCCTAAAATTAGTAGAAGAAAGCATGTAAACAGAAGTAGATGTTTAATTCATTTCAACATTCAACTTGAACATCCCATCACAAGAATACCCCTTTTCCACAAAAATATTATTTTTCACAATTACCTATTGATTAGATTCAATAATCTGTTTGTATCCTGCTTTATTAAGAAAAAAATTAGACATTAAGTTTTTTCATGAAAGAAGTATAAAGTACATTTTTTAAAATTAATATCCTTACAGAAGTAAAACTCAACTCAACATCTCCCATTCCAAGAACTTGAGTTGTATGAGAATCTCCAAGAATGATGGTTTTGGGCTCCTCAAAAGGAGTATATTTTTTAAATCAGTCATTGTCATAACAGACATGGCGGTTTGCACTAGAGTCAGTCCAGCATCCATCAATATTCCTCACCATGTTTATGTCTGTTATGCCACAAATAATTCTTCGATAACATTTGCTTGAGGTGTAGGCCTACGTTTTTAAAATTTGCAAAATTGAGCAATATGCCCACTCTTGCCACAGACAAAGCACAATTCCTTTTCTTAAACATGTTAGTTTTTTGCTTGGTTATTTTCACCATTATTTTCCTTGAGATATCTACCATCATTTTTCTTGAATTTTCCTTCTTAGGCTTCAAAGTACTATTTTTGTTAGTTTCAGGGGCAACATTATTTTAAGTAGTTATATTTCCCTTCGGTGTGATGTTATTCTCTTCCGTTTGCAAAAATACATCTTGATCCCTTGCTTCTTCTTCCATTATCAAAGTCTCAAGAGAAGTTTCCTTTTGATTGTGGCATATAGTTTTTTGAAATTCCTTCCAAGAAGGTGGAAGTTTATCAATTATGCCACAAACAATAAAGTTATCTCTAATTTTGACTTCTTCAGACCTGATCTCTCCAACAATCATTATGAAGTCCTGAGCTTGGTCTACCACTGATTTGTTGTCTACCATTTGAAAAAGAAAAAAATCTTCTAGCGGCGTACTTTTTCGGTCCAGCCTCCTCGGTGTCATACTTACTCTGCAATGCTTTTCAATTTTTCTTTACACTAGAGTAAGTTCTATCATAATAATCATAAAAATTATCAGATAGACAATTAAGTAAAAAATATCGACATTTGTAGGAGTTTCCATTGTATTTATCAGCTTTCTCTTGGAGAGAAATAAGTTCTTCATTGTTCATGGAAGAGTTATCTACTTTATTTGGATTCTTATCAGTTAACACATAAGAAATATTGAGACGACTTAAGTAGAAAAGAACTTTACCCTTCCACCTTTTCAAATGAGTACCGTTGAACCGAAATGGCTTGTTGAGATCTCTCATCTTGACATCCGTGCATTCTTCAGTTGTTGCCATTGAATCTCCTTAAAATTATTGGTAAAATTACAATTGCAAAATTACAAGTGAAGAAAAAAAAATTTCTTCTTCGTTGGCTGAGGCGCAGATATCTCGTTCTTTTTAAGGAGATTCACGCCGACTGCAGCAAATGATTTCACCAGTTCAACAGCAATCTTATTGACTTGTCCCCTCCAGGATACAATAACCTTCTCACAAAGAACAACTCAATAACTCTGAACAAGAGTTGAGTTCAAAGCTCTACAAAAAGATCATCTTCCTTCAACTAATAAACTCTTTTTTTTTCTAACTTATGTTAACTTTATTTTTCTTATATTTTTCAAAATCATGCTTTATAGGTGAGGTATTCATCCTTATGTTGAATAAGGATGAATGAGGGATAGTAACGAGGGAAAATCAGTGACCTTTACGTTACAAAGGTTATAAGTGATAGAAAGTGGATGAATATTAATTGAAGGTTATATGAATTTCAAGGAGAATGGTGGCCATGTACAGCCACCACTAACCATAGAATAAAGTGCATGAAATGCACCACTAATAACCTCACTAAGTTCTGTAGTAAAAAAGAGTAACTCATGTTTTAAAGACATTATATGCTACTTACTCACATGAAAAGTAACTGCAACCATGCATGCAATAAATCAATGCAAATGATGCATCTGATTAATATTAAAATGTCCAAATTTCATCATCATGTAATTTTTGATATGCATTATTTGACTCGAGAGTCTTTGCAAATAGTCTTTACCTCTAAGAAGTAGGGATAAGGTTTTCGTATGCTCTACCCTCCTTAAACTCCACTTATGAAATTACACTGACTATGTTGTTGTATTATACATTAAAGTACAAAAAATATACATTCTCCTATATTCTGGTGAATAGATATACATTGTAAAAATCTCTTTAATTAATACAACTATGGTGTTTTTAAATTCGTAGAATTTTACAATTGGAATAGAGTTTATGTTAGATATTGCGATGGAGGATCCTTTACGGGAGATGTTGAAGCAATTCATCCCGTAAGTCACATTAGTTACATTCTTCAGAGTTCCTAATTGTTAATTAGTAGTAATTACACGAATTAAATGGTTTACTTTTTCTAATTAAGACTCCAAATTTGACAGGGTACTGGACTTCATTATAGAGGGGCAAGGATATTCAAAGCTATTATAGAGGACTTATTGGCTCAAGGAATGAATACATCAGAAAATGTATGCTCACATTGAACTTTTTATTCATATATACAGTTAACGAAAAGTTTAATGTTTATATAAAAATTACTTTTAACATTGTTTATCATTCATTTGAGACAGTTGAATTTGTAGATGAGTAAAAAATACATGTTACAGTTTAGCTTTTCGTTTGTATCATAAGTTTGCAAGATAAAAAGTAAAAATCTCAAACAATATAAGTCCATAAACAAAGTTAAGATTAAGAACAAATCTGTAACAGCGTCGCAAGGCGTGTAACCGAGATTCCACAGTTACGAGCCAGCCTTGACCGGAGGCAGACCTAAAATAATAAAGACAGAGGGAAAATATAAAAGATCTTTTATTTACTTGTAGATAGAAATGAGGGAAAACCGATCCTCTTTTACGACGGGGTGCCTAATTATAGAGTACAATGTTGGTCTAAGACCAATAAGGGAGTGCGAACCGAATTCTATATTACTGTGGCCAATAATTAGGCAGCACCACTTGTCGATGAACCGCTGAGGAATGTCAGCCGAATATCGTGTGTCTGGTGCAGCCCTGACACACTGGTCTCTTGTCTGCCCTTTCATATGCAGTCGCCATTGCTGTTAGAATTGTTTCACTTCTATCTAGCCCGAGATGGCGTTTCCCCTTCAATATCACCCCTGAGATGATGCTATCACGGTTGATTGCGACTTTACCTGACCCGAGATGGCCAATACTTGCTAATACAATTTAACCCTATATAAACGTGTCCTAGCAAATAACATACTTTATTTTTATGTTATTGATTTCGCTTTATATGAAATTAGTTATTTGTAGAAATCTTTTATGTGATTTGAAACATGTTATATGAAATTTTGTTTTCATTTAATTTGGAGAACATTGCTACAGTGATTTATATTGTGTTTAAATAGAAACAATCAGACAACGACACAACATCTCCAATGTACTAACTACAGAACTATCTAACCTCATAAATATGTTACTCTGACTTTTCAGAAATACTATCGTATTCGTGTCAGATTCTTTAAAAGTACATTATTTTGAAGTATTCGACACACACTCATTGCTATTTTTGAAAAATCCGAGCAACATAAACTCATAGTTCCCATGGTCTTGTTCCTCCTCGCTTCCCTCTTCTACAACAGGGGTTGCATTTTTTTTATTTCGACATTTAACTCTATTTTTGTAGCTCCTGAAAGACTTTTTATCCTTATGAAATGGTAGGCTATACTCTTTGGATGTTCAGCTGGAGGATTAACAACAATCTTACATTGTGACAACTTCAGAGCTTTATTACCAAAGAGTGCTAAAGTTAAATGCTTTTCAGATGCTGGTTATTTTATTGATCAGTAAGCATTCTTCTTCCACATAATAATATTTCATTTCTCATCATATTATATTTTTCTCTTTTAGTAATTAAATTCTCGCAATTTATGTTCAAGATTATTTTTTATCCATTTAATTCCTTATATTAACTGTGTAATGTGTATATTCTCAGTAAGGATATTTCAGGGGGAGCATATATTGAACAGTTCTTTAATGATGTTGTCACTTTACATGTATGTTTTATTTGCCATTTTTTCATTGCCTAACATTATTTTGAAAATGTTCTTTTTCTCTTACATTTTCTATTTTTTTTTTGAATTTAGGGCTCTGCTAAGAATTTGCCTCCATCATGTACTTCAACAATGAAACCAGGTTTGGTAAGCGCAATATAATATCAATAACTAAATTTTCAGTTAACAACATATAGGGGTCTTGTTAAGCAATTCCTCAATGGCAATAACAAATTTTACCAACAATTATTTTCAAATTTGAAATTTATTTCCTCAAGATAGTTACATATATTAAGAATTATAAAAAAAATTAATGAAATTCCAAATATAAGATTTTTTTTATTTGAATGATGCAGTGCTTTTTCCCTCAAAATGTGGCTCAACAAATTCAAACGCCACTTTTCATTATAAATGCAGCCTATGATCATTGGCAGGTGAGCTTATTAGAATTACTAAAATTTTTCAAATATGTTTCATGATAATTTTTTTCATTTTCCCTACATTTTATTTGACTTTGTCCTGAATTTTTAAAATATATTTCCTTTTAATCTAGGTAAGAAACATTTTGGTGGCTCCTGGTACTGATCCTAAGGGTGTTTGGAAGAGCTGCAGAGCTAATATAAAAAATTGCCCACCAGATCAACTCCAAGTTCTTCAAGGTCAGTAATATTTTCAAAATTTTCGACTTATTATTTATTCGTCAATTTTTTCCCTGGGCAGCTCCTGTTGCATAAAGTATCCCGCAGTTTGGGTTTGTGAAAAAGTCGCAGTCCAAGGGGTATAACAGAAATAGTCTACTCTAATGTAAGCATTAGTGGGTACTTTCATGACTCGGACCTA
The DNA here is from genome assembly GCA_030864215.1 of Capsicum pubescens. Lineage (NCBI taxonomy): Eukaryota > Viridiplantae > Streptophyta > Magnoliopsida > Solanales > Solanaceae > Capsicum > Capsicum pubescens. The sequence continues at coordinate 313,511,359 of CM061538.1, read as the reverse complement.
TGATTTATATGTCACACGAAGACAACTTAACCGTTGCTACAAATCATTTTTGAGTATATCGAATGGTTTTGTACGTGCTAATTTTTGAACAATTATTTTAGGTTTTAGATTGGACTTTCTGAAAGCATTGGAAGGGCTAGGGCCATCTTCAACAAGAGGATATTACATTAACTCTTGCTTTACACATTGCCAAACTCTAGATCAAGCCAACTGGTTTGGTCCCAATTCACCTAGATTATTCAACAAGGTAAAACTTATCAGTTACCTTATTAAGCTTAATTTCCAATTTTTTCCCTATATAATTTTGTTTAATAATTGTCGTTTTGGACTTAAAATGAATATAACATTTCATTGCGTGAAAGCATCAGTGACACGATACATAGCTACTAAAATGTAAACTGCTTGTTTTTTCTTATTACAGTCAATAGCAGAAGCAGTAGGAGATTGGCTTTTGGACAAAGATCAGTTTCGACAGATTGATTGCCCTTATCCTTGTGACAAAACATGTGTTGATGACATATAAATATGTCTTGTTCTTTGAGATTGATAGAGAAGATTGTAATTTACAAAATTGTAATAGCTGATTCATCTTAGGCTAAATTGTATTTTTTGACTTTGTGGCCTGTAAGGCTGTAATTCAAATTACGTAAGACGGCCAAAATCTTACTGCAGAGGATTACCTTTGTCCTCCGTTAATAGTTGAGCTGTTTAATTGCTTAAAGGTCCAACGAGAATCAAGATGACGCCTTCGATGAAACTTTTTAACTGGCCTGTTACATACTATTCCCTTTAGTTCAAACTTAAATAAATTTTTAGCATGATACTAATCAAAGGGTAATTTGTCAATATATCACTTTTCTACTTCGCAAACATTTCTTAAAACTAGATAATAGTCGGGTTTGGGGAGGGTAAAATGTACGCCGACCTTTCCTCACTTTTGTAGGGTGGAGAAATTTCCAATAGAGCCTCGGTTCAAAATTGCATTGCACCGCGTGTTTAAAATACCATACAACTTAACAAGGAACTGCAAGTAATCAGCAGCAACAGCCAACAACAACACTGTTACAAAATATTTTGTAGAAAGACAGAGAAATAACAAAAGAATCGAGCAAGTGTATTTTTAGTTCAAACTTGAATAAATTTTTAGCGTGATACTAATCAAAGGGTAATTTGTCAATATATCACTTTTCTACTTCCCAAACATTTCTTAAAACTAGATAATAGTTGAGTCTGGGGAGGGTAAAATGTACGCCGACCTTTTTCTCATTTTTGTAGGGTGGAGAAGTTTCCAATAGACCCTCGGTTCAAAATTACATTGCACTGCGTGTTTAAAATACCATACAACTTAACAAGGAACTGCAAGTTATCTGCAGCAGCAGCCAACAGCAATACTCTGTTACAAAATATTTTATAGAAAGACAGAGAAATAACAGAAGAATCTAGCAAGTGTATTTTTATTATACTGCTGCAAGTTTTCTTTGTACAAGCGAGTAACAACGGCTAACTTCAGAAAAATAGAAACCAACGTAATCGATAGCTAAATAATTGCCAAACAGTTAAAGATAAATATCCTACTCAGTTGCCTACTGCAAATCAAACTCTTGAAATAGAACCAGGGGCGGCTCAACCACTGTGGTGGCCTAAAGCAGAACTTCAATGAGAGGCCTTACGATTTTATTTGGAAAACAAAAAAAAAAGTCCTATATTGTATATAACGTATTGAAGTCTTTTTTCTCTTGCTTTTTTTTTTTTTAGTTTTTTTATATACAAAGTTGTTATAATTCTAAGGCCATCGATATCACACGCCTATTGAAATAGTTTTCATGAAAAATAAGTTATTCATAGATTTTTTAAAAATAAATTAATATATATGTTGCATAAATATTATTAGATCATATTTATATGTTGTAGAAGGTACGCATCTTGTTTTCAAGATTTCAAATATCTTTAAAGAGGTATACCTATAGAGAAATTTATATTGACGAATGACGATGTGGGACAATTTAAAATACTCTCTCTGACCCAATTTATGTGACACTTTTTAATTTTCAAGATTCAAACTTTTGATTGTATGCTTATATATAGAATCATTACAATTTTACAATAAAATTGTTTATTATGAAAATTGAGACAAAAAAATATAATATATACACATGTTATAAAATTTTGGGCCCCCCAAGATTAGAGGGCCTAAAGTAGCAGCTTTAGCTGCTTCATGCTTCAGCCGACCCTGAACAGAACTACTCCTAAGAAATAGAAATCTACTGCCAACAGGTCCAAATAGCTAGGATAGCAAATAACAAACTAAGACATACCACGTGTTTCAACATTCCTTCCCTTAAACTGATGTTTTCAGAACATTCAGTTTATCTGAACTCGCATCCACAAAAGAACAAACTCCAAGTAATTTCCTAAGCTTCACAAATGATGCATGTTTGAGGGATTTGGTAAAAATATTAGCTATCTGATCTTTACTTCTGCAGTAGACAAGATCAATTACTCCATCTTCAGTGAGATCTCTTGAAAACCTTACATCAATATGCTTTCTTCTCCCGTGAAATACTTGATTTCTGGACAACTTTATAGCAAAACTGCTGTCGCAATAAATTATTATTGCTTCTTGTTGCTTGAAATTCAATCCCGTAAGAACATTTCTTAGCCAAATAGCTCGCGAGGCACATGCAGTAGCAGCATCAAATTCAGCTTCAGTTGTTGACAAAGTGACGATTGGCATCTTCTTTGATGACCATGAGACTGTACCTGAACTCAACATAAACATATAGACTGAAGTACTCCTTCGATCATCCAAGTATCCAGCATAATCACTATCAGAAAACCCAATTAGATAAGTCTTTTGATGTTAGGCGTATTTACACGCCTAAAGCACCTTAATGTACCCATATTTTAGCTAAGTTTTGAGGACAAAATATATAATTCCTACACTTTTAGTCCTTTTTCCTGTAAGTGAGCTAACCAACGTGATTAGCAAGATTTCAGGTATTTATGATGAAGATTTCAGCATTTTATGGACTGTTGGACGCCAAAGGAAACTTCATGTAAGAAGGAAGGCAGCTTCTGGAAACTTGTGGACTGAAAGTGATGCATGGAGAACTTGTCCCGGGCAAAAACACCATTTCTAAAGACTTGGGGGATCAACAGTAACTTAGTAGGATTAGGACAAGTATGCAGTAACCCATTAGGACTAGGACAAAGATAAAAACCCTATTTCAGTAGGACTAGGACAAGGATGTTATAAAAACCCTATTTTGCTGAATTTTTCAGCATTCGCTCATTCACTTATTCATTCATTCAAAGCTTTTTATTATTCACTCATTCATTAATTCAAGTCTTTATTCATTCGACTTTTGCTCCTAATTCACGTACAATTTCTGACAGAGGACACGACTCTCTTGAGAACAACGGGCCAAGAGGAAAACGTCAATCTTGTTGTGACGCCACATTCCTCTTCAACGTAAGATTGCTAGAGTTGTGGTATGATGATGATGTCTTCGTTGATTTCCGTTACCCTCATGAGTAGCTAAACTTCTCTGTTAGGGTTATGGAAGCCTTATGAGATACTATCTATTGCTATGAGTTTGTGAATTCTTGATACGTATGCTGCTTATATCATTACTCTTTTCATCTTAATTGAATTCTTGTGGTTGCAAACATATAGAATACGCTAGTATAGCATTAACTTGTTCGAAAGAAAAGTTACATGTCTAGAAAAGAGAGAATGACAAGGAAATAGGGCTACCAACCCCTGTTTAAAAGTTAGTGCCGTAACTGGATTAACCTCTTGGAGAATTCGTACCATTAGTATACGCTTTAAGCTCGAAAGAGTTAAAGTGATATAATCCTTGATGGTCGAAAGACACTAGGATTTACCATAGAATACGAATCTCTATAAGCGCATGTATGTCTGAATTCCGCATAACTCATAGCCAATAGATACGTAAAACTCATAAGGTGGACATAACCCTAACTTACAATTCTCATTGATTAAAACCTACTAAACATTCCGTTTTTCTTTGTTACTTTGATACTCTTAATTCACGCTACAATTAAATCCCCCCTTTTTCGTAGAATTTTCGATCAATAGTCTACTAATCGTTGCATACTTAGTGACCAAGTATTCCCTGTGGGATTCGACACCCAACTCAATTGGGTTCTATATTTGATAACGACCGCTTACACTCTTACGAGAGCTGTAGTTTGAGCTTTATCAAATTTTGGCGCCATTGCCGGGGAATACGGTTGTCAACTAAGTTTGTGATAATTACTAGACCCTTTGGTCAAAGATTCTCGTATTTTACTTTTAGTTGTTGTTTTTGTTTTCTGCAGGTTTTGTTCAGTGCATGCCCCATACTCGAAGTTCGGGACAACCATTATTACCCATAAACCCTGAACCACAACTTATTGGCAGGATGGAGGCACAACGTGACATTGAAAGAAGGGCTGCTCAACAGGAGCAGGCTAGATTAGCTGCTTTGGCCGCCGCTCAAGTGCATCAACAGAATATTGATAACCCTGGGCGAGCAATAAATCCTGACAATAAGGACCTAGGTAATGACGAGATACTAAACCCTAGGTGTGATGCTGAGGTGGCAACACCTGCTAACAGAAGAGATCGTCAAGCTAGATTTAGACCTAAACGCCGAGCTATGCAGATTCCTTTTGATGATGATGATGACGATCTGGATGGAGCTGGTGCCACAGGAGCTATTATTCCGCCGCCCTTGGCACCCGAAGCCAAGTTCAATATCACTAGCACCATGATTCAGTTATTGCAGCTCAAGGGGTTATTTGGTGGACTAGCAGGCGATGATCCGAATATGCATCTGATCAACTTTATTTCAACATGCAAGTCGTTTGACAATACAGGAGTTGGGCAGAATGCAATTCGGCTGTGCCTATTTCCATTGTCTCTGTCTGGGGAGGCAACTCTATGGTTGAACGGGCTAACTCCTGATTCTATTACTAATTGGAGGCAACTGAAAAACGCTTTCCTAGAAAGATTCTTTCCGCCATCCAAAAGAGCACAATTAAGAGATGAGATCAGCAATTTTTGACAGCTTCCAACTGAAGCTCTCCACGAAACATGGGACAGGTTCAAGAAGAAGCTTATGCGGTGCCCAAACCATCAGATGACCAATATCCACTTGATGGAGATATTATACGGGTCTTTGAATTTGGTGACTAAGCCAGTGGTTGATAATGCTGCAGGTGGGTCATTCATGGACCTTACTTTTCTTGAGGCAAGTGATATGCTAGATCGTATAATAAAGCAGAGTAGAGCTTGGCATACCAAGGATTCTGAGGTAGCAAGCTCTACTGTATCTATTGGCATGACTGCAGAGCAGAGGCGTAGACAAGAGGAACGTGACCAAGATATGGCTCACATGAAAATGCAGATGGATCTTCTTACCAAGCATTTATTATCAGGGAAGACCGAAAAGGTTAAAGCCGTTGTATCACAGGGAAGATATGATTTCGATTCTGAGGGGAAAGCAAACTACTTGAATAATCAGGGGGGTTTCCGAGGCAATGCCCAAGGAAACCAAGGTCGGAACTATTATGATAAATCTGGATACAAGGACCGCGATCAAGGTGGTTGGAAGAATAAGACTGACAGGAGTAGTTTGTATGTTCCTCCTGGAAATCGTGAGGCTGTGGCGTCTGGCTCTGGGAAGATGTCCATGGAAGATATGATGGCTAAGCTGTTGAAAGGAGTGGAGGCAACCAATATGGGCGTTACTGAGGTAAAGAATGATTTGTCATCCATAAATTAATTGGTTGACTCGCATTCTACTGCAATAAAATAGCTGGAGAAACAATTGAGTCAATTATCAGCGGCATTTAACCAAAGAAAGGCTGGCACGCTACCCAGTGACACTGTGCAAAACCTAAGGAATGATGAATCGTGTATGGCTATTACTACCCGGAGTGGTAAAATGTTGGAAAATCCATCCAAAGGCAAGCAGGTGGTTGATGATATAGCAGAGAATGTTGATGAAGCAGAGTTTGAAGATGCCATAGAAGCTGAAGTGAGTGCTCATGATATTACCCCTAGACGTCACCAGCCTGAAAAGAGTGATAATCGGAAGTAAGATAAAAAGGAAGTGGTGGAGAAAACGATTCCTCTTCCACCACCACCTTTTCCTCAGAGACTGAAGAAGAAGGCTGATGACACTCCTGTAAAGGTTGATAATCGGAAGCAAGATAAAAAGGAAGTGGTGGAGAAAACAATTCCTCTTCCACCACTACCTTTTCCGCAGAGACTGAAGAAGAAAGCTGATGATACCAGGTTCAGTAAATTCATGACTATGTTGAAGCAACTGACTATTAATGTTCCTTTGGTGGAAGCGCTAGAGCAGATGCCCGGATACGCTAAATTCATGAAGGACCTTTTGACAAAGAAGCGGGCAGTAAGCTACGAGCAGGCAGATAATGTTCATCATTGCAGTGCAATCGCTACAAGATCGCTAGTTCAAAAAAAGGCAGATCCTGGTGCTTTCACTATTCCTTGCACGATTGGATCGTTGGGTTTTGCTAAGGCATTGTGCGATTTAGGAGCTAGCATATATTTGATGCCACTATCCGTCTACAGAAAGTTGGGGTTGGGAGACCCTACACCAACCAATATGCGGCTCGTGATGGCAGATAGGTCGATAAAACGACATGTGGGTATCTTGAATGATGTGTTGGTGAAGGTGTCTACCTTCATTTTTCCTGCAGACTTTGTGATTTTGGATTGCGAGGTGGATTCTGAAGTTCCCATAATCTTGGGATATCCTTTCCTTGCAACAGGAAGTGTGCTTATTGACATGAGAGCTAATGAGCTTTTATTTTTGTTGAATGGCGAAGTGGTCCGCTTTGATATATGCAAAGCAATGAAGCAGCCCAGCGATATAAATGTGTTCTCCGTAGCTGATGTTCATTATGAGGATAAGAAAGCATTATCTGTAGAGAAACAACTTACTGTTGAGCCATTGTCTGCTGCGCTGCTGAATGTTGAGCATGAGGACGATGAAGATTATAAAGAAACTATGTGTGCTCTAACAGAAATAGGGTCCTATTCTCATACTCCTAAGCAGCCAGACCTTGATCTTAAGAATCAATCTTCACCAACAGCGAAGACTTCCATTGAAGAGATACCAGCTCTAGAATCGAAAGAGCTCCCCAGTCACCTAAGGTATGCATTTTTGGGAAGTGGAAATACACTTCCAGTGAGTGTTACGGCTGATTTAGGTGAACAGGTAGAGGCTCTCTTCTCTGCTCTAAAGAGGTACAAGAGAGCCATTAGTTGGTCTATTGATGATATAATTGGTATCCCACCTGGGATATGTATGCACAAGATGCATCTCGAAGAAGATTGCATGCCCACAATTAAGCATCAGCGTCGTCTGAATCCATTCAGAAAACGATACACCAAATATCTCGATGAAGTCTAAGTAATCGAGATAACTATGTCGTGCCGCGACAATAAATCAAGCGCTTGGTGGGAGGCAACCCATCGTTCTTAATTGTTTTTGTTATTTTTGTTTTCCTAGGATTTTGTCGAGCCACAACCAAAACTAAGGCGCTTGATGGGAGGAAACCCATCGTTCTAATTGTTTTTGTTGTTTTTGAATAAGTGTAGGTGCAAGAGGTGTAATGGAGGAGATTGGTTTCAAATTTTGATTTGGAAGTATTGCATGTTGAAGGTGGTAAGTTAGGAATGAAGAAGAAAAAGGCTATGGGTTAGGCATTGCCTATGAAAATATAGGCAAAGAACAAGGCAAGGCCTATGTAAATCTAGGCCACGAACAAGGCAAGGCCTATGCTATGGCCTAAGCTCTCGGATTCTACAATGCCATGTCATAGGCGCCGCCTATGCTCAACAATGCCATAGCATAGGCCCCGCATATGCAAAAGCCTTTTGTCTCTGAATCTAGTATTCCATGGCATAGGCGCCGCCTATGCCTAACAATGCCATAGCATAGGCGCCGCCTATTCTCAACAAGGATTTGCAAAAGGCGCCGCCTATGCCAAGCATAGGTAAAGCATTAGGCGCCGCCTATGGTCACTTTTGGTCTCCAAATCCAATTCCAAATGGGTCAAAACCCGACCCATGCTTGTCCTATAAATAGAACCTTAGTCTTAGAACAAAATTTCATTGCAAACTCAACCTAAGCGCCGCCTACCTCTCCAAAATCTCTCAAAAATTTTCCTTTTGCTCTTTTACTTAGCAAGAACATCTTCCGAGGCCATCAACCAAGTAAGTACTTCTTTGTTCTTCTTTTATATTCCGTAAGTACTACACTACTACGCCTATAATGAATTGTTAAATATTGAAGTAGTATTGGTGATTTGAATGTGGTTGATTTGTTGTGATACAACTAAGTGAGTGAAAGAATACGTAAGGATGATCATGACTTGTTTCCAACTTGTATTTGATTTTGATGCACTATCATATTTTTGCGGAATTGACATGGTCAAGAAAATTGCATAATCTTGTAACTAGAATACTTACATGTTGGAATGACTTGTTCATCGAGATGAAAATCATGGTTGACTACAAACATACGATGTTGTGATTATTTCTAATGCCATAACTTGATTCAATCTCTATGTAGTAGTCTTGCTTAAAAGGTGCATTAATCCACACATGAAAGTATAGTCAAGATTACATGAAATAGAGTTGGAAAGGATAGTGAGATGACATGAAAGTATGACTGTGCTGAACATATTGTTGGAACATATCACCTAAATGTATGTCGATGAAGTCTGAGTAATCGACATCATTCACTTAATTAGTTTGTCATAACAAATTAAGTGTGGGGTGGTACCTCTACTGCTTGTTTGTCGATTGTATCTACCGAGATGAAGCTAACATGACTATTATTTTAATCTCAGGTACAATGGAACCAAAAGCAAGACAAGGAAAAGAAAAAACAACCACTTCACAAAAAAGTCAGAAAAGGGGACGAAAAGAGCAAGGTGAATCCTCCTCACTGCAAATACCTCGACGCATGTACGGGATAAAATGGGTCCTAGAGGAGTAAGGAAAGGAGTGGTACAAGAACAATAAATTAAAAAAATATGTTCATGTGGAGTTGATACAAAAGAAGAGCCTAGCAAAGAAAGAATCCCGCATTTTGGCTAAAATCATGGCTCTTCATCTTGATTTCATTTTCCAAGATATGGGAGAATTCAATCTTGATCTAACGCGAGAATTCTATGCCAATTGGTCCCCAAAGACTACCGGAAGTGAAGTGAAGATTCGGGGCCAAGTCTTGCAACTGAATGCGGAGTTCTTCAACTCTTTTCTGGGTCTTTCATCTGTGGATCCATCACCACTCAAGGAGCTTTATCTCAGACCTCCATACAGGGCAATCAGACACACACTATGCGGAATAAGATCAATGGCACGGTGGAGTCTTCACAAGGATACCGGTCGGCACAATACCTTCCCGTATGCCTCCTTGAACAGAGAAACTCGGATATGGTTGCGGATAGTCAATTATTGCCTGATTCCAGGGTCATAGTACACAAAGATCACACGTGATAGAGTGTGCTTGGTGTACGCTTTGATGATGAACATCCCTATCAACATTGAGGCGATTATTCGATCTTCAATGCGTAAGGCCAGGCTGCACAAGAGGTCCCACTTCAGCTTTGGCAATCTGTTGATTGCGATATTGAGGAAGGAGGACATTGAAGAGGAACCTACAGATCATAAGCTTCCACATAACCCGAAGAAGGTTGACCTCACAAAGGTTAAAGATGCTGAATCCATGCATGGCGTCAACCTAACCACTGCAGAAAGACATGCTCGCGACGAAAGCTTCTCTCGCCATTTATATGGCATGATGAAGTTTACCATGATGAGCGGGGGTCGTGTTCCAACTTCTGCAGAGCTCCAACAGTTGGATTATGACTACCCAATGAATGAGCATGCGAGGGCGATGTGTGGAGTAGGTGTATATTTTGAGGAACCTCTTGATGACGACATGCCAACCGATGACGATCGACGAATGTCAGACTCCGATGTGGAGGAGAACTCTGATGACGACGACTCTGATGATGATTCCGATGCAGGGGGTATGACCCCCGACATAGAGGATGAGTCCGACTAATCAGGTTCTTCTTATTTATTTTCCACTGGGGGCAGTGTGTCCCGTCTAAGTGTGGGGTGCTGGTATTTGTATGCTATACTTCTTTATCTTCATTTGCATTTATTTATGTTTGTTTGTTTTGTTTGTTAGTAGTTAAATTTTAGAATTTTTTTTTACACTTTGCATGCAATTGTTCTGATAGGCGGCATGGTATTATGATAAGAGTTTGTGCTAAAACCATTACTATTGAGAAATTTAGGCTCCAAATGTGACTCACTGTTGTGTGGTTTAATTCCTCATATGTTAGGTCAAGAGTCTATACTGCTCCCAATAAAGTCGACCATGTGCCTTGTGTGTGTGAGGTTATAGTATATTCTGTGTTTGTGGCTGATGCTAGAACTTGCCTGGTGTGTATGTAAAGCAAAATAAAGAGTGCAAGTTTAGGAGATGATTTAGGCATTTCTTTGACAACCTGTATTTTTTTACTTTCCTTTTACCTACCCATGGACATTATCTTAGTTAACCCCCTTTGAGCCTTTAGCCATTTTCTTTGACAGCCTCATATGTAAGCCTAATCCATTTTTTTCAAGACCATAATTTGATCCAAATTCCTAAGTGCTTTAAATTGTGAAGTCATGTGACAATATAAGAGGAAATTGGGTGAGAGTGATGCCCTAGAGTGTATTGGTACTTGAATTTGTTATGAAAAAGAGTGACTATCATAGAGGTGTGTTATAAAAAAAAGAAAAAAAAAGAAAAGAAAAAGAAATAGAAAAACAAAAAGATAAATTGTGTTTATGATTAAATAAAAAGATAGTTATGCTTGAATGGCAAAATAGGTGAAAAGGGGTGATAGATGAAATAAAGGTAGCAGGGTTGATTAAAAGAGAGTGTTAATGGCATAATGTGATGTATTAAAGCGCTTAGGAACATAGTCACTATTTCTGGCCAAAATAGTCCTACCCGTCCCTTAGCCTACATTACAACCTGTAAAAGACCTATTTGATCCTAAGCTTAGCATTCTGATATTAGTAGAGCATTACACTAAGGGCAAGCCTATAGTCATCAGTTGCAACATATGAATTCTTTGTGAGAGTGAGAGCAAGGATAATCTTATACCCATGTTTTGAAAAATGAAATACTTGTGAGTAATTATGGGTGATATATTGTGAGACACACATGGTTGATGAGTTTTGGGTAGTCTTGTATGATTCTTTGTGCCTTAACTTGTGGATACGAATTAACCATCATCACAAGTCTATGTTGGAGGTTGAATTATTTCTAGTAGTGATCAGAAAACTACTCTTTGCTGATAATTGTCGTGCCTGTCTTGATGAATATTTTGTGTTACTGCTGTAATTTCTAGTTAGATGAATGCATGGACGTAATATTTTGTTCGAGGACAAAAAAAGTTTTAAGTGTGGGGTGTTGATGTTAGCCGTATTTACACGCCTAAAGCACCATAATGTACCCATATTTTAGCTAAGTTTTGAGGACAAAATATATAATTCCTACACTTTTAGTCCTTTTTCCTATAAGTGAGCTAACCAACGTGATTAGAAATATTTCAGGTATTTATGATGAAGATTTCAGCATTTTATGGACTGTTGGACGCCAAAGGAAACTTCACGTAAGAAGGAAGGCATCTTTTGGAAACTTGTGGACTGAAAGTGATGCATGGAGAACTTGTCCCGGGCAAAAACAACATTTCTAAAGATTTGGGGGATCAGCAGTAACTTAGTAGGATTAAGACAAGTATGCAGTAACCCATTAGGACTAGGAAAAGGATAAAAACCCTATTTCAGTAGGACTAGGACAAGGATGTTATAAAAACCCTATTTTGCTGAATTTTTCAGCATTCGCTCATTCACTTATTTATTCATTCAAAGCTTTTTATTATTCACTCATTCATTAATTCAAGTCTTTATTCATTCGACTTTTGCTCCTAATTCACGTACAATTTCTGACAGAGGACACGACTCTCTTGAGAACAACGGGCCAAGAGGAAAACGTCAATCTTGTTGTGACGCCACATTCCTCTTCAACGTAAGATTGCTAGAGTTGTGGTATGATGATGATGTCTTCGTTGATTTCCGTTACCCTCATGAGTAGCTAAACTTCTCTGTTAGGGTTATGGAAGCCTTATGAGATACTATCTATTGCTATGAGTTTGTGAATTCTTGATACGTATGCTGCTTATATCATTACTCTTTTCATCTTAATTGAATTCTTGTGGTTGCAAACATATAGAATACGCCAGTATAGCATTAACTTGTTCGAAAGAAAAGTTACATGTCTGGAAAAGAGAGAATGACAAGGAAATAGGGCTACCAATCCCTGTTTAAAAGTTAGTGCCGTAACTGGATTAACCTCTTGGAGAATTCGTACCATTAGTATACGCTTTAAGCTCGAAAGAGTTAAAGTGATATAATCCTTGATGGTTGAAAGACACTAGGATTTACCATAGAATACGAATCTCTATAAGCGCATGCATGTCTGAATTCCGCATAACTCATAGCCAATAGATACGTAAAACTCATAAGGTGGACATAACCCTAACTTACAATTCTCATTGATTAAAACCTACTAAACATTCCGTTTTTCTTTGTTACTTTGATACTCTTAATTCACGCTACAATTAAATCCCCCATTTTTTGTAGAATTTTCGATCAACAGTCTACTAATTGTTGCATACTTAGTGACCAAGTATTCCCTGTGGGATTCGACACCCAACCCAGTTGGGTTCTATATTCGACAATGACCTTTTACACTCTTACGAGAGCTATAGTTTGAGCGTTATCATCTTTTCACCTTTTTTTTGGAACAATCAAAGTTTACAACACCTTTTAAGTATCGAAGGATTCTTTTTTCCAGCTAACAAATGTAATTCTTTTGGATTCTCCGTGAATCTGCTAATGATACCTATAACGTATGTGACATTTGGCCTCGTTGCTATCAAATACATCAGACTTCCCATAATTTTTTTGAAAAAGATGTCCTCGATCTTTTTTCCTCCAATATCCTTTGTAAGCTTCGATCCAACTTCTGATGGTGAAGTGACAGAATTGCAATTGCTCATCTGAAACCTATCTAAAATTTTCGCACATTCTTCTTTTAAGAAAGAAATATTCCATCATCTTATTTCACTACTTCTATGCCAAGAAAGTAATGCGACATTCCAAGATTAGACATATCAAACTCAAGCATTATAGACCTTTTAACCTTTTAAAACACGACTCTATCATTTCCCGTATAAATCAAATCATCTACATATAAGCATACAATCAACATTTTACCTCCATGTTCACACTTAGTCTACATAGTATACTCAAATGGAAATTTTTTAAAATCCCCTTTTTGAAAGTAAGCATATATACGACTATACCAAGCTCTAGGTGCATGTTTTAATCTTAACATAACCAGAAGGTTGTTCAGTAAATACCTGTTCTGGTAAGTCTCGGTGTAAAAAAGCAGACTTCACATCCAATTTGCAGATGGGCCATGAATTTTGAGTAGCCAATGCAATCACCAATCTGACCGTATCAAGTTTCTCTGTAATCCACTTCGAATTCTTGTTTGTAGACTTTCGCCACCAACCAAACCTTATACTTATCAATCTCTCCATTCTACTTTTGTTTAGTTTTATAGACCTATTTTATTCTAATTATTTTGTGTCCTACCGGTATATCAACAGGCTCCCAATGTTTTATTTTTTTCAATCGAGGCAATTTCATCATCCATTGCCTTTCGCCATTTTTCATCTTTGATAAATTTTACAAAATTTGTTGGATCATAATCTAAAAGTAGAGCAAAATGAGTGAGAGGATTTTCAGATTGATCAATTCCTCTTACCTCGTAATTTGTCATCTATGCTGGTTGTAACGCCTTGCATTTTCGAGCTAGAAATTGGACCGTCATTCCTATATGTGTAAAATCTAATCCCATGAATCATATTTAAATTCATGTGTCATTATATTTATTCTAGTATATTAAGTGATTATGAGGTGAAAAATATTCATGGAAATCACTTAGAGCAAAGTTGAGCTAAGAGCCTTTGAATCGTCCAAAGTTTGGTATTCGATTCTACAAGGGTCAACTTTGAACATGTATAACTTTTGATATATGTGGAGTTTTTCACATCCAGACCCACAAAAATATAGATAATTGAGTTAGATTTCCAACGATATCAATTTTGCCTTAATCCAATACCCGAGTAAAAAGTTATGTCATTTTTCGTGAGAGGCAGTAAGTCGACGCAATAGCGACGCAATGCGTTGCTCTCCCTGACGCGATATCTGATGCGACTTGAAGCTGTTTAAAATGCTAATTCAAGTTCCTAAGGGTCTAGGGGAACTTTGGTCATATTACTTCACCCAAAATCCATCTATAACACAAAATTTCCTCCCCAAGCAACATTAGTTGCCTCTTTATTCAATTTTCTATCAAAGAAAAACCCTAACCACCTCCCAAGAAACAAGATTCAACTCTTTGTTGGGTTCAAAATTGAGAGGGTGTCATGCTGAAGCTAATAGTTGCAAACTATTTGAGACGATAAATCAGATGACAAAGAAAACAATACTAAAAAATATAAAATTATTATATATTTTGGCTGCCTACATATTAATAACCTAAATGAAAATATAAAAACTATTTGAGCAAAAATCTCCCCTAAACAAAACTTTTTAATGGTTACATTGTGGATACTATTGAGTTAAAGTATGAGAAGAGGGGTCTTCTATTTATAAGTTCTCAAAACCTTTCCTCCAAAAAAGAGGTTAGCAAAATATGGAAAAGTTTTATATCTTCTTTTTAGGAAAGTAAAAATAATTATGTTATTTCTTTTATTTTCCTTCTAAGAAAAGTAAAAATTAAATTTGGTAAGAAAATCAGGGCAAAAATCCTAACAAATTTCCCCTTTTTGGCTTGATTTTCTTGACTTGATCCGCCTTCTTCACTTGCATGAACTTTGTTCTTCACAAAATCTCCATCACTGCAGCTTGCCATGGTTAAAAATAAGGTTTAAAATATCATGATTAAAAATTAGTTTAAAAGTAATATTTTATTTTTATTTTTAAAGATGCAGCAGCAGGAATGTTGAAATTATGTTAGAACTTGTTCTCCACATATAGTTAAACAAAATTGTCATTATCGCCAAAATGGTTGCAGATTGATTTTTGAAACCGCTTTGAACCTGTTTAATCTTGTCTCACCACACCATTGAACCTTTGAACGTAGGCTCTGATATTACTTTTTGGGTTCAAAATCGAGAGGGTGTCACGGGGAAGCTAATAGTTGCAAACTATTAAAATGGTAAATCAAACGACAAAGAAAACAATACTAAAAACATAAAATTATTATATAATTTGGCCGCTTACATATTAATAACCTAAATAAAAATATAAAAACTATTTGGGAGAAAATCTCCCCTAAACAAGACTCTTTAATGGCTACATTGTGGATATTATTATGTTAAAGTATGAGAAGAGGGGTCTTCTATTTATAAGTTCCCAAAACCTTTCCTCCAAAAAAGAGGTTAGCCAAATATGGAAAAGTTTTATATTTTTTCCTTTCAGAAAAGTAAAAGTAATTATGGTATTACTTTTATTTTTCTTTCTAAGAAAAGTAAAACTTAAATTTGGTAAGAAAATCAGGGGAAAAATCCTAACACTCTTCTCTCTAAAATAAAAATCCTTCAGTTAGTAGAGATTTCATAGACTGGTGTTAGATGGATTCGAGTCTTGTTAAACTTATGTCGTGTTGTTTTGTTAATATAATCAGATGACCATGTTTCCATTTTATTTCCACATTCTATAGTTATGAATTATGAATATGATTGCCAGTTAAAAGGGCTCTCGGACCTTCATGGTTCGGGATGTCCGTCGCGGTCAGGTCCTCGGTTTGGGTCGTGACAAACTTGGTATCGGAGAATGGTTCATGGTCCCAGGGTGTCTGTGAAGTTGATTCTAGTAGATTCTTGCTTATGGGTGTGCTGTGCACCACACTTATAATCAGGAGGCTACTGGGCATTTAAGAGTTGTTTATTATTCTTTCATACTCTAGTTCGTGCTATAGCGTCGTCCATAGGAAAGTTATCCAAATTCCTTCCTTGTTCAAATTTCATGGGCCGTGCCTCATTATCGAGACGATACAAGTCTAAGAGTCTAGCTCTCCCAGCGGTTCTCTCTAATTGAGTTATCTATAGAGTTATGAGATAGCACAAGGACTTGAAAGGAGTCCATAGGTGATTTAAAGTGTATTGATTTAAGCTTATACCCATATCTACATCAGTCATATGGTTGAGCTTGAGGTATGGAGTATATTCAGTCCCTTTTCAACAACCCCTGTTGCAGATGTCGTGCTTAAGGGTAATGAAGTGTGGCAGAATATTAGAATGTTATTTCCACTCGAGTAGTAGTATATGTATAAGTGTCATGTGTACTTAGTTCACATTCTTGAATTTTGTAGTATGGAGAAGACTGGGGAGTTGTTGTAAAGTGATCTTTAGAGTTGAATTAAGGATATATGGGTAGGAAATATACGCCTTTGGTATAGTTTTACAAATTTTGTTAATATTGTAAGTATATGAGTAGAGGTCAAGCATTGGCATGTTAAGTAGTGGAGAATGATTTATTATGTGATAAGGAGTGTGTATGTGTATGCTTACGAGAGTGGGAGCGATAGGGTGATAACTATAGATGCTAGTGAAAGTTAAGAGTATCATTTTTGAAAAGTACTGCTTTTAGATTATAGTTTATCGGAGGGGGGAGGGGAGTTTAGCTTGATATGTATGGTGCTACCCTTTGTGTTGAGTGTTGTGGGTGTAGATGTAATGAGAGGATATGTCCTCAAGTATAGGATTATAAATTTGATCTAAGGGTGATATGGGGAATAAAGGTAGTTCCCAAATTTTCTCAGTGTGGAAAATTACGGGGAAGAGTCATGATAAATATGTTCCTATTCAAGCATATTCCTCCTACTTTAATTTAAGAGGTCATTGTACCAATGTCTTACGTATTCAAGTTATGCCTATGTCTAAGGTCTGAGTTCTCTATGTAACTCATGTAATGTGCCGACCTCCAAACTAGAAGCAACGATGTCTCAGTAAATCCAGTCTTTCGTGTATCAAGCTCTATGTTATGATATTCATGATCCATAAATCTGTGTCCTAAATCATGCTTGGTTCTAAGGAACTATGTTTTCATATGTTACTAATTCATTTTATGCAGGGATTACCCAAAAGGATAAAGTTGTGCGAACTCATGACTATTTCAGCTCTGAAAATGAGAAGCAATAGCTTCGAGTAAAAATCCTTGTCTCTATCGTTGACTTTATGAATTCTACCCTTATGCTATACAACTTTTGATATGTCTACTCATGTTTTCACACTATGCAAATCCTAAGAATCCATGTTGTGTTATGTTTATCCCGGAATGACACTCTACTCATGATCTAGACTTTTCATATATGGAGCTCTTTGTGATTGTATTGTATCTTTACCTCATGTCCCACCTTGAGTAGTATAATAAGTGTAAGTTTTAATCGAATAGTGTTACTCCCCTTCATGATGCTTATGTCCAGGTACCTTAATGACCCTCCATATGTTAGTATAATGGTGGTTATGGAAGCGTAATAATGCCTTAGGTAAGGTAGTAAACATTTTTGAATGTGAAAATTTTGATGTGATTTCCTTAACTAAGGTTATAAGTGATGGAGAAATAAGGAGATGGACTTTCGTTATGAAAAATAGTTGGGAAGGAGGTATGTGGTGAAAATATTTGTGAGAGTGATTGAAATTGTTGGTTTTGGTGGAGAAAATCCATGATGTGGGTGTAATAATGATAGGCTTAAATGTTGTGATTGATGAAAACACAACCCGTGTACTATGTGGTTAGTATTCCCTGAATTAAAACCCGATGGTGTTTGATGGTATTGATAAGGTGAAGTAATATTCTTATATGGAGTCCCATAGCTTAAACTAGCACCTCTTTTCTCCGAGTTAGGCTTCAACCTAGAAGTACCATGCAGTGGGATTCAAACTCTTATGGTTAGATGTGTGATGGTAGAAATTGTAAGTTGGGAATGATGGAGTTTGTTATTTGTTGTTTTGCGCATAGTTGAGTAGTGTCTCTCAGTTTTAGGTCTATTAGTTGTATCTTGTAAGGTAGAGAATGGATCTATTTCTTATCTGCTGTGAAATCTTATTTCACGATTAGTACCAATATAAATCAGGTCTATGATCATCAAATAAACCCATGCCTTTTGTTGTAATGATTATGATTCATAGAACTCATGTGCAAGATCATCCCTATGTAAAGCCTCATTACCACATGTTTCGTGCTTACACATTTCGCTAGGGGTTATCATGAATCTCATTTGATACCTTTGCATCTTTTGTTGAGGAAAAATGTTCAATGCAAGGTTTTATTCTTTATTCTACACTTTTAGAGTTTCAAAAAGTCCCTACCCATCATTCGGGGACGAATGATCCCAAGGGGAAAATAATGTAACGCCCCACATTTTCGAGCTAAAAATTGGACCGTTGTTCCTACGTGTGTAAATTCTAATACCATGAATCATATTTAAATTCATGTGTCATGATCTTTATTCTAGTATGTTAAGTGATTATGAGTTGAAAAATGTTCATGGAAATCACTTAGAGCAAAGTTGAGCTAAGAGCCTTTTAATCGTCCAAAATTTGTAATTCGATTCTACAAGAGTCAACTTTGAATATATATAACTTTTGATATATGTGGATTTTTTCATCTCAAGACCCATCAAATTGTATATAATTGAGTCATCTTTCCAACGATACCTATTTCGCCTTAATCCAATACCCGAGTAAAATGTTATGGCATTTTTCGTGAGAGGCAGTATGTCGATGCATTGCTCTCCCCGATGCAACGCTGTTTCAATTTCTCAAGGGTCTAGGGGAACTTTGGTCATATTACCTCACCCAAAATCCGTCCATAACATAAAATTTCAGCTTCAAGGAGCATTAGTTTCCTCTTTATTTAATTTTCTATCAACGAAAAACCCTAGACACCTCCCAAGAAATAAGATTCAACTCTTCTTCACCAAAACAACAATTCAAGCCATTTAACTTCATGATTTTCAAGAAGAGAGTCAAGATTAGGTTTCCACTCTTCAAACTAATCAATATAAGGTTCATGGGGTTTTCCCAATCTACATGGACATGTTGAGATCATTTTGAGTAAGGTTTAAAGTTATGAAATCATATGTTTACGAAGGGTTTTGAAATTATATTAATAAATATGCATTGTGAACCCTTTTGATGATAATGTTTTGGTCTTGAGGCCATCCCTTAAAATTGATTTTTTCTTGTATATATGTATGTATGTGGTTTGAGATTGAAAGTTGAATTGAGAGAATGAATATCTATACCCCCCTCTTTTTATGACATCACTCGACTTTCACGTGTTATGAATGGATGAATTTCCAATTTAGAAGCATGGCATAAGCATTTTTTTGACTATTTTTTAAGGTTTGATATTGATTATAAATAGAAGAGAGGGATTTATCTTATCTGTAAATATTAACAATGATTATTGAAAGAATTTCATGGTTTGCTACGAAGTAAATGACCACCGCATGTTTAAGAATTGAAAGAGGGAATCTTTGCATATGTTTTCATGTACTTTGATATACAAATTCTCTTAATGAATTGGTGTTCCAAACACTTTGATTTGAATGATGGGATTGTAACATAATACTGTATGGATTATATAGATGACCTACAAGTCTTGGTATGACGATACCAAATAGATGAATGCCATAGCAGATTCAGAACAGACTAAAAATACAAATTTCACTCAGATTTTGAATTTCGAAAGATGCATGTTTAGAAAAGGTTAAAAATGGGCTTAAAGAGAGTTAATGTCACGACCCGAGCCGAGGCCCTAGCTGCGAAGGACGTCCTGAACCGTGAAAGCCTGATATCCCTTCTCTAACTAGCAATCATATACATATTTCATATATTGTAAGGAAAATGCGGAATAACATGACAAAACGGAAACATGGTCGTTCTTTTGTTTCAACTAAACAATATATAAATGGGTTCATGAAACATTCAAAACACCTGACACTAGCCTGAGAAATCTCTAAAAACTCATAAACACTACTGGCTGAATACTGGGATAATCCCCCAGTCAGACCATAAACCAAAATGAAAATATCAATATCAAATAAACAAGGCCTTCCGAAATAAGGGAGGATCGCCAACTGCTAACTTCGGACAATCCAATCTACTGCTTAGCGAGACCTTTGGACTGAACCTCATACCCTGAAATATAGGGGGTCAATACAAACATACTGGTATGCAGAGCAATCCAAAATAATATGTTTACATATAAATAACATAGATGAGAGCAAATCTGAAATAGTTAAAAACACATGGGCAATTTAAATGATCTTAAAATGATTTTGACAATGCTGTTCTAAGCTTTGTATTAATTTTGAGTTAGGTGGTATGCCCTACAATTCTACCACCCCACGGGCTATATGAAGTCCTCCATTTACTCGTCGGCCAAGCCCCCAACTCAAGTTTGCCGCAAGAGTTGGAGTTTCTGATTCTGATTCTGATACGCTAGAGGGCACTAGGCCAGCGTATAATCCCTCTCGGGGATACAATAACCCGCATCGGCAAAATATGGTTTTGGGAAATGATTTTTCTGAACTCGTTCCTTCTTAGGATAATCACCTAACATATTTTGAGCCCATTTATAAACTTTTCTGAAAAATCATTGTTCAAAACTCACATTCTAAAAATATAAGTGAAATCTGACTTCTATTATGTTCTGAATCTATTTTGGCATTATCTGTGTTGGTGTTGTCACATCAAGACTTGCAAGTCATATTTCTTATCCATAAAATATCATTGTAAAGTCTCTTGTTTCAAGCATAAGGTTTGGACCACCATACTTCCAACAATTTACGAAAATTCATACTTCAAAGCATTTATCAAATTATGCAAAGATCACTCTTTTCAACAATTCAAAAAACATGTGGTGGTCATGAAGTGCTTAAATGAGCATAACTTTCTACTCCGATATCGGATTAAGATGAAACTAGTTGCGTTGGAAAGAAGAATCGAAGAAATTTCATTTGATATATGGTAGGCCCTCTAATTCTATAAATACAATAAGTTATGGCTAATGGAATTTTACCCTAGTTTAGATATTTACCAAAACTTAATCGATAGAGGAGTTTCCAACTCGTCTTTGAGTTCTGGGATTTTCGTAACCTCAGTTCTTATTCAAAGGTATTAACACACTATATAATTGATCATAACACATATATTAACAAAGAATCATTGCATTTGGGTCTATACACGTAGAAATGATGGTTCAAACTTTAGCCCAAAAGTGCGGGGTGTTACATTATCTCTCCCTTGGGATCATTCGTCCCCGAATAATGGGCAGGGACTTTTTGAAGCTTTAAAAGTTTAGAATAAAAATGTAACATCGTATTGAGCATGTTTCCTCAACAAAATACATGAAGGTTACCAACAAGCTTCATGATAACCCTTAGGGAAACGTGTAAGCACGAAACATGAGATAACAAAACTTGACGTCGGCATGATCTTGGAATGTGTTTTATGACACATGATCAAAACATTGCAAGACATGAATTTTCCAAAAAATCCTCGGCCTGATTAAGAATGGTACAAGACATGAGATGAGATTCTCGCTGGACATAAGAATAGAAATATTTTCCACCTTACAAGATACAAATAAAAGACTTAAACTTAGAGACACTACTTGTCTACGCCCCAAACAATAAATTCCATGCCTCATCATTTCCAACATACAATTCTCCCAATACACTTCTAACCACATGAGTTTGAGTCCCACGGCATAGTACTTTTTTGTTGAAGCCTAATTCAGAGGAAAGAGGTGCTAGCTTTAGCTATGGGACCCTGCACTCTATACCCCATTAAGAAAAATACTTCACCTTTTCACCACCATCAAACACACTTGAGTTTTAAATCAAGGAGCACCAACCACATAACCCATGGGTTTTCTTTTCCATCAATCGCAACATTCAAGCTTACCATTACTATACCCACTTCATGGATCTCCCCACTAAGACCAACCAATTCAATCATTCTATCTAAGGTTTTCTCCACATAACTCTTTCTTAACTATCTCACATAATGAAAGTTCATCTCCTTCTCCCCCCTTCTCCTATAGCCTTAGCTCAAGAAATAAAATAAAATTTCACCTTCG
Organism: Capsicum pubescens; assembly: GCA_030864215.1. NCBI lineage: Eukaryota > Viridiplantae > Streptophyta > Magnoliopsida > Solanales > Solanaceae > Capsicum > Capsicum pubescens. The sequence goes on along the minus strand of CM061538.1, from coordinate 313,489,014 downwards.
AGAACATCTAATCCCCTACCTAACGCATTACTACTCTTCCACAACCACCATCATACCAATATACGGAGGTTCATTGAGGGACCCAAGCATAGACATCATGAATTGAAGTAACACTTATCAAACCACAACATATACTTATTGAACTACTCAAGGAGAGACATGAGGTGAAGATACGATAAAATAGACATGATGTGCTTCATATATCAAGTGTACGGATCATAAGTAAAGAGTCATTTGGCATAAACACAACACTACATGATTTCTTGGGCAAACCACAGTGAGAAACATGGGTGCACATATCATGAGGTATATGGCATAAAGTTGAAATTTATGTAGTTAAAACTAATACAAGGATTGCCACTTGAAGCGATTGATCCTCATTTAAAGAACTAAAATTTTTCATGAGTTAGCAAAAACTTTTTCACTTTGACTAATCCCGACATAAAATGAATCAGTAACATATGAAAACATAGTTTCTTAGAACCAAGCATGATTTGAGACACAAATTTATAGTGTATGAGAAACATAACATAGAGCTTGGATACTTTGAATATTGGATCATAGAGGGACATTATTGCTTCTAGTTTTGAGGTCGGGACAAGACATGAGTTACATAGACATCTTAAACCTTAGACATAGGAAGGACTTGAATACATAAGACGTTGGTAGATGTCCAGTCAAATCATTGTAGGAGGAACTTGCTTTAATAAGAATTGATTTATCATGATTTTTACTTGAAACTTGACACCATAAGAAAAAAAATCGAGAACTACTGCAATCTATCGTCTCCCCCTTAGATCAATGTCACACTCCTAAACTTGCAGACATAACCTCACATCAAAATCTATATCCACAACTCTCAACGCAAAAGAGACTTCACCGTATACTTAAACTATAAACTTTCCCTGATGAACTATACTCTGAAGGCATTGCTTTTCGTAAATGCTACTCTTAACTTCACTATCCTCTATAGCCATCACTCTACAACTCCCGCTCTCATAAGTGTATGTATCTACACTCCTTATCACAAAGGGGGGTGGGTATCATTATGCACATGAACACAAACTCCCTTCAATAATCTCTAATACAAAGACACTAAATTCTTTCTAGGACATCCCCTTTCAGGGACACCAATCTTAATTTCTTCTAACTCCTAATGTCTTCAAATTACGACTAACATCTTCATAGGCATAGAAACCTATGCTTCTAAACACTTAACACTCCATCTTCAATTCCTTAGAATACTATCATTACACCTCTAATCACATAACCTACAACTTAACAAAATCTTTAAAACTATACCAAAGACGCATATTGCCTACCTATATTTCCTCAATTCAACTCTAAAGAACACCATACAACAACTTTCCAAACTTCTCCATACTACAAGATTCAAGAATCAAATCTAGGTACACAAAACACTTATACACATAAAACTTTATTCAACAACCTACTACCTGGGTTCAACCTATTCCTATATACTTGCGCTACTATCCCTTAATGATTCAACCACAATTCATCATTTTAACACTAGTCCTCATGTACACATATACCTCACAATTACCACCTAAACTTTTCATAAATTATCAACCTAGTCCATTTCACACATCACATCAAGCCTGCTAATTAATTCCAACAAAACATGCATTATTAATCTTAAGCTACTACTCTTACCACCATACTCCACATCTAAATTTCAAGCCTATTGTCTAAAAACACCAATCATATAACACCAATGAAGCATGTCACACACTATACTATTCCGTCAAATTAGGGAATCAGCCCAACTATGCCGTTTAACTTAACTATCGTCCACACGTTCATTCTCACCATAACATTACTGCCACACCATAGAATCTACCACATATCTTCTTATATGCAGTACTAGCTTACACCATGGAAGAAAAGAAAATCGACGCTGGAAAAGTCACATAATAAAGACAATAGGTCTTAATCTGATAACATACCTATTATGATCTTATCTACATATTCCATTTCCTCACATCATACTTACTTACCCATGTATGTATTCTCACTATCACCAAATTCCATAAACACCAATGAGTCTCTACCCATAACTTATTGACTAGTCTACCCCTTTCCATTCACAACCTATAACTAATTTTTATAACTACCATAACTATGCACTCTAGTCTCCTCCCTTAATTTAAATTAACAAAGATCATATCCTGCCACTTCCTTCACAAACTACCATACAATCTACAAATATTGATACCACATTAGTCTGCCACTATAAAATAGCAAACCATCCCTTAATCAATGGTTATACAACTAAAACTATTTATTTACACAAAACTTGCCCTCACTCTGACTTCTAATCTTGTGACTTTATATCACCAACTTCTTGGCCCATATCACTACCAATAGTTTATAACACTTTAACAAATACTACTACTCAGGTGAAAATACAGTTCCAACATTCTACAAAACATCATTAACCTTATACATGACACCTGCAACAAGAATTTTGAAAGGGGACTGAATACACTTCATACCTCAGGCTGAAAAGCACGATTTCTTAGGGATGAAGGCATACAATAGAATTAATACACCTTGAAGCACTAATGGACTTCTCTCAAGTCCTTGTATAATCTCATAACTTTTATGGATTACTCAATCAGGGAGAACTACCTCGCTGGGGGAGCTAGACTCTTAGACTTGTATCGCCTCGGCAATGAGGCATGGCCTATTAAATTAGAGAAGGAAAGAAATTTGGATAACTTTCTTATAGATGATGTTGTAGCACTAACTGGAGTCTGAAAGAATAAGAAACAATTCATAAATGCCCGGTAGCCTCCTGATTAAAAGTGTGGTGCACAACATACCAGTAAGTAAGACTCTACTAGACACGATTTTGTAGACATCCTAGGACCATGAATCATGCTCTGATACTAAATTTGTCATGACCAGAGTCAAGGCCCTGGTCGCAAAGGATATCCCAAACCGTGAAGGCCTGAGAGACCTTCTCTAATTGGCAATCATATACACATTTCATATACTATAAGGAAAGTGCAGAATAACATGACAAGATGAAAACATGGTCGATTTTTTGATTCAACTAAAAAATACATAAATGGGTTTATGAAACATTCAAAACACCTGACACTAGTCTGCGAAATCTCTAACAACTCAAAAACACTACTGGCTGAATACAGGGACAAGCCCCAGTCGAACCATAAACCAAAATAAAAATATCAATGTCAAATAAACAAGGCCTTCCAAAATAAGGGAGGCTTACCAACTGCAAACTTCAAAAAACCCAATCTACTGCTTAGCAGAACCTCTAGACTGAGCCTCAAGACCCTAAATATAAGGGTCAATACAAACGTACTGGTATGCAGATCAATCCAAAATAATGTGTTTACATATATATATATATATATAACATATATGAGAGCAAGTATGAAATATCATGCATGAAATAGTTAAAAACACATGGGCAATTTCAATGATCTTAAAATGATTTTGACGTTGCAATTCTAATCTTTGTATTACTTTTGAGTTAAGTGGTACGCCCTACAATTCTACAATCCCACGGGCTATATGGAGTCCGCCCTTGACTCAGTGGCCAAGCCTCCAACCCAAGTTTCCCGCAAGAGTTAGAGTTTCTGATTCTGATTCTGATATATCACAGGGCACTAGGCCAGTGTATAATCCCTCTTGGGGATACAATAACCTGCATCGTCAAAACACGGTTTCAGGCAATGAGTTTTCTGAACTCATGCCTTTTCCGGGTAACCACCTAACATCTCTTGAGCCCATTTTAACCTTTTCTGAACAATCATCATTCAAAACTCACATTCTAAAAATATAAGTGAAATCTAACTTCTATTATGTTCTGAATCTATTTTGACATTATCTGTGTTGGTGTCATCACACCAAGACTTGAAAGTCATATTTCTGAGCCATAAAATATCATAGTAAAGTCTCTTCTTTCAAGCATAAGATTTGGACCACCATACTTCCAACAATTTATGAAAATTCATACTTCAAAGCATTTATCAAATTATGTAAAGATCACTCTTTTCAATATTTCAACAAACTTATGGTGGTCATGAAGTTTGTGATAAAATATGCAACTCTTTCGCTATATATCTTCAACATTTATCAACATGTAAAAGCACCCTCCCTTCAATTCAAAACGATAATCAAGTCATAAATAATAATCAATACATTTGTATCTTGCTTCACTAAATGCAATTTAAATAGCTCATAACGTACGAAAACAAAAGGCTTAGAAATAAGAGAGGGGTTATAATTGTTCATGCTCTCAATTAAACATTAAATCTCAATCTCATACATACGTATATATGAGTACAAATCAATTTAGGTGAAGGCCTCAAGACCAAAACAATAATATCATTTAAAGAGTTCCTAATGCATAATTACCAATGCAAATTCCCAAATCCCTTTATAAATTCATGATCTTTATAACTTTAAACCTTATTCAATGTGTTTTCATCAAGACCATGTAGTTTATAAAAACCCTACGTACCTTAGATTACAAGGTTTAAAGAGTAGAACTCAAATCTTGATTCGTTCCTTGGAAATCTTGGACTTAAGGAGTGATTTTCTTAATTTCTTGTTCTTGGAGGAAATGCTAGTTTGATCTTCTTTTTGAGTGTGAAAAGAGGATTTTGATGTTGTATAACTGATAATGATTGACTAATGACGTTTAGGGTGTAATTTACTTCGTGGGAAAGGCTTTTAGAGTGAGTAAAAGACCAAAATACCCCTAAGGAATAAAAAATATTGTAAAACTTCATCAGTTGACAACCAAGGTTGATAGGCCGTCACTCAAGTGATAGGCCATCAAATTTTGGCTGTTTTTTACCACTCACTGCCTTAGGATGACGACTAGGGCTGATGGGACGTCACCTAGCTGATGGGTCGTTAGCTTCGTCGTCATATTTTGGCAGACAGACACTTCAAAGTAAAATGAGCATAACTTTGTACTCTGACATCTGATTAAGGTTAAAATAGTTGCATTGGAAAGAAGACTCAAAGAACTTTTATTTGATATATGGTAGGACCTCTAATTCAATAAATACAATAAGTTATGGTCGATGGAATTTGACCCAAGTTTAGACGTTCACCAAAACTTAATCGATAGAAGAGTTTCCAGCTCGTCTTTGAGTTCGGGGATTTTCGTGACCTCAATTCTTATTAAAAGGTATTAACACACTATATAATTGATCATCACACATATATTAACAAAGAATCATTGGGTTTGGGACATATAGAAAGGACAACTCAAACTCTAGCCTGAAAGTACGGGGTGTTATAGTTAGATGGTTACCCGAAGAAAATACGAGTTTAAAGGCTCAATGCTAGAATTCGTGATTTGCCAACACGGGATCATGGTACCTTGATTTGTCATCTTGTGTACCTTGATTTTGTTGTCCCAAATTGGGCCTATGGTTAGGACCTTTCTTTGTGGTCTTGTGTCCTGGCATGACATGTGGATTTGATTGGGGATCATGGCACCATGCTATGTGGTATTCCATGTCTCCCTTTATTGATACTCCAATCCTTATGGCAAAATTGGATTGGAGGCTTGGCCATCGAGTCAAGGGTGGATTCCATTTAGCCCGTGAAGTTACTGATTGTAGGGCGTACCATCTAGCTCAGAAGTAACATAAAGAGTGGTTCATGATTTCAAAGAAATATTTCAAAGTCTTTAAAGTATGCCAATGTGTTTTTCTTATATCATATGTAAACTGTTTTATGAATTGCTTTCACTTATGCTGTATAAAAGTACATTACTTTGGATTGCTCTGTGTACCAGTATATTTGTATATTATTTTTGGACATTCAGAGTTGGTGAGCCTCCCTTACTTTGGAAGGTGTCTTGTTCACTTTTGTTGATCTCATTTAGTTTTGGTTTATGATCTGGCCGGTGGCCTTGTCCCGATCTTCAAATAGATGTTGTTTTCCTTCAGTTAGTAGAGATTTTGTAAATAGGTATTAGATGGATTCAAGTATTATTGAACTTATGTCGTGTTGTTTTGTTAATATAATAAGATGACCATGTGTCACGAAGGCTCTTATGATCTATGAAGACATTTACATGAACTCCATATATATAATGCCTCCAAATCTTTAAGGCAAATACTATGGCTGCTAATTTAAGATCATGAGTAGGATAAATCTTATCATGGGGCTTTAACTGTCTGGAGGCATATTCTATGACCTTACCATGCTACATGAGGACACAACATAAACCTACTATGGATGCATCATAACATACTACGAACCCATATAAACCATCTGGAAGAGCTAGAACTGGAGCTGAGGTAAGTTGAGTCTTCAATTCCTAAAAACTCTGCTCGCATGGGTCTGACCACTGAAATTTGACTTTCTTCTAAGTTAATCTGGACATAGGGGATGCAATAGATGAAAATACTACAACAAACCATTTGTAATAGCCAGCCAGGCCTAAGAAACTCCTGATATCTGATGAAGAGACAGGTCAGGTCCAATTTCTTACTGCTTCGGTCTTTTGAGTGTCTACTCTAATGCCATCACCGGAAATGATATGACCAAGGAATACTACTGACCTTAGCCAAAATTTGCACTAACTGAATTTGGAGAATAACTGATGTTCTCTGAGAGTCTGGAGTACTATTTTGAGATGGTCTGCATGATCGCACTCAGTGCGGGAATAGACCAGAATATCATCTATGAAGACTATGATGAACATGTCCAAGTACTGCCTGAACACATGATTTATCAAGTCCATGAAAGAGGATGGGGAATTGGTAAGACCAAAGGACATGACTAGGAATTTGAAGTGACCATACCGAGTATGAAAAGATGTTTTTGGAATGTCACATTCTCTTACTCTGAGCTGATGATAGCCATATCTGAGGTCTATCTTGGAGAAATAACTGGCTCCCTGAAGTTGTTCAAACAAATCATCAATTCCAGGAAGTGGATACTTGTTCTTGACCATGACTTTATTGAGTTGACGGTAATCAATGCACATCCTGAGAGAACCATCTTTCTTGCACACAAATAAGACTGGTGTGCCCATGGGGAAATGCTGGGTCTGATGAATCCCTTATCTAAGAAATCCTTCAACTGATCTTTCAGTTTTTTGAGTTCTACTGGTGCCATTCTATATGATGGAAGAGAGATAGGCTGAGTGTATGGAAGGAGATCAATACCGGAGTCTATTTCCCTTTCGAAAGGAATTCCTGGAAGATCTTCAGGAAAGACATCTGAGTATTCACTTACAACTGGAACTGATTCAAGACTAGGAGTCTCAGAACTGAAATCTCTAACATGAACTAGATGATAAACACATCCCTTAGATATCATTTTTTGTGCCCGAAGGTAGGAAACAAGATGACCTCTGAACGCTGAAGTACTACCCCTCCATTCTAGGACGGGTTCATTTAGGAACTAAAAGTGAACTATTCTATTTTTACAGTCGACTGTGACATAGCAGGAATGAAGCCAATCCATGAAGAGAATGACATCAAAATCAGTCATCTCTAATTTAATTTAGTCTGTTGAAGTGACTTTCTGAAACATCATAACCGGGCAGTTCCTGTATTCCCACCGGCCTATGATAGTTTTACCCACTGGGGTAGAGACTGAGAAGGGATTTGCCAGAATTTCAGGACTGATTCCAAAATTAATTGCTATATAAGGAGTAACAAAAGACAAAGAATCTCCTGGATCTAGCAAAGCGTAAACATGCACATGAAAGATCAGTAATGTACCAGTAACTACATTTAGAGAATTTTTTTGATCTTTTCGGGTCTGAAGAGCATAGAGACAATTTGGGCGTTGCCCACTGGTAGCACTGAAAGTGGCACCCTACTGATTTGGACGATCGAACTGAGCTGAGGAGCGATTCTGTTGAACCTGAGGACCTAGCTGAGGAAAGTGTCTAACTTTATGTCCTATCTTGACACAACCGAAACAAATGCCACTACCCACTCTATATACATCCTGATGGTGCTTACCGCAAGTATGACAAAAAAGATAGGTACGGGCACTGCCAACACTACCCTGGGTGTTAAATCCTGGCGCTCTATCTTTGTTACCCTCTTTGAACTTAGAGACTGGAGCATTGGCTATAGAGGGAACTGGAGCTGAGGACTTAGGAAAAAATTGAAAACGATTTCCTCCTTCTGACTTAAGTTGACTGAAATTGAAGCTACCTGTCCTAGCTTTCTTATTCTGTTTTTCCCTCTACTTAATTTTCTGCTCTTCTATCTACTGAGCATGGGTCATAAGTTTGGCTAAGGCCATGTTACTATTTAGAGTGGCGGATCTGCACTCATTAACCATGCTATCGTTCATCCCTGAAGCGAACTTACTCATCTTGGATCTACTATCTGTAACCAAATGAGGGGCATATCTGGCTAATTGATAAACTTAAAAGAATACTCTTTCACTATCATATTGCTCTACCTGAGGTTGATGAATTCTAGCACCTTAGCCTCTCTGAGCTCTTGAGGAAAGAATCTGTCTTAGAAAGCAGTGAAAAACTCCTCCCACTCTATAGGTCCTGCATCATCAGACCTTTCTGACTTCCACTATTTTAACAAAGTATGAGACACATCCTGCAACTGATATACAGCTAGCTCAGCACTCTCAACAGTAGTCACCCCCATGATGTCTGTCACTTTCTAAACTTGATCTAAGAATTCCTGAGGGTCTTCATCTATATTAGACCAAGGAAGATTGGAGGATTCATTAGGGTGAAGTCCCGAATCCTAGCTGCGACTGAATTGGCCACTGGGTTGGCCGGAATAACTATAGGCCATTCATTTTGAGCAATGACTGATTGAGAAAGAGTGGTAAATACGGTCCTAAACTCTGCATGAGAAACATGATCTCCCAAAGGTTCTTCGGGCTGAGGGGCTGACTGATTTCTTCTCTTAGGAGGCATATTCTAAAATAGAGAGAAGAAGTGGATTAGGCTGATAGACTGACTTTTGATTATGCTCACTGGTACGACATAAATACTGAAAGAATAAGAAACTGTTCCTAAACCTCCTGCACATAATTGTGGCGCGCAACATACCCATGTACAACACTCTACTACATGCGGCTTTCAGACTTCCTAGGACTCTATTGAACCTTAAGCTCTGATACCAAGTTTGTAACGCCCCAATTTGCTGGAACAAAATGCTACACGATGCTCATGACCCTGAAGGACCACAATCTAATCCATGACTGATATCTGTACCTGTACATAACATAATATGACATAATATTGTGGAAACATGCACTGAAAGGCCAAGGTCCAATACTGAACATAATCTGAATAAAGTGGTATCACAATACCAAAATAAAACTAAAGTCTAAATCTGCTAATACTGTAATCGTTTGAAAGCCTCTAACTGTCTGAAAAATCTAAACAAGGAGTTGATGGGACATGTCCCCAACTAACCCCGTCTAATAAAATGACTAATGAGAGAATAAGGAAATAATTATGTCCTCGGAGGATGAGGGCTCACTTCTAATCTGACTGCTGAAAACTGGAATCTACTGCTGATCTAGAGCACGTGTTTCTGGACCTATGGTGTAAAATAAAAAGAAAACACCATAGCGCGAATGCGTTAGTACAATGGAATATACAAAGTATACATGTGAGGTAGGCTATATGCAATGGTTCACATGCATGAATAATGCTAACTGACTATCTAACATGAATGTAAGAACGCATACGTAGGTATGTAACTGTAACGGACTCTGTGATAACATGATTACTGAATCTGAATACTGATAACATGGCATGACTGAATTTGAATATAACTGATAATGTGGGTGACTGTGTCTGACAGTCCTGAATCTAATGGAACTATCTGAGTTCTGTACTATGTCTGAGTTGATTGTGTCTGATAGTCCTAAAATCTGAAGAAATATCTGAGTTCTATTACTGAGACTGATTGAATATATTTGACAGTCCTGATTCTGTAACATGAAACTGTGGGAAGTAGTATCTAACTGACAAGCCCCAAATGTGCTATGATAGCTGAGCTGGGGTCTAATCTATGTCCTGATTGGAAGGGTGTCAATACCGCGCCACTGGTAAGGACAACATGTGAGTAACCCTCATATAATAGGTAAATCTAGTGAGAACGGTAGGAACCCTCATATAACAGGTTAAGCCACCTCATCTACCCTCATATAGCAGGCTATGATGTCTCAACCTATGCTGGCTACATAGTTCTGAAACGCAAGGACTGCTTCTAAGAATCACACCCTCATATAAAGGTGAGTTCCCATCCTTGGGTTCACTCGGTGCTAATTCCTACTCCTATCTGAATAGACACTGACCATGATTAACTTGAAACTGAACTGAACATGGGCTGAGTTACTGAATTCCATGACTGACGGAATACTACTGATATCTGATAATTGACTGAGTTCATGAGATCATGGAGATTTTTCCTGAGTCATAAAACTATCTGAAGTCTAAGAGTTCATAGTTTTACTAAGAGTATCATGAAAACATGACATGGCTCTTGGTACACAGCTAATATTTTGGGTACAAGTGCCCCAGGACTCGATAGAAGGAAACTGACATAGTATGATTTACTTGAGGACTTGACTAACATCATAATACATACTACATTCATAGGAGAATTTCATCAAACATGTGATAGGCATAAACTTGTACATACATGGGGATTTCATGATATCATGCTAGTTAAACAATATTCCTTATCTTAGGCATTTAATCACACACATTGCAGGCATGAAACATGTAAACATCATTGTTCAATTCTAATTTCATCATTCAAGGGTTTAAATATTAGGGTTACATGAATCTATAGCTATAGTAATTAAACCCACATAGAAATTATCAACAATCATGGAGTAGAATCCAATTTCACATTTATCAGCATGAACATGAGCAGCCAAATCATGAAAACATGAAGGAAATCCATAACTTAAGTTTTAGAAAAGGGTTCTTAGACTTCATGGACAAAAGAGGTCCATGAATGAACACTATGCATACCTTAGATCGTGATTTCATAAAGATTGATGGTGAAACCTTCCTGAATTTGAATCCCCAATAGAAACCCTAGCTTGTTCTTGAGATAAACTTGAAAGAAACTAATATATTTTAGGTAAAAAATGGATGAATCACGTGTTAAAGGGCTTAAATAGGGGTGGAAAGTTGACCCTTTTAACCCTGGACACGTCATTTAATTTTCAATAAAATTTCCCAAATTGGGACCTTGGCGCGACGCGGCGCTATCGCGCCGTGTCACTGGATTTTGACAATTGGGAAGTTGAGGGATGGCGCGATGCGGAGCCATCGCGTTGCCCCTTCTTTTGTGACCTTGAACCATGGAGCGACGTGCCAGTATCGCGGAGCAACACTGGAAATTGACAATTTCCAGTTGATCTATCTCCGCGACGCGCTGAAGGCTCAGATCATACACTATCTCACTAAAAAGGCCCTAACTCTTTGTCCGGGTGTCGGATTTCGGCGAATTATATATCGATGGAAAGCTTATTCAATTTCCCACATGATAGGAAGTGAAAATTATGGAAATACCAAGTGAATAAGAATGATTTATTATTTCAAAGAAAGTTCTAACATCCTTGAGATGATTTTTCAAGCTAAGAAAAAGCACGGGTATTACAAGTACCAGCCGCTGGCTCTTGCACACCATTAGTAAAAACTGGTCAAAACCCTTTGGACCTAAGGATATTCTCCATCAACATGCTCCAATGCTCATAATGAAAATCAAAGCGGGGAATAGTAGGCTGAACAAAGTTTCCAGAGGCCATCGTTATGCTGCTGCAGTAATACTGCTAAAGGAACTCTCAATATGTAGTACCCAACACTCACACTTGATTTGAGAAATTATCTTTCTTTCTTGGATACCAAATGTTACAAAATATTTAGAATGGAGAAATAACATAAGAATCTAGCAAGTGTATTTTTATTATACTGTTGCAAGTTCTCTTTATACAAGTAAGTAACAATGGCTAACTTCAAAAATATAGGAACCAACGTAATCGATAGCTAAACAATTGCTAAATAGTTAAGATAAATATCCTACTCAGTTGCCTACTGCAAATCAAACTCTTGAAAATAGAAATACTCCTAATAAATAGAAATCTACTACCAATAGGTCCTATAAACTTGGATAGCAGATAACAAACTAAGACATCATGAGTTTCAACACACTACTATGAATCAGATAAAGATGATTATACAACGAGAGACCAAGTTTGAATCCCATTGAGAATTAAACTAGAAATCAATGTGTAACAATGAAGCCTATATAGGACTTTGGTTTATGTCACAACCCGAGCCGAGGCCTTAGCCGCGACGGGCATTCTGAACCATGAAGGCTCGAGAGACCCTTAGCACGTTATCATTAGAATAGCTTTAACTAAAACAATGTGCGAAAGATAAAATGAAGCATAACATTCCCATAATAAAATTTACTAAATTCAGGACATCACTTCATACATAAACACAAATCCATTCTACACCAGTCTACGAAGCCTCTACTGATCTGAAAAACACTAGTGTAACTAAATCGGGACAAAGCCTCAACCGAACCATAAAACTGACTGAGATTATATATAAATAGAATGCCTTCCGGTGTAAGGGAGGATCACCAAATTGTAAAATTTTGGGAATAATCTACTACTGTGCTGGACCCTGGGACTAAGCCACTGAACTTGTAGATAGGGGTTCAATACTCGAAAGTACTGGTATTAGAAGAATCCAAAAATAACACATACTTCATGTAAAATAAGTGAGAGCATTATGAAAATAATTTATTATAATATATATCAAAACACATGGGCACAATCAATGAGCTTCAAAACATTCTTGTAAGTCATGACTCAACTCTTTATTTTACTTTTGAATTAGATGGTACACCCTACAAGTCTACAATTCCATGGGATATATGGAATCCGCCATTAACTCGTTGGCCAATCCCCCAACCTAAGTTTTCCGCAAGGGCCGGAGTTCTGATCTCTACTACACCAAAAGGCCATCGCCAGCGTACAATCCCCTATTTCGGGGCTAAATAAAACTCGTGTTGGCAAAATGTAGTTTTGGGCAATGAGTTATCTAAACTCGTTCCTTCTTCGGGTAACCATCTAACTCTCTTTAAGACCAATTTTAGCCTTTTTAAAACATATATCATGCTTATAAACAATTTTTTTCTTATTCTGTTAAACGCATAGCCCCACAGGGTATCGTCATACACAAACTTGCAAGTCATTCATATCATACTACATCATAATCACAACCCTTCCCATTCAAAATATGTTAATGACCACCCAAAAGATTTAACATCACATGAGAGTTTTTACCTCAAAAGCACATGAAAACTTATGCAAAACACTCTCTTTTGAACACTGGGTGGCCAATTCTTTCATCAATCACATGCAATTTCTTTATTAAAACACAAGATCCTTTAGTATAAGAATCGCCTCTTTGAAAACTAGTAAAATAACAAAGCATAATTGATAAAGAGGCATTTATAACTCGAGAAATATAATCATTCATAAAGCATCCCCAATATTAGACATACATAAATCTCATGATAAAAAAGGGGACTTAAAATTCATGCTCTCAAACCCATTTTACAATTCATAACATATTAAGACCATAATATCATCACGGGGAAGGGAATTTCACAAATCATGCTCATAAATCACTTCTCAAAACTCATATCATATATGCACATGATTATAAATCAATCTTATGGAAAGCCCTATGATAAATACATACTTTCATCAAATTGAGTTCATGATGCATGCTCTTCAAATAATTTTCAAAACCCATTATATATATAAAGCTTGTTAAAAATGTGAAATTTATGCCCATGAGAGTTAGGATAGTTCCACATACCTTTTGACAGAGAAAAAAATTATAGAGAATGTAGAGAGATTTCCCCTCGGAGATCAAAATCCTCAAACCCTAGGTGTTTTTTCTTCTCTTGCATAAGGGAAAATGATTTAGGGATTTGATAAGTGAAATATCATGTGTTAAAACCTTAATTTTATGCATATATGATTAGAAACAATTATAGGATGTGAAAAGACCCTAACAACCTTTAAATAGAATAAAATAGAGCACTTTATAATGCTTGGCTCTTGCTTGGCGGCGCATGGCCAAAGCCAACCTCAGAGTTGGTGTCGCACAACCAAAGCCAACCTCAGGGTTGGTGGTGCACAGTCAAAGACAACCTTAGGGTTGGTGGCTCACAACCAAAGCCAACCAATTCCAGTGGCATTTGGTGATTCCATTGTAGTGCGGGCCTAATGCGTACCTGGACAATGTCTTGCTAAAATACTCATAACTTTTGACTCTGAACTCGAATTGATGAACGATCAGTGTCGTTGGAAATAGGACTCAAATATCTTTAATTATATATATATATAATGGGCCATACAAATCCTTATATTCTAGGAGTAATGTTCATTGGAAGTTGACCCAAGAAAAATCATCGACTAAAACTTAATTGGTAAGAACGTGCTTAACTTAACTTTGAGCTAGGAGACTTTTATGATGTATGCTCATCTCCAAAGATATCCTTACACTAAAAAATTGTTATGAACACTTATTTCTAACTAGAAACCATTGGATTCGGGTCTATATACATCAGAATACGGTTCAACTTTATCCCCAAAAAATGGGGTGTTACATTATCTCCCCATTGGAATTATTCATCCTCGAATGATGGGTAGGAACTTGTTGAAGCTCTAAAAGTATGGAATAAAGAATGTAAACTCACATTAAATAGTTTTCCTCAACAAAATATGCAAAGGCACCAAAAGATCTTCTTGATAACCACTAGGGAATTATGTTGGCACTAAGCATGAGATAATAAGAATGTACATATCAGCAACACAATAAGCCACAAGACCACATGCCGGACTAGTTTCTCCCAACCAATTCCCTCTATCACGGATGCCTATAAGAATACATACATCCTTCACCTTAGTCCTCTTGAATGAGAGAAATCCTATCCTTATCAGCACACAGTACAACTATGTCTACCACTCAAGCATTATCTCAAGCCTATCTTTATTAGAACACAGTACAACCATGACTACCACTCAACCATCCACTCTCAAATATCATTTCCCCCTTTTGGCATCATCAAATAGGTGAGACAGAAAACTAAATGTAGATGGAATATTCAACATGGATAGTTGCCTACCAAATCATAGCCAGAAACATGAAGAAAGGATAGAGTGATAGACAGTTAGCTAGGTCTCATTAATCCCAACCTTGACACATTCTTCTCAAATGACTCTCTACTAAGTGCTTTGGTAAAGATATCAACAATCTGATCAACAGTGCTATAGAAAACCATCTTGATCAACCCCTTTTCAATATTGTTCCTCAAGAAGTAATGTCTAACATCACTATGCTTTGTGTGTTTGTGCTGAACCAGATTCTTTACTATACTAACCTTACTAGTATTGTCACAGTACAACAGAACATATCTAAGAGTATACCAAAGTCCTCAAGATATTTCTTGATCCACAGAAATTGTGCACAATATGATGCCACAACAATATATTCAGCTTCAGTTTTGGAGACAATCACTGAATTCTATTTCTTGGTACCTCATGAAATCAAGGATGGCTTGAGAAAGTGGTCATTTTTGAAGTGCTCTTTCTATCCACCAAGAACCCTACATAGTCAGCATTAGCATATCCGGTCAAGTAAAAGCAGTCTCCATCAGGATAAAAGAGAACCAAATCAGGAGTTCCTTTAAGATATCTTAAGATTCTCTTTGCAGCCTTTAGGTGGAATTTCTCTGGACTGGCTTGGAACCTAGCACATATGCCAATACTGAAAACAATATTAGGTTTGCACAAAAGTTAAGTAGAGAAGAGAGCCAATGATCCTTGTACACATATTTTCATTCATAGAAGGATGAGGCTCATCCAGGTCCAGCTTAGAAGAGGTGCCTATAAAAGTGTCAGTAGGCTTCACATCTTCCATATAAAACATTTTAAGTAGTTCTTGAATATACTTTTATTAACATATAGTGGTTCTAGAAGCACCCTATTTAATCTGCAAGCTAAGAATGAAGTTTAATTCTCCCATCATGCTCATCTCAAATTCACTTCTTAGTCTGGAAAACTCATCATAAAAGGAGTTGGTGGTAGCTCTAAATATGATGTCATCCACATAGAGTTGAACAATAAGTAGATGCCTTCCTCTAACTTTCAAAAATAGTGTGTTGTTAATTTTTTCTCTTTTGAACCCATTATCAAGTAAAAACCTGAACAATCTTCCATACCAAGCCCGAGAAGCTTACTTCAAACCATAAAGAGATTTGTACAATTTAAAAACATAATTGGGAAAATCAACCTTTTCAAACCCCAGAGGTTTCTTGACAAACACCTCTTTCTTAAGAAGACTATTTAAGAAGGTACTATTCATATCTATCTGGAATAGATTAAAATTCATGTATGAGGCAAAGTCAATAAGGATCTGAATGGCTTCCACTCTTGCTACAGGAGCAAAAAATCTCATCATAATCAATGCCTTATTGTTGATTATAGCCTTGCACAACCAACCTAGCCTTGTTCTTAATAGTATTCCTATGTTCATCAGTTTTGTTCCTATACACCCATCTGGTGACTATGATAGTTCTGTTACAAGGCTTTAGAACCAAATGCCAGACTTGGATTATTTCAAAAAACTGGATCTCTTCTTACATAACATTGATCCAATCTATATCCTTTATTTCTTTCTCTATATTCTTGGGTTAAATTTATGACAAGAATGCAGAGAAAAAATAAAGGTTCTTGACTCTATTTCTTGTTTGCACACCATTGTTCAGAGGATATATAAGGCTGTTAAGAGTATGGGAATATTGATTCTTCCATCTAGTTCTAAGAGGAGTGAGGTGACTAGAGCTTGAGTCAGTTCCCATTGGGACATCACTTTCAGTAGTCTAATAATTTCTTTTACCAAAAAGAGGTTCAAGATCTAAAAGAGTAACTTCATTCTGCAGATCTCCTAAAGCTTCATCTTCTGTTTTTAATTCTGGACCTAGGGACACAATATCATTATGTTCCTCATGAGACCATTCGAGCATAATTAAGGGGTTCCATCATTCATAATCATCATCATTTGATGTGTTACCCTTTATAACACTTACTGCTTCATCAAATATGACTTGAACACTCTCTTACACATATTTTGTCCACTTTTTATAGACCTTGTAAGCTTTGCTGGTAGATGAGTAACAAATGAATATTCCCTCATCATTTCTTGGATCAAATTTTCTAAGATCCTCCTTACCATTATTTAGGAAAAAACACTTACAACCAAAGGGTTTAAAATAGCTTAGCTTGGGATTTATTTTGGTTTGATATTCATAAGGGGTCTTGTGTAGATAGATATCACAAGGCACCTATTAGTCACATAACAAGTAGTATTAATGGCTTCAACCCAGAAGTTATGAGCAAGTCTAGAATCTATAAGCATAGTTCTTCTAATATCCATAAGAGTTCTATTTTTACCCTCCATAGCACCATTTTGTTGAGGTGTTCTGGGATCTGAAAAATAATGACTGATTCCCAATTCAGTGCAGAACTTATTAAATTTGGCATTTTTGAACTCTGTACTATGATCTGACCTCATAGTTGTAATCTTATCATTGAACTTTACTTGAATTTTCTTTACAGAAGACTCAAACATATAAAAAGTCTCATCATTTGACTTTAGAAAGAAGGACCAGCTGAATGTGGAGTAGTCATCAATAATAGCTAAGATATACTTCCTTATTCCTCTACTAGAAATCTTTACAGGGCCACACAGATCCATATGGAGGAGTTGTAAAGTCCTGGAAGCACTGAATTTCCTTTTGGGCTTGAAGGAATACTTTTTTCTATTTTCCTTTGGCACATGCATCACATACCTTGGAACTAATAAACTTTACATTGGGCAAGACTCGAATCAGATCCTTCTTGACTAGTTTGTTCAATACATTGCAACTTACATGGATAAGCCTTCGATGCTAGAAATCAACAACATCTTCTTGCATATTGAGACATGTCATATATTTGGATACGCAGGAGCTTAGATCAGCAAAGTACATATTTTTATTCCTCCAAGTTGTTAATACTTTTTTTCCATCAACGATCCTGATAACTAAGCATTTATCTGACTTGAATCTGACTTTATTTCCTTTGTTATAGATCTAAGTGACCCTCAGTAGTCTGAATTTGAGTCCATCAATGAAGTGAACATCATCAATAGCTTCATTCAAATTGTTCCCAATTTTCCTAGTACCAACAATGTAATCTATGTTACCATCACCAAAGAAGACACTGCCTCCTTCATAGGCTTTAAGAGAAAATAAGTTTTCAATTCTCCTTATCTATTCCTTGGGAAAACACTATCCATGATCCAGTGGTGTCTTCTTCCTCTAGCTTTGCCTTGCAGTGACAATTAGATATCAATTTTAGGAACCCATTTTAGCTTGAGTTTCCAGTGAGGTGTTAGATGAAATATCACATGTTTTTTATCCAGCTAGGTAGATTTTCACATATTTCCCTTTTTTGATAGGAATAATTCAGTCTCTTTAGAGAAGCAGCTTTCAAAGAGCAGAACTCTATTGTATGTCCATTCTTTCCATAGTGAAAATACAAAAAATAGTCCCTTACATAAACATACGTGCTAAAAGGATTGTAGGCCGGGTACACACTATGAAAACCGATCCTTCTCTTTCTATTTGACCCTTGATAGACCAGACTAGACAAGGTTTCAAATGTGTAGCCCATTTCATAGCTTTATCAAGCTTAGCCTTTACTGCAGTCAATTCTCTTTACAGTTCCCTACACTCTCTAGAGAATCAATCATTTTATCATTGGCCTTAATTAGTTCTTCTTCTGCATCAAGTTGAAATTGAGGATTTTTATTTATTTTTATTTTGACTTGACTCTAGAAACTTCATTCAGTTTTTTTACTAAGGGACTCATTTTCTGCAAATAACGAATGACAAGAAGCTTGAATCTCAATCATTAATACATTTAACTCAGCCACCTTTTCTTCACCCTTTTTAAGATTAATTTTAAGACACTCCTTATCTCTAGTATGATTATTTACAGTATCAATTAATACATTCACAAGAGATTTCAACTCAATAAGAGTATACTTATTGAATCTTTCTTATATGTCCAAGTGTATTACTTGGTCATCTTCATCTTTATCAGATTTTGCCATCAAGATAAGGAGAGAATCATATAATTGAGAATCATCCTCTATCTCCATCATGGAGACATCCTCACGCTATTCAGAATCATCAGAGTTTGACTAAAGATCACTCAATGCGGCTATGACTTGAATTTCCACTCTATCAACTTTGGCCTTTCTATCATATCTTCCCTAAGCCTATTTCCAGTCTTCTTTCTTTTCACTGTTCTTCTTAACATATTCTTTTTATTCTATCCTATGCATGGGACAATCACTGATGTAGTGTTCAGGTTTTCCACACTTATGATAAGTATAATTTGCTTTTGCATCTATGTGTATCTGTTGGATTCTTCTTTCCTGGAGAAAGCTACAGATTTCTTCAAGGCCTTGATAACTCGCTTATCAATTTAAGAAATTTCTTCATCCTCAACACTTGGGTAATCTTTGGTCACTTTCAGCACCATATTCTTCTCATCTTTGGGTTCCTCTTTTGGCTTCCCAAGTTTTTTGATATCTCATATGTTTTAAGATTCCCAATAAGATTGTCCATGGACATCTTATTTAGGTCCTCGGCCTCAGTAATTGCATTGAGTTTTCTTTCCCATCTCTTAAGCAGTATGCCTAAGAACTTCTGTATCTTTTTGTGGGTCGGAATAACTTTACCTAGACATAACAGCTGATTGGTGATGGCAGTGAACCTTGTATATATCTCCTGGATGGACTCATCTTCTTTGATGGTGAAGGTCTCATATTTATTTGTCAACATATCAACCTTGGACTGCTTTACCTGCATAGTACTTTTGTGAGTTGTCTAAAGTCAAACCTAGATTTCCTTAGCAGTCTGATAGGCAGAGTTCCTGTTGTACTCATCAACGCCAATACCACACACAAGAATCTTCTTGGATTTATATTTTTTCTCTATCTTCTTCCTGTCAGCTTCATCAAAGTCCTTCTTTGTTTTGGGAACTTGGGTGGTCACATCACCAAATTTCACCGATCTAGTGGGAACAAAAGGACCATTCTTTATAACATCCCAAAGCTCATAGTCCTCTACCATGATGAAGTCATACATTCTAGTTTTCCACCATCCATAATATTCACCATTGAACCTTGGGGGTCTTGTGGTAGACTGAGCTTCTTCTAGATTTGGAGGAGCTTTCATATCTCTGCTCAGGATCCTTCCAAGGTTTTAACCTTTGTATGAAAGAACATACTGTGATACCAAATGAAGGGTTGTGGGTGGGTTTCTTCTCAACTCGGGGAGCTTCTCCCAAAATCACACAAACAATAGGAACTAGGAGATAAATATAGTAATTAGTGCAGGAGTACAGAAAGATACATGAATTTTACGTGAAAACTCCTTGCTCAAGGAAGAAAAACTATGACCTACCTCCAGGATTTTAAGATCCACTATATTCAATCAATTCTTGAATACATACTCCAAGGAACCATATAATCCTTTAATTTCTTAGCAATTATTCTATTACAAGAAAACTAAGCAGTAACTCTACTGCTACTATTTCCAGCTAACCCTAACTGGACTCTTCAAGCTAACTCTAGTTTGACTTAATCACCTAAATCTAGATGATTTACAGAAGATGGTACACCATAACACCTAAAATCAGTGGCGGAGCCATATATTTTGTTAAGGATGTTCATACTTTTGGAACCGAGAGGTGAAAAATAAAGAAAAATAAGGAGAAAAAATGGTGTTTTTAATTAGGTTTTGTTTAGAAAAACCCATTTTTTATTTAATTAAAAAAATAAAGTTAGAAAATAATCTTCTTTAAGAAAATGGTCAAATTTATAAAAAAATTTATACTTTTTAGCCAAAGAAAAAAATGTTGTTGCACTTGAGGTTCGAACCCACTTAGTTAGGGTGGATTTACACTCCCTTAGCAATTGGGCTATTGCTGCCTTCTGTTCTAAGATTGTGCAGCTATTGCTATATATTTAAAAACTATTATATTTAATGTATATACCCAATTTTTTTCGATGAAGGTTGTTCATCTGACCACGCTTGCTACAACGTAGCTCCTCCTATGCCTACAATAATCATAAACAGGAGTAGGCAATAGCTTGAGATCAATATTACAAAGACTCAATTATTCCAAGGAAATAAAAGTACAACTCTATGAGAAATCAGTTCCTTGTCGCAACTACAACCTTTGATGAGCACTTTTGAGAGATATTTTGTTGTGAGAATATGAAGTGTTGGTCTTTTTGTTGAGAAAGATGAGCATTATATGTTGTGACACAAGAAAACCTAGAAGCATTCTTATTGGTTGAGGCAAAAAGGTGGCAGTAACTTTTCACCAAATTTTGTACTATGTGTCAGCTAAAAAGTTGACAGTGACAGTGACAGGTGAACCCAACTTATTCAATAATCTGCAGAGGCCTTTGTCATCATAATAAAAGCTTTAGGTAATAGGTCCCAAATTATGAATTTGTCAATCATCAAAAATAAGGACTTAACTATGTGAAAGTTATACATTTGATCATGTTGAAATATAGGCATATGTAGCGAAAGAAAAAAAGCAAGATCACTTGCATATAACATAGACAACACATATTCTCTCAACCGATTGGTATGTCAACCCAATGATTCTATAAATACAATTTAATTAATCAAACCAAAAAGTAAAGAGACAAGCCAATGTCTAAAATATTAAGTCTTTCACAAAATAAGTGTGGAATTAACTAAAATACCACCAAAGACCGTGTGATAAGTACAAGAGTTTCTACTATAAGATATAAGTTTGAAACTGAAATGACAAGTCTAAATATAGGAATTACAATGTCTAAATACTAAATAATAGGCATGATAAAAATATAGCTGAAGGTTTGGGCCACTGAACAACCAAACAGCTGACCACAACTTTGAGATAATCAAAGCTTTGAACTCAGAAAGCTCTATGAGATGTGCTAGTGCTCGAAATTGAATCCACACCACAAAAGAGTGCAACAGGTATAGTATGAGTACAAAATAACATGTACCCAATATATATCATAGACCAACAATAAAGAAGTAGTGACAAGATTTATGTAAGAAATCATTCCCTAATTACAAATCAAAGATATATTTAAAAATCAAGTTTCGTTGAAATATGGATAATCAATTGCCATGAAATATTCAAACATCAATTAAGCACAAAATCAAGTAAATGTAGAAGATGTAATGTGATGCATATTAATGTAATGCGATGATATATGCCTCACTCTCAGATGCCCAGTAAGCTCTTAATTGTATATACACTATACTCCTCGAAAACACATCGAGAGTTCGTGACCCATGAGGGACTCTCGAGGTTTATTAACCAGCACAGACGATCTCCACGTGCTATCATAAAATCAATTAATCTCCAAAATAGATGATTTCTATGTGCCCAACTCATAATCATAAAACAATCACAACACACACGACTCCACCTACCCAACCATTTCTCACACTCAAACTCAATATGAATGCATATACATAATATAATTTCAACAGAATAAGGGATGATAATGCATATTAAGTCAGTCAAATAGGGGATAATGATGCATATTAAGTCAGTCAAATGATGGGCATGAAACATATTCAAGTCGACTATCACAAATATATAGGTTTAAATAAAGAACATGAACACATAAAAAACAACCAAGTTAACAATTCATTAGCCAATGCCCATATACTTTGGCATTTTGAAATTATATAGTAAGATAGAGTAATAAATTTTTTTGTTAACACTGGTACTCGTACCAATTTACCACCACACCATGGGTATAATGTTGGATTTTTGTTTAAATTAAATTACTAAATGATTTACGAAGAGACGTCTTTTGGAGAAAATGTGTCTTCATAATAAGACGTGTCTTTTTGAATGAAGAGTTGTCTTTTAATAAACAGTGTGACTTTTATTGAAAGGATATATCTTTTGTTGAGAGGGTGTGTCTCTTATGAAAAGATATGTCTTTTATTAAAAGGGTGTGTCTCTTATGAAATAGTGTGTTGATTAAAAGTTTAACTATATAAACTCTTCAGACATTGTTTTACAGAATAACTTTTCTTTCTTCTCAACTCCTTAAAAATAACTTTTTCTTCCCCATAATTTTTTTGGTTTAATTTAGGATTTTATTAATAACTCATAAGTCTAAAACATGATGGGCCATCCCATCTTCCAAGTCAAAAACCAAAATCTCCAAAATCTGACCCAAATAAATAACAAATTGACCGGCTTAAATAAGTGACCCGGTCTAAAATCCATATATAATATCAGTAGGGTTTCCAAATTAGGACATAGAGCTGAGATCCCCCTTTCTCCGTCTCCTTCTTCATGTTCAACTTCACTAATCTTCAATTCCTTCTTCTTCAGCTTTGGGTGGTGAACACCGTACCCTGGTTGCACCAAGATGAGGATTCCATCTTGCATGAGTGAGTTTATTCCCTTCTTTCTATGTTTGGTGTTATTTACTTAGAAACATTTTTGATTCTTCCTTTGTTACTGTATCAGTTGAAATCTTTAGTATGTTTCCAATTCTTTTTGGTACTAACACGACGAGTCTCATCTTCTGAACCTTGCTTCCTTCTTCTAGTAAGTCATTTGCATTTATGAGCTTGCTGCTTGAACTGTATGTTGCATTTGACCATCTGCTTATTTTCCATGTGTAGCTATAGCTGGGAGGGAGATAATAGGATGCTCGGACCCGCTGATAGTTGAAAAGGAATAAGTAGCTCGTTCGCTTGAATCTTATCTGACTTGGTGACTCCCAATCTACTGAGATTCCTTTTTTGTTGGCTGGTGTAGATAGTTAACTAGCACATTCACTTTTTTGTTTAGTCTCCCTGGTTGTAAATATGTTGTATGTGAAAGACCTTGCTGTAGCCCTTCCAATCCCCTTACCTTTTTGCTAAAATTAATCTCAGCTATGGGCATTGTTGCTTGTCACTGTTAAGTATCTTTCTACCTAAAATTCGTAGCTGGTTGAATGCTGTAAATATGAACTTCTCATGCTCAAATGCTAGATTAGCTAAGTAATCTACAAGTTGATTGACTTCTTTGAATATATGCTTTATTTGAACTTGCTTGTGTTGTAGCAAATGCTTTATTCTGCTTACTGTGCCTTCTATCTTCCATGGTTTTTCTTCCCCACAAAAGATCAAGTATTAGAGTTCTTGCTTTCCAATAGGATTATTTTCACTATTTTCTTGGTGCAGAAATCAAAAGACTTGTCATATCCACTAAAACTATTTAAGTCTCATAGCAATCTCACAGAGGAGAGAGAGAAAATATCATTTTTAGGAAAGTATTTCTTACGTGTTTCAAGTCTTTAGTCTTGTGTTAGTTGTTCAAATTATTAAGACTTCATCTTTGTTTTCTTATTCGTATATTTTTATAGTGTTCATGGAACATAATTTCCAATAATCTAAAAATGATATTTATATTATAGAAGAATATATTTTGCCGTTGCACGGGTTGTCCAGTGAAATTTGAATCTTGATGATGATTGGCTCTAGATTTCTGTTTGCAACTTGGATGGTGAAGGCATAGTTGCATGGTGGCTACTTTCCTACAAATTAATAAAGCACTGGTATAGTTGCATGGTGGCAACTTTCCTACAAATTAATAAAGCACTGGTATTCATATTTAAGGGTTGGAAGTTGTTGTGGAGAAGGTATGCAGAATGCACAAAAGATAACATTCCTGGGAGAAACTCATGAAGTGACTTTTATGTTTGGATTCGAGAAAAAAAGGGGAGAAATTCATACCTTTTGGACTGAAGCGTCGTATGGTATTACTTTCATATGAATGAGATAGTTGAGTCCCTTATGGTTTCTTCTTTCTGACAATTACAAGTGAACAAATTATGGTTGCAATTACCAACTTTTTTGGGAGGAGTGGCTATGTTTAGAGAATGAAAGTGGCAACTTAGCAGATTCGATACATGGATCATAGTGCTATATTTTTAGATAGCCAGAGAGATTGCATCAATGACAAAGTAATGAATTGAAGAAAAACAAAATCAGATTTTATTTTCTTAACCCTACTTAGTATTTATTTATATTTTTTTTTCTTTTGTGATTCTGTGAATTTATTTTCATAAATGGTAGGGAAAATGATATTTGTGATGATCTTCTAATGCTTGATAATTTTAGAAATAATATTTTCTTATGCGATCATTGTGGATCACTATTCTTGCATAAAGATCATATGTGAAATTTATTGTCAAGTTGTAGGATGACATAAAATATTACATTTTTTACAAGTGCGTGTTGATAAAGTTGTTATAAGTGAATTGAGATTAAAATAATATGAGTTAGTGAATTGAGTTTTCTCGAAAAATGTGATGTAAAAAAGGCACTTGATATCTTTAAAGTGTGAAAATTTTTGGCATGTAATTAGAAGTCAATAATAGACTTAGAATTATTTAATATATATTTTTAAGAGCATAAAGTTTTTGAGAAAGTTAATATGCTTTTGATTTACAATTTTGATGGATATGTGATATTGTATGATGGTTTATCGATGTGTTGATCATAAGACTTGATACATATGTAATAATAGAAGTGAGGAGATTTTATTTTCACATATATAATGAAGGATCATAGAGAAATTGGTACTATGATGGGTATCAAGGTTATAAAATTGTGGAGCTAATATATTGAGTTAATCTCACTGCATTGAGAAAAGAGTGCTGAACAAATTTTAGTCACTTAAACGTAAAAGGTTAGTACCATATTTGATCCTAGATCGAGTTAATCAAAAATAAAAAAAATTGTGGCTTAACTTGTGTAAACAAGTACTATTGGAAGGGCCAATAGTCAAATTCTTGGTTTTCTTTAGAAAACTAAAGAGTTACGAAACTCTAAATTTCATAATACTTTATAAAGATATATCGATACAAGTTGGATATCAATTATGTGAGAAAATAAATTTACCACATGATGGGTGTTTACCTTGGGAGGAGTTGAGTGGTTGAGGGATTATTAAGAGAATTAATTGATTTTGCAAAAATATAAGCTCAATTTGTGATAGTCAAGCCACTCTAGTTCGAGCATATAGAGATTACTAGTTTCATGAGGCCCGTGCTAAGGCCGGGCCCAAACTCAAAATATAAAAATAATAATTAAAATCTCTAAATATAATTCATATCATACTATTGTTACTTTATAATTAACATAATCTAGTGACGAACATGTTAAACATGTTTTCTTTGGGTCAATTTATAATTACTAAAGTTATTAATCAAATAATTGAATATTCTTAAATAAAATTTTGATTTGTGCAGAAGGAAGTATTACCGAAGAATTAAAATAAATCAAAAGACCACAAGTAATTCAATATTTTGTAAAATAACATGTGTTAATATAATTACAATTTGGTAAAGACTATAAATATGAAACATTGGTATTTTTACGAATTTGTAGATATTAAACTTCTTAATTATAGATAGAAATAAATTTATTTTAGTAATTATTGAGTTTTAATTCATTCATAATTTGATGTGGCAAGACTATTTAAAAAATTTAATTTCTTTTGTCTTATACAACAAAATATTTCAATGACTTCAAGTATATATAAGAATAGTTACGACCACCGAGATACCAAAAACGCAGATACCAGCATTTTACCGCAACAAAAGTGTTATTGGAATAAGCAATATATTATCAGAGTCACTTAATAATTATTCAAATAAAAAGCCAGTTTGGATATATAATTCAAGGAATCAAGCATTGATTTATTCAACTTGCAAAGAAGTTAGAGACAGAGCCTTTACTCAAATTAACTTAATGGTGATCTATAAGAATATTAAATAATAATTAAATTAAATTAATAAATTATTTCATTCGGTCCATTTACTTATCGTGTTTATCTTTTTACACTCACTATAAAAATATATTTTATTCATCCTCTTTTAACTATTGATTATCCTTTTTCATGCCCACTAATCAGAAAAATAATAAAAATAATGTGTTATTTATTATTTATTACGTTACCTTATTTATTACATGATTTTTAAGAATTGAACAATACTAAAAGAACTATAAAGGTTCTAATTGAAAATTATTGCAAACTTTAATTTTGTATTAAAGTTATTTTGAAAATAATTTTTTTGAGCTAAAGTGTTTATTAATTTATAATAGAGTTTTAATTAAAAGATCATCTATTAGATAACAAGAAGAGACTAATTACAAGCACATAAGTGGAAATGATTCTGACAAAAATAATAAGGGCAAACATGAAAATATTTAACAAAAAGACACCATCAATTGCCATGTGTGATAACTTAATTTACTTAACTAAAGAAGTGAAAAAACCTAAAATGCCCTAATGAGGACTACTAAAATTTGAGATTCTCCCTTATATATATAGTAAGTAATACAATGAGAAGTCAAACTCATAAGTTCTTGACATGATTGTGTTAGAAAGTTAGTTCAAGATGGAATGACTTCTATCACATTGGTGGAGTTAAATGAATTTGACTAATCTATTTACTAAACCTATTAAAAGAAAGTTATTAAATACATCTTCAAATATGATTATATTCTATAAAAACTTCTTAATTAGGTCCACCGATAATGGCAACCCTACCCAACACTATGAAATGAATAGTTATGGTTTCAAAGGATAACAACAAGTTATTGATACGTGAATGTTTCAGTACTTAAGTAAGAGATGTACTGCTGCTGGTTGTCATTGTTTGGAGGGTTGGGTTATAATACTCTTAGGGATAATTTGGTGTGAGGGATAAGAGTATAATCTCCGGATAAAATTTTAATACTTCACAATTGCTTGTTTGGTTGTACAACTTCGGATTACTTATTCAGGGATTATTAATTAGTACTGGGATAAGTTATCCCTCCCTTATGGTGGTATAGTAATACCATGATAAGTTATCCTTCTTTAAAACAATTAAAATGACAAAAGTACCCCCACAGACGACTTTTATAATCACTTTTCACATCCATGCATATTCACAATATTTTTAATACCATTTATAATAACATTCACAACTTTCACTACTTGTTATTTTATGACAAATCTTCATATATTTTATTTAAAAAATTACACTATATAAATATATTTTTTATTTATGAATATATTACACGTTAAATTTATTTGACTAATTATTATGTTTATTTATATATTTTGATTTCTTTTAAGAATAATAAAAATATTGAATCAATTGTTGAATTACATATTCTAATTTAAATAATTTTTTAATCACATGAAAATTGATATTCTAATATCAATTAAAATGAATTTTAATATTTAATAGTATATGAGTGATATGTGTTTATAGTATATGAAGTGAAATAAACAACAAATCCTCTTTTACTTTAATAAATTTAAGCTGGAAGTTTTATTTCAAACGAAATAAGATCTAGTAAGATTTGTTTTTTAACACACATGACATAATCATGGAAAGGCACACAGAAAAATTAAACTAAATAAGTTGAAATTTTTAGTTTTAAATACACATGACATAATTATGAAAATGCACATACACAAAAAATTAAGCTTCATAAGATGGAAGTTTTATTTTTAAGAATGAATATTTAAAGTTTGAAAAGAAATTATATAATAAAAGCTAAATAAGATGGAGGGTATTTTTGTAATCAGTTAGCTTATTCTTAGAAATTATACCACACATATTATTTTGAATGTAACAAATCAAACACTCAATAAGAAACAATCTCATCATAATTAATCCCATCATAACTAATCCAACATAACTTATATTCAAACCAAACAACCCCTTAATGAGGTTCAGTTTGTGGAACAAATTTTCCAAATATGACAAAGACACTGGAATAACTTCCCCTATATGAACATAGAAGTGGTGCCTCTTCAATTGAGAGTTGGAGTTGCTCTTATAAATGTTCATGAATTTTGGATAGCACATGAATATAAAATTGGTAAGCATGTTGAGTGGAAAGCAGGAATCAAATGCTTATGTGTGTAGTGTCACCGATGTTATCATAAGGAATAACACGTTCAAAGCTATTATGCTACGTGAAATTAAAATTTCATCACGTGGCATTGCACTAAGGTTGATACAAGTACGACCATGAGGATGGACGTATGTGAGATGTATTGAACCTGAGACTTGGAGCGTACAAGTGAAGTGCAAAGAAAGGCCTAAATAGGCTCCAAAATAGTCCATAAACTACACTCTAAGGGTGCCCAAAGTGAAGGATTTGACTAAGGGGCCTTTTGGATATTTCACACTATTTTTGTAACCTACTATAAATAGAATATTTTAGGTAATTTCGTCTTAGATTATTCATGATAGTTGTAAGTAATGTATGAATTTTGAAACACCAAGTCTCTCTCCTTTGAGGTAAAGTCGAAACTAGATTTCAACTTGAGTGTGGAATCACTCGTGTTGAATTCATGGCTTGGAACGTTGGGTGATTGAAGAATTGAGGTTCGTCTTTTGTCCACGAAGAGTGTAGGTATTCTTATTACATGTTTCTAAGGGTTTAGTTTTTTAATACACACCCTAGTTCTTAGGTCTTGTAATAATTTATGTCTCACTATCTATCTTTACATTTCTTGTACTCTTTGTTGTTGTTCTACTAAAAAACGTGTATTGTTATTTCCATTGTGTTATTACTTATCTTTTTCTTCATCTTTTTATCTTGTTAATATCTTTGTTAGTTTGTGGTGGCTGATTTGGTGTCAAATACACCCTTGTTTCTTGTATTCTTGTTGTATTTGTCGAATCCGAGAGTGGTCTTCAAAAGGGTCCTCGGTTCTTGAATTAGTGGACTGTTTTTGGAGTGTGTTTTCGTGTATTACTTGTCTTTGTTGTATCATTTGGTATCAAATACATCTTTTATTTTTTTCTAACAAGATCAATCTTTGGATTTGAAAAATAAAAAAAAAGAAAAAAAGTTGAAAACTAAAAATTTCAGAAAAAAGAGCAATCTGTCCATTTTGTATTCTTGGATGAAAATTATGTTTTTGTTGTATGTTTACCGAGATTTTTACTTGTATTTATTGTCTCTAAGTGTTAGTTTTGTTCCTCACTAACACATTGGGTCTATATCTTGATTTGAGCTTGTATTTTTATGTTGTTCTTGTGAACATAAACATGACCCATTGTTGTTGAACATTATTGTGGTGCACTATTTTTGGCCGTGTGGTTTCGCCTTGTTTTTCTTAAGCTTGTCCATAGATGTTGTTATAAATTGGTGGCCTAATAAACTTTTGTTGAAGTTGTTGTTGAAAGGTGAAACTTGAGAAAGTGTTGATTGAAGTGTGAGACCAACTTGAACCTTAGACTCCAAGATTCAAAAGCTTGTGTTCTTGGTGTTCTTGGAGTTATTCACCAATCTTCATCCTTTATTGAAAGAAAAGTGGATGTTAGATATAAAAGGTTGGAGAAAAAAGGTGTAAGTTTTTTAGTCTTGAAAGACTCCTCAACCAGTAAAGACTTTAACAACCACTTACCAACAACTTTCCATAAATTAAGGGCCATGTTTTGAGGAGAGAACAAAAAAAGTCAAGTCTTCCTTTTTGAAAATTGAAATAGGATTCCAAGACTTATTTTTCCCTCCTTAACCAATTCCACCAATTCTCAAATTAAAAAATTGACCAAGACTTCCAACTTTGGAAAATAAAAATTGTTAAAGAACCGCAACTAATACGTGGCTGCCACATCATCATTTACTGTTCACGTAACATATTAAGCTCAAATTTCAGATTTCATAGTTTTCTTTTGTTGTTCCTTAGTTTCAATTTTGTTGGTTCCAATACTAATTGGCAAACTAGTACTCATCTACTAGATTGTTAGTTAGTCTTTGTGTTCGTTCATTTGTTTAGCGTTGGTTGTGTGCTTTTTTCTTTTGTGAATTCGTTGTATCTTGTTGGTTCAAGTCCATAAATAAATTTTCTTTGAGTCAAATCAAATGAAAATTATTCCAGGCAAATATAGACTTATCCCTCAATCACTCACGAAGTACAAGACGACTTTCAACACTTGTGAATCCAAGTGTGCGACGATCAAGTGTGTGAGAGTATGGTGAGTTTGTTTCGAACTAACTTGAGTTTTTTTTTGTAGGCTTGTTCTTTTATTTTTTAGGTACAATTACAAGGAAACCCGCAACTTCAAACCTCTCAACCCATGGACAACAATGCCATCAATGCCATTTTGGCCTACCTTGACACTATGTCCCGAGACCTAGCTATGGAAAATCAAAGGTTGGATCATATGGTAGGTCAAAGGGATAAAGTGAGCTGCCCAAACACACGTCAAGAGGAAGTCAATAGCTCATGTGAGCTATGAGGTAAAAACTCTACCCCCTACTCTCCTATGAACTTAGAATGCTGTGTTGTAGCTAGTAGGAGCCAAGTGGGTGTAGTTGCGACTTTGCCTAGGTAGAGGTTCTTGAGTCTTACCTTTTTGATACTCTTGATATTGTTAGGTTGCATGAGGACCAAAATCTTGTTATAGGCACGCAAGCACTAGTTGATCCTTTAGATGACGAAATTGATTCTCCTCGTGAGAATTATTTGTGTCCATCTAGTGCTAGCACTTATAACTTAACTAGTGAGGGTGAGCAAAATGATCAACCGGGTGAAGATGATCTTGATTCACTTGAATGTTTAGAAAACCTGAATTATGATTGTCCATGTGAAGACGATTTTGATCATGGTCCTTGGGCTACCCGTGATGGTTTGTATGTATGTGAGGACTACTCTTGTGAAAAAGAAGGTGATACATGATTAAAAATTCCATCGAATTTTTCTCTATGTGTTTCTTATGTTGGACATACGCCTAGTGATGATTTTGAAACTAGTAGTAAGTTCATGCATGAGAATCCTTTATTTGAAGTTGACTTGTGGAACACCTTTCTCAAACCTCTTTTTGTTCATAATATTTCCAATGGTGATAAAGAGGGTATGCTTAACTTTGAGGATGGAATCCTAGGGGAGAGTGAGAGTGGGAGAGACCTAAGTCCTTAGTTGCTTCTACCATTTGATCTCGGTACCACTTAGGGTGAGAAACGATGACTCTCAGCCTATTGTCATTTTGTCTTGATGCTTATCTGATCCACTTTGTTTGTCACATTTGTACTAATCTTTTCATTCTTAAAACAAAGGACCCTTGGATATACTTTAAATTTGTTTTGCCTCAGCACGACATATTGATATGTTATTTTTGCTAACCATAACACGTCTTGCCATGAGGATGTGTTCTTGTTTGTCTTCTCTTGATTTTGCAAGGTATGGATTCGAGGCCGAATCCTTTTCAATAAGGGAAGGATGATACAAGTACGACCACGAGGATGGACGTATGTGAGATATATTGAACCTGAGAGTTGAAGCATATAAGTGAAGTGCAAAGAAAGGCCTAAATATGCTCCAAAACAATCGACAAACTACACTCCAAGGGTGCCCAAAGTGAAGGATTTGAGTAAGGGGTGTTTTGGATATTTCACACTATTTTTGTAACCTACTATAAATAAAAGTAACATATACTAAAACGAGGGAAGGAAAATTACCAGATATACAAAAGAATCCCTCCCAAGACCTGGTAAAGCCGATACTAGAGCCACTAATAAAATATACCCAGAGTACTAGACAAAATCCCAAATATACCCACTATACACAAGTAGTCTCGAGTACAAAAGACTAAACCAGAGTAGATAGAGAAGGATTAGCCTCGGATGATAGCAAGATCACCAAGCTCCAAACTAGTATTGAAAGGTAGGAATAACGTCAACTGCTAGTGTGATAACCAACTAGGTTGGGGTCGAATCCCATAGGGAATATGGTGTTAATTAAGTTGTGTGCAGATTAGTTGACTTTTAATCATTCGTTTTCATAAAATAAATTGGGAGGTTTGATTCAGTTCACAAATTAATGGTTTAAGTTTAACGAGAAGAAATATGTGTAGTAGTATTCAAATTCAGAGAAATAGCAAGATAGGATTATGTCCACCTTGTAGTTTTCAATACTTTCTAACTATCGGCTTTATGAATTCATACATGTATTGTGTTTACAGAGAAACGTATTGTATTTGATAACATAATCCAAGTGTTTCTCAACCATCAAGGACTAATTCACTTTAGTTCTCTCGAATCAAAAGAATTTACCAAAAACAATACAAAATCTCCAAGTAGTTAATCCTGCTAAGGCATTAACTTATGAAATAGGGGTTGGTAATCCTATTTTCTTGTCACTACTCTCTTTTCCAAACATCAACCTTTCTTTCGAACAAGTTGAGTTTTAAGGCATATCCTCTATGTTTGCAACCACGAGAATTCAAGATAAGCGAAGAGAGTATGATGTAAACTAATCAATGCATAATGAATTCAAATTCCAAAGTGATAGATTGTATGCTACAAGGCTTCCATAACCCTAACTAATAAACTTAGGTAATCATGAATAAAATGAAAAGCATCATAAATATATTCATCATACCAAAAACTAGAAGAAGATCTTGGTGTGTGAATCGTGAAAATAAGAGAGAAAATATTTTTCTCTCTCTCCAGGCTAAGCCGCCACTCTCCTTGTTCAGAATAATATAAAATAATTCAATAATGAATAAAAATTCAGCAATTAAGTTTTTTAATATTCTCTTCTCTCATAATTTCCTTCTAAGTCCCTAATCTAATTATAAATAACAAATTAGTCTTGGACATAGTTTCTTGGCGCCACATTTGGTCCAGACTGCTACTCTCTCTTATGTCATATGCGATCCGCATTCCATAGTCCCAAAATGTCTTCATCTACCTTATTAATACCTGAAATCATGCTAATCATATCGGTTAGCTGAATTACATAGAAGTAGAGTAAAAACATAAGAAACTAGGCACTTTGTTCTCTAAACTTAGCTAAAATATGGATAAGTTATGGTGCCTAGGCATATAAATACACCCAATATCACCACCCCACACTTAAATATTTGTGCGTCCTCGAACAACATATCCATTTATGCATACTACAAAAGCCTTAGCACCCACAAAGGAAGACAAGATGCTCAAATAGGCTCACACAACAATTATGAACAAGAAGTAGATTCAGGAATCATTACTAGATACAACCTACACTCAAGAATAGACTCATTAAGTTGGAAATTTCATGCATACCGTTTAAGCAAACAAATCATATAAATTACCCAACCTTCATCAACCATGTGCCCTCACAATAAGAGAGTTACGCATAATAACTCACAATCATGTAATTTCTAACAAAATCGGTACAAAAATCACGTTGCGCTCACTCTCACAAATAATTCTCAAATTACAACTGATGACCATATGCTTGCCCTTAGTGTAATACTCCACTAATATCAGAATGCTAAGATTAGGATCAAATAAGTCTTTTACGGGTTGTAATGCAGACTAAAGGATGGGTAGGAACTATTTTGGCCAGAAATAGTGACTATCTTCCCTAAGCGCTTTAATACACTACATTATGCAATTAAGATCAATCTCTAACAACCAATTTCCACTTCTGCTATCTTCACAGATTTGCTTTTCACCCCAACTCGTTAAGCTTAATTAATAACGCTATGGTGGGAGTATGCAACCCTTTCAAATATTTTTTTTTGCACCCTTTTCATGTTACGCACCCCTATAATAGCCACCCTCAACTTAAGCGATTTGCTTTAGTTGAGGTGCATAATGTCCAAGAAGGACCAGGGCCAAAACAGGTTCATTGTAACATATCCATGATAAAATTTGAAACTTTTTCAACAATTTTCGCTACTCCCAACCACATCAATTTCACACGCCAATAACTAGACTTTGGTGCATCAATTTTACCTTTTTCCTCTAATTGTCAAACTCCTAACTCAAATTGATTTTACATTAAAGCGCTTAGGAGATTTTGGATCAAATTACGGTCTATTAAAGAACGAAATAGGCTACATATGAGGCTAACAAAAGAACAAGCTAAAGGCTCAATGGGGCTAGCTAAGATAATGTACACAAGTAGGTCAAAAGATGGTATGAACAATGCCTATCAAAGAAATGCCTAAATCATCTCCTAAACTCACAATCTTTATTTCACTTTGCACACACACCAGGCAAGTTCTAGCATCAGTTGCAATAAGGAATATACAACATTCTTACACACTCATG
Organism: Capsicum pubescens; assembly: GCA_030864215.1. Taxonomy (NCBI): domain Eukaryota; kingdom Viridiplantae; phylum Streptophyta; class Magnoliopsida; order Solanales; family Solanaceae; genus Capsicum; species Capsicum pubescens. Next base: position 313,453,735 of record CM061538.1, on the reverse strand, counting down.
GCATATGGTCAAATCAATTAGGAGCATTATAGATTCTCGACCCAATAATTACGCGAATTTAAATAAAACCATCAATCACAACAAGAGTCACAACTAGAGCCTAGGTGTTTCAAACGTAATGATCCATCACATACTTATGTTATAATGTCATGTGATCCAAAATAATAGTTACATGCAATTAAATGACTAATTTTCTCTTAAGACGGTCGTCATCCATCCATCATCGAGAAAAGCACCTAATTATGACTAAATAACTAACAAAATAACTAATCCTATCCAGAAGAATGCTAAGGAGAAGGTACCATTTTCTTACAAAACAAGTAGCAAAGTATCCATCCACCCCACACTTAAGCTCAACACTATCCTCAGTGCAAATAAAAAGATAAAGAACCTGGCTAGTAGTACTCCTCATCCACATTCGGAGTCATGCCACCTGCATGGAGATCATCATTGGAGCCATTTTTCCTGTATTCATCCTATCATCCATGTCAGCCACACATAATGAAACTAACTATAATTAAGATGGAGATGGTGAAGTCACCACCCCACACTTAATTTGTTAGTATAAACCAATTAAGTGTTTTTATCGGGTACTCAGACTTCATCGACATACACTTTGATATAGTGCATCAACATTAGTCACAATACAATTCATTCACTTCAATTCCCCCAATTCTATTTCAATAAAGCACTTTTTGAACAGAATCATGCTCTACACTTTCATCCATACAAAATATACAAAACACCTTCACTTTCACAACATCGCCATGGAAAGAATTTAATTCGTAATCCTTAAGAAATCAATTAACAATAACATAGAGTCACAATAACTAAGGATTAAGAAAGTAAAACTTACCTTGAAGATAGAAGATCAATGAAGGACAAAGAGAATGGTGAGAGCTCAGTATTGTACGGCTTAAGGGTGAAATAAGGATGAGTTTGGGAATTTAAGGTGTGAAGTCTATTGAAAGAATGAAATATGGGTCGGGTTGATCTAATAAAAAATGGGTACTTATATTTAAGAATTTGCACAGCATATGCGATTGGAAATGCGGCGCATACCCTATCGCCTATATTTTCATGTGCGGAACATAGGGTATTTCCTAGTTGAGGCAGTGGGCATAGGTGATTGGAAATGCAGCGCATACCCTATCGCTTATATTTTCATGTGCGACGCATAGGGTATCGCCTAGTTGAGGTAGTGGGCATAGGCGATTGGAAATGCGGCGCATATCCTATCGCCTATATTTACATGTGCGGCGCATAGGGTATCTCCTAGTTTAGGTAGTAAGCATAGACGATTTACAATGCAACACATATCTAATCGCACACCTTAAGATGTGCGGTGCACTCTTGGTCAGAAAGGTCTATACCACGGGGGAGAATACCTCATTGAAAGTCACAAAATAAAGTCGCACCGCGAAACTTTTTGGGTTGGATTAACATAATTCGAGGCGCGACTCTAATGCAAATCATACTTGAGCCTTACACATTTGACCACTCCAACTTACCTATAATGTTCCCATCACTTCTGAACTTACCACCATTGACATAGCTCAATTCCAAATCAAATTTGGTACTAATCTTCTCCTTAGTACTTCATACACCTACACTTAAAAAAACAAAAATGATTAGAAGGATGGGTTGCCTCCCACCAAGCGCCGTAGTTTCGGTCGTGGCTCGACTCTTCTTTTTGCATTTTTGTTTAACATGATAAAGTGAAAATAAAATCATGGGTTGCCTCCCATATAGCACCTGTTTTAACGTCGTGACACGACTCGATTATCTTGACTACTTAGACTTCGTCAAGATACATCGATGATACCATTTGTACCTTATTTGTTGGATCAAGACAATGCTTTATACCTAGTCCAACCACTTTGAAATCACTCACATCCTTTCTTGCAAGTTCAACTAAACCAGCTATGGTCTCCACAAAAGACATATCCTTAATTGGTACATCTCACTCATCTTCGTAGAATACATCAACAATCGAGAAGACACTCATATCCTTTTGTTGTTTCATAGACCGATATACTTCAAAGCTAACTTCTTTATCATTGAGCCTAAATTTTAGCTCATTCAGCTCCATGTCAACTAACACTCTCCCAGTTGCTAAGAATGGCCTACCCAAAATTATGGGTACTTCAAAGTCCACTTCGCAATCAAGAATTACAAAGTCGGTAGGAAATATAAAATCAACAACTTTTACAAGTACATCATGTAGAATTCCAATCGACCTTTTTATCGATCTATCCACCATTAGAAGCCGCATATTGGTGGGCATAGGATCTCCCAAACCCAGTTTCTTGAAAACCGTCAATGGCATAAGATTTATACTAGCCCCAAGATCACAAAGGGCCTTTTCAAACTTTAGCAATCCAATCGTACATGGAACAATAAATGCTCCCAGATCATCTTTCTTCTGGACAATAGATCTTGTAGCAATAGCACTACAATGATGAAGATTGTCTACCATTTCATATCTCACAGTCCTTTTCTTCGTCAACAGGTCTTTCATAAACTTAGTATATCCGGGCATCTGTTCCATTACTTCAACTAAGGGCACATTCACTGTCAACTGCTTTAACATAGCCATGAATTTGCTAAACTTTCCATCATCTTCTTTCTTCTTTAATCATTGTGAAAATGGGGGTAGTGGCCTTGGGATTTCAGTTGGAACAACTTTTACCTCTTTTCTTATGCCTTGCTCCATATCACTAACATGTTTCTTCTTGGATGGTTGTTCCATTTCTGCACTCTTCTTTTCTGAACCTCCCAACTTCACAGGCACCACTGGAGATTCATCAATCATCTCCCAATCTATTTTAACTGCATCAGTATGAGAGGATGCTCCCAATGCTGGACTAGATAACATCTTACCACTCATAGTGGTAATGTCCATACACGATCCATCATTCCTCAGATTTTGAACTGTATCACTTGGTAGAGTCCCATTCTGTCTTTGATTGAATGCTGCAGATAATTGGCTCATTTGCTGCTCCAGTTGTTTAATAGCAATTTAGTGTGAATTTACTAGTTGACTCATAGAAGATATGTCAGTCTTCATGGTAGTCACCCCAGAATTAGTCGTCTCAACCCCCTTTAAAAGTTTATCTATCATGTCCTCCATGGAAATTTTGCCTGAACTGGTGGCAGCATTATCACGACTTCCAGGAGGTACATACAGTCCACTCTTGTCATTTTTATTCTTCCAATCTCCTTGATAGTTCCAACCTTGGTTTCCTTGACCACCGGTCCAGAAACCCCCATGATTATGCAAGTAGTTAGCCTCTTCCTTTGTGTTTGATTTAGCTTCCTTACCTTGGGACCCCATAGCTCTTACCTTTTCTACATTCCCTAATTGCAAATATTTTGTGAGCAGATCTATCTGGGTTTTCATGTGAGCTATATCCTGATCACGCTCCTCTTCTCTCCTACGCTGCTCTGCTTATATTACACTAGACCCAGTATTGCTTGCTACCACAGAATCTCTAGTGTGCCAAGCTCTACTTGTCTTAGTCATCCTTTCTAACATGTCCGCAGCCTCAGTAAAGGTGAGCTCCATAAAAGTTCCTCCTGTAGCATTATCCACTATTGTGTTTGTAAGTGAGTTCAAAGCTTTGTAGAAGATTTCCATCAAGTGTTCGTCAGTCATCTTATGCTTTGGGCATTGAGTCAACTTCTTTTTAAACCTCGCCCAAGTCTCATGCAAAGCTTCATTGGCCAATTGCCCAAAGTTGTTGATCTCATCCCTCAACTGTAACATTCTGGAGGGCAGAAAGAACCTTTCTAGGAAAGCTCCTTTCAATTGCCTCCAGTTTGTTATAGAATCAGGAGTCATCTTATTCAACCATATCGTTGCCTCTCTAGACAGAGATAGTGGGAACAATCTTAAGCGAATAGCATTTTGTCCCACTCCAAGATTATCAAATGACTTACAAATACTGATGAAATTCACCAAATATAGATTTGGATCATCACCAGGTAATCCACAAAAGTGTAACGCCTCGAAATCGGGTCCCGAGATGTCACACGGTGCTTAGGGTCACAAGTGACCCCAAGCTAACCCTTCTACTGGCATAACTCATAAGCAACTGAATAAAAATACAAATCCGTACAAATCAGCAGAAATTAACTCTTTTTTGAATCTGATCGATATAAAAATGAAATTTTACAGGATTACAATTCTGCCTTTACAACCAAAATTGAAACAAAATACATCAACTTCTACTGACTGTCTATGAAGCCTCTACTAGTACTGACTGTAGGTAGCCGGGTTATGACTCCCGACTACCCCAACTCAATACGACTGAATAAAGAAAATACAACACTATAAACTCTGTATAACTAATCCAAGCCCTTGAATCAAAATAACTCATCACCTGCTGACTGGATACCACGAACTTACTAGATCCGAAGGTGCAACTATACCTTGTACCTACATTCTGAGAAAATGTAGCCCACATACGAATATGTGGGTCAGTACCATGGAAAGATACCGAGCATATGGGGGTGCAATGCATATATAAAATAATATCTCGATATCATCATAGTTTATAAAATGATACATGTTGATATAGATGACTCACTTAGCTCGAATTAAATCATCAAAATCATGGATGAATAATACATGTAAAGTAAAACAAGTGAGTCATTACAATACGTTCTCAATTCACTTTCATCTCAATTCCAAATCATCAAAACAATCAAATCTCATGTCAATTCTCATTAGAATATATTCCTTAAATCTTTTAAGAATAATGACTTTCTCAAACTCAGCCTTTTAAGCAAATATGTTTTCATCTCAGATAGAAGAGTACACACACACACATTGGGAGATCCTATAACCGACATAAACCATGTGAGCTACATGGAGTCCAACGTACAACCCACGTTGGGGAGAACCGTCCTATCCTTTCCATCGGAGTAGGACTTCCAGTATCAATTCAAAAACACTAGTGATCACTATATAAATCAGCCTCAGGATCACATACTATGGGGGCACGTAGTTCTAGGAAAGTAAGGTCACTTTTTACCTCTCACTCGGTGCTAAAGATTACTTCCGGACTTAGCTCAGAAATTTAAATCAGCCTCAGACTCACATTAAAGAAAATCCACAATAAACACTTCAACAATTTTCATCGGGAGCCAATTTGCTACCCCTTTATCATAATCAATAAAAACGTGAATTTCTTTCACAGTCGAGTTCAAAATAACTCATTCACGACCAAAAGGTCAAATCATTCGAAACATCTCAAATTATTTAAACTCAAGGTGTTTATAACATATGATTTTCTCAAAATAATAATCTCAAATAGGGTTCCAAAAACCCATACATCAATATCACCATAAAACCTTCCAAAGTTTCATACTTTATGACATAAGAACAAAAATAATCACTTAAAACTTAAAATTTCAGCTTTATAATCATACATCTTGGTAAAGAAAATTAGCTTTGAGATTCAAATCTCATTGTGCTTATAGCACATAATTTCTCAAAGTACAATTCCAGTTAGGACTCAAGGTCTCACACATCAAAATCATATTAAATTTTCTCAAGATTCATGCTTTTGATCATAAATATATATAACTTACTTTAAAATCTAGAAAATTCAGCTTTATGTACAAAAATGTCATCATTCTCATTCAATTCAACTTTGAAAACATAGAGAGTATCATAATCTCATGTAAAATCATATAGGGTATAAATTCATGCTTCAAATTCATATCAAAACATATAAAATTATGTATATTCATAAAAGAAAAATCAATTTGGGCACAAGAACAAAAGAGAGTTCTTGTTGAAAACCCCCACATACCTTGAATGATGAACTTTAGATCGATACTCATTTTTGAGATGTTAATCGTGCCTTTGAATGATGGTTCTTGGAGTTCTTGAACTAGAAACTTGGAATCTTGAATAAATTTACAGAATTAATGGTGAACTTTGGAGGTTCTTGAAGTTCTTGAACTAGGAACTTGGAATCTTGAATAAATTTGCAGAATTAATGGTGAACTTTGGAGGTTCTTGAAGTTGGATGTAGGAGCTTAGGATTTACTTTTTGAGGGAATTTGATGAAATATAACATATAATGCTTCTAATAGGATTTAATATAGGCTTTGTACGGATTTTGGGTGAGGGAAAATGACCAAAACGCCCCTAAAAATTAAATACTTCTCGAATCTGTCCTTTGATGGACTGTTTTGATAGTCTAAAGTAGATCAACCATAACGTTTTACTCCGATATCCAAATTGGATGAAACCAATTTCATAAGCAAGAGAAATCTCATATATTTCCTTTGATATATGGTATCTCACCTAGATCATTGTGTACGAGGAGTTATAATCGTTTGAAATTGACCTAAAAATTCACTTTTGATAGGCTGAAGTAGATCGACCATAACTTTTTTCTTCGATAGAAAAATTAGATGAAACCAATTTCATCGGAAAGAGGACTCGCAGAGCTTTCCATTGATATATAGTAGATCACCCAGATCATTATGTACAAGGAGTTATGATTGTTTAAAGTTAGAGAAAAAATACGCCAGACCTCAGTACTTTTTTTCCTGTACGTTTTAGTGTTCACTACTATTCACGGTTCGATCGGAATGTTCATAACTCATCGCTCGGGTGTCCGTTTTGGATGATACACATATCGTTGGAAATATTATTCGATACTCTATGCAATGGTGGGTCATAATATAAGATATTCTGAATGGAGAATTTATAATTCATTCTAGAAGATAGAACCCAACACGTTTACGCACAAAATTTCAACAAAAAATTTCCCGGGGTATTACAAAAAGAGTCCTTTCAGATTCAGTAGTTGGATCATAGTACTAGTGATGTTGAGTTTCACCCCAGGATCTAGTGGTGGTAGAATGATTGCCTGTGTAGATCCAGTTCTATCTAAACCGTCCTCATCATAGTCAACATCAAACTGTGCAACTTGACGGTCTGGTCTTCCTCTAAATGGACGATTTTGATTTGCAGGTGCAACTACCCCTGCTGCACGCCTCCTATTAGCTGGGTCAATTAAATCATCATCTCCCAGGTCCTCCTCATCTACATTAGGTACCCGACCTGGGTTATCTGCATTCTATAGATTTAATTGAGCATTAGCCAAAACGGCTAATCTTTCAGCTTCCTATTGGTTAGCCATTCTTTCAATGAGATGAGGTTCAGGATTGAAGGGTAATAATGGTTCTCCTAAACTTCTAGTTTGTGACATAAAAAACAATGAGCTTGTAATGAACAAAAACAACAAATAAACGTAAAATCAGGAAACTTGACTAATAGTCAATTAACATACATAAACTCAATTGACAACCGTATTCCCCGACAACGGTGCCAAAATTTGATAACGCTCAAATTACACCTCTCTTACGAGAGAGTAAACGGTCGTTGTCAAATATATAACCCAACTAGGTTGGGGTCGAATCCCACAGGGAATATGGTGTTAATTAAGTTGTGTGCAGATTAGTTGAATTTTAATCATTCGTTTCCGTAAAATAAATAGAGGGGTTTGATTCAGTTCACAAATTAATGGTTTCAGTTTAACGAGAAGAAATATGTGTAGTAGTATTCAAATTCAGAGAAATAGCAAGCTAGGGTTATGTCCACCTTGTAGTTTTCAATACTTTCTAACTATGGGCTTTACGAATTGATACATGTATCGTGTTTACAGAGAAACGTATTGTATTTAATAACATAATCCAAGTGTTTCTCAACCATCAAGGACTAATTCACTTTAGTTCTCTCGAATCAAAAGCATTTACCAAAAACAATACGAAATCTCCAAGTAGTTAATCCTGCTAAGGCATTAACTTATGAAATAGGGGTTGGTAATCCTATTTTCTTGTCACTACTCTCTTTTCTAAACATCAACCTTTCTTTCGAACAAGTTGCGTTTTAAGGCATATCCTCTATGTTTGCAACCACGAGAATTCAAGATAAGCGAAGAGAGTATGATGTAAACTAATCAATGCATAATGAATTCAAAATCCAAAGTGATAGATTGTATGCTACAAGGCTTTCATAACCCTAACTAATAAACTTAGCTACTCATGAATAAAACGAAAAGTATCATAAATATATTCATCATACCAAAAACTAGACGAAGATCTTGGTGTGTGAATCGTGGAAACAAGAGAGAAAATATTTTTCTCTCTCTCCAGGCTAAGCCGCCACTCTCCTTGTTCAGAATAAGACAAAATAATTCAATAATGAATAAAAATTCAGCATTTAAGTCTTTTAATAATCTCTTCTCTCATAATTGCCTTCTAAGTCCCTGAACTAATTATAAATAATAAATTAGTCTTGGACATAGTTTCTAGGCGCCACATTTGGTCCAGAATGCTACTCTCTCTTGTGTCATATGTCATCCGCATTTCATAGTCCCAAAATGTCTTCATCTACCTCATTAATATCTAAAATCATGCTAATCACATCGGTTAGCTGAATTACATAGAAGTAGAGTAAAAACATAAGAAACTAGGCACTTTGTTCTCTAAACTTAGCTAAAATATGGATAAGTTATGGTGCTTAGGCATATAAATACACCCAAGATCATAGTGCCCGGATCTGCATCAGGAAAAAGATGCAGAAGTATAGTATGAGTACAAAAAATAAGGGGTACTCAGTAGGCATCATCGGCCGACTGAGCTCAATATAGAAAAGGTATAACTATAATGCGAGGGCGTAATCTGAGTCATCAGTAAAATAGAATGAAAAGGTAAATAACTACTAAGCTACACCAATGAGATAGTAAAATAAATGTAAGCGATACAGAAAATAAATGATGCAGTAATTACACAAAAATCAAACATAACCTAACTGTCCCCCTATAAGTCCGCTAGGCACACAACATAACCTAATTGGGCCCCCATAAGCCCGTTAGGAACACTAAAGAAGACAATTAACCCAACCGTACTCCCATAAGCTGCCGGAACACACAAGTAGCAATTAAAGAAAATAAACATAAATAATTTGACACTGAGCCAATCCCAAGAAATCATGATAGTCATCCAGATGTTCACCGAACTTGAACCAGCATCAATGGGTAATAACGAGAGGCCAGATATATAGAACTCATAATCAGATGACGGACTCATACTGGAACTCAGAGTAACCATAATAATCAGATGCAGGACTCGAACCAAAACTCATAGTAACCATAATAATCAAATGCCGGACTCAAACCGAAACTCATAGTAACTATAATACTCAAATGTCGGACTCGAACCGAAACTCATAGTAACCATAATAGTCAAATGCTGGACTTGAACTGGAACTCATAGTAACCATAATAATCAAATGCCAGACTCGAACTGGAACTCATAGTAACCATAATAATCAAATGCCGGACTCGAACCAAAACTCATAGTAACCATAATAGTCTAATTCCTGACTCAAACCGGAACTCATAGTAACCGTAATAGTCTAATGCCTGACTCAAACCGGAACTCATAGTAACCATATCCACCGTTAATATTAAAATTCATACCATATCTTAACAGTATCAACGTCTAAATAATCATCCGTCAATCTCAATTAAAAAGTAATAAATTCAAGGTTTTGCAATTTAATTTCACGTCCTAAAGTAATAGATGTTATATTATATTAAAAGATAATTTTGCAAAAATTTACTAGAACGGGATCCTAATTTGGATAAATAAGACAATTTATATATATCAAAAATATGCATCTACAAGTATTTATCCAAGCTAACATAATAGTTAACATTTTCAATATATAAGATCAATCTAAAATAGGGTAAACCTAGCCTACCTGGACGCCAAAGTTATAATATCTTTCCGCGAAGCCTCCAAATAGTATCCCGCTAGAACTCGAATTTGAATAACATCAAAATAATATATTCCAAAACGTCCCTTAACTTATATGCTACTTTGTAAAGCTAACCAAGAACTCTAACTAATTTACTTTTTTTAGAAAAGGAAACAAACAGAGAAGGGCCAAATATATTAGAAGATACAACTATGAACGTGTATATATGTATATAAGCAGTGAATGAAAGTTCACTCTTCTTATTTTTTCACATTTAAAAAGGTCAAATGCTACCATATAGTGGCCTAAGGTTTGAAGACATGTGGCAGGTGGTCCATCATTTCCCACGTGTGTGGTGATATTGCCACATTTATAATTTCTCTACATTGCATATATATTCGAGTATTGAATAAATTCGTAGTAAAATAATTACAATATGTTGAATATACCAAAATTAATAGAAATTTTTTTCTAACAACACCTTTATTATATAATAATAATATTTTGACATTTCTAAATTTACTATCTCCACTTAAAATATTAATAAATCATAAAAGTCTATTATAAAGTGATATAAATATTTCATTACTTTAAGAATTTTTCCAATATCGAAAATAATTTAAAAGTGTAATAAATTATATTTCTACCGAATGGAAAATTAAATTAAATATTCAACGATACATTTAGATAGTACTAAAATTATATGAAAATATAGGAAAATGACCGTAGGATCATTACAACATCCACTAATAAAAGCACTTTCGTCTGCAAAAGTAAAGGCCATAACTAAAGGCTCAAACAGGTAGGGATATTGGGTGCGCATAACACACCAGGGAGGAATGTAATACCCCACATTTTGGACTAGAATGAAAATCCATCATTCCTATGCGTAGACATTTCAAAAGCCTCGAATCCTATGTAAATTTAGTGTGTTAATCAATTATGTAGAGTGTGAATCTATTTGAGCATGAATTTAGATCATATAGGTCCCCTAACTCAAGTACAAGTTGAAAGCTTTACTATCGTTCAAGTTTTAGTGAGCATCAAAACTTGGGTCAACTTCAATCGACCATAACTAGTTGTATATGATGAACTGGGTAGCTTACTATATATAAAATGAAATATATTTGAATTATCTTTCCAATGATAATAATTTCACCCAAATCCAATATCAGAGCAAGGAGTTATGCCAATTTTACTCCGGCATGTCAGGTTGAGAAACCGAGTGACGACATTTGTGACAAGCCGTACGCCCGTGATGGCCTATCACTAATGTCGTCATCCCTGGGAAGACTTTTACCCCCAGTGAAGACATTTTGTGACAAGCCGTCACTCCCATGACGGCCTATCACCAATGTCGTCAACCTTAACCAAAAAACAGAGATTTTACCTTTTTGTGACGACAATCCGTGACGACCTATCACCAGTATGACGGCTTGTCACGAATGTCATCAACTATTTTTTCCATCAATTGAGAGACGTTTTTTCAAGGGTATTTTGGTCTTTTCCTTCACTTCCTATGACTTATAACCCTCAAGAAGCGTATTATCTTTCTGTCTCTTTAGTTAAACATCTCAAAAAGCTCTCTCATACACTATCAACCACAAGATTAGGGTTCTCTCTCAAGATCATCTCGTCAAGAACAAAAACATTCTCTCCCAAAGGGGTTAAACCCTAGTCAATAAAAATCAAGAATAATCCTCAGGATCTCTTCAAGAACGTTCAAGAAACATTAGATCTCTTTCAAGATCAAGCTTTAAGGTATGTGTAGTGTTCATCCATGGAGCTCAAGAATCATGTTTTAAATTATAAATTGTGATTTTCTTGTTGTGTTATGACTATATTCATGATGATGATTGTTGTTTGGATTCAAAGTTGTATCTTGATGTATTTTTCATGAAGCATGTGAGTAGTTTAGTTGAAACCCATGAATTTTGGATGGATTAAGATTGTCGAATTGATAAGTACACCTATACCCAAACTTGTGCATGTGAGGTGTTTGATAAAATGCCAAGAATGATAGAATCCATGTTTTTTTGACTTAATAGTGTTTAAATGACAAGCCCATGTTCTATTATTTATGATTCCACATGAACTCCACGTTATTGTTGTGAGTTATTATTGTGATACGAAATGAGCATGATATTGAAGCAACACGACTATATACATGTTGTGCACATCCCCTTCCATGTATAAGATCTTGAGAACCAAGTGTAGTATGAAATCCCCGACTTATGATATTGTGAATTGTGAACTCTATTCTTATGATCAAGTCAGTCACGTGTGTCAGTTTCCTTCCATTGAGTCCTGGGGGAACTTGTACCCAAAATAATATAGCTGTGTCCCTAGTGCCATGTCATGTTATCACGATACTCTCAGTCAAGCCATGGTCTATAGAATTCAATTAGTCATGTGACTCAGGAAAACTCAGAAATCTAAACAGTCTCAGTAGTTCAGTAACCTCAGTACTCAGTAATCTCAGTGATCTCAGTAATTTCATTAATCTTAGTCAGTCCTCTGAACTAAGTACGTTCCTTCAGTCAAGGAAACTCAGTAAACTTAGTTTAGCTCCGCTAAACAATACCACTAGTATCAGTTCAATTAATCAGTATCAGTTCAGCTAATAAGTTCAGTTCAGTTATTCAGTTTATCTCAGTTATCCAGTTTAGTGTCTTTCAGATGGGAGTAGGATTTAGCATCGAGTGAGCCTAGGGATGGGGACTCACCCGCTAGAAAGGACAGAGATCCTTAGAAGCAATCCCTAAGTTACAAAACTACGTAGCCAGTGTAGGTAAGAGATGTCACCCATTAGATAGGACTGGCATACTTAGGGGTCACCCGTTAGCAAATTTATATGTATAGGATTGATCCCAGGAGTCACCCTCTAGATTAGGACTGACTCCACAACAATTGTCTTTACTGGTGGTGTGGTACTGATACCCTTCTAGTTAGGGCAAAGATTGGACCCCAGTCAGCTTAGCATGGGGTATATCGGTTACATAAATATATCCAAGAGTTTCAGTTACAGATTCATGACTGTCAGATACAGTCAATTTAGTTTAGTAGTACAAATTCAGTACTATTAGAGACAATCAATCCTTATCATTATAAATAGACTTCAAGATCACCCATTAGATAACACTGATCTCAACTATAGTTAAACAGTAACAGAATCATCAGATTTAATGATCACCCGCTAGATAAGACTGATCTCAAATTCAGTTACTCTATATAGAACGAAACTCAGATAGTTCCATCAGAACTCAGACTGTTAAATATAGTTGCTCAGTATCAGTACAACGGTCTTGTCGACCATTACAGTTATGTCAGTTGTCATAACTTATGTTACCAGTATTCAGTTTTAGGACTGTTAGACACAGTCAATCAGACCAGTTCTTCATAATTTAAACTGTCAGAAATAGTCATTCATCTATTCAGTATCTCAGTATCAGTAAAGTCATGTCATCATTATTCAAAGTCAGTAGTCAGTATCACCACGAGTTGAGTTATAATTTCTTATGCATGTATGTATTCTCACGTTCATATTAGTCAGCATTGTTCATGCATATAACCCTTTGCATTTAGCCTACCTCACTCATATACTCAGTATATTCAGATGTACTGACGTATTTGCGCTATGGTGCTTTCTCTTATGTTACACCATAGGTTCAGAGACACATGTTCCAGATCAGCAGTAGCATTCCAGTCGCAGTGTTGCAGTGAGTTCTCATCCATTCGAGGATAATATTATTTTATTTCATTTATTATTTTAGTTTAGTTTTTCTAGACAATGTTAGTTGGAGACATATTCCTTCAACTCCTTACTCAGACAGTATTTAAAGGCTTTCAAATTTAGTTCAGATTTGATTTAGACTTCAGTTGTTTTTGGGTATTTTCCACTCATATGGATATTACGTTTGTCAGATATTTTATTTAGTTGAACCTTATGGACTATTGTTCATGTTTTTCCATATTATTACATCATATATTGTAGTGTACAAGTACAAATATCAGTCATGGGTTAGCTTGTGGTCCTTCGGGGTCATAAGCACCGTGTAGCATTTCGGTTCAGAAAATTGGGGTGTTACAGGGAATGCTGGCTAAGTCAGTCAGGACCACATTAAGAAACTTGATAATCAATGGGACGGATTCAAGTGATACACTTTGAGAACTGACATCTCGAACAACTTCACTTTTTGAGTCGAAGATCTATCGAAAATGACCTATTTACCCAGTGAAGATATGGATAAGATTTGTGTACCTCTTACCCTTCTTAAAATTCCACTTGTGAAATTACGCTGGCATATTAAGTAATACCCCAACTTGGGAAGAAGTCCCACATCGACAAAACATAAGAGGGATGCTGGGTATATAAGTAAGAAAGTCGTACTCTCTAGTGACGTATTTTAAAGACGTGCGATCCTAGGCTCAAAGAGGACAATATCACTAGAGGGTTTGGGAGTTTTAGGGGTATCTCGGGCCTTGATGGGTTGGGATGCCCGTTGCGGCCAGGGCCCCGGCTCGGGTCATGATAGAATGGTATCAAAGCTGCTTCTGTGTCAGCCTTGTCGATATGGGCCAGAGTTCAAACTGAGTTTAGGTAAATCCCAGTAAGGCGGGGCAAACCTCAGTCCTGAGTGTAGAAAAATTCCATTCGGTGGGGCAAACCTCAGCGAGGATGCTGAGTTCATTAGGGGGTGTATGTAACCCCCCAACTTTAGAAGGAGTCCTACATCGGCAAAACATAGGAGAGATGCTGGGTATATAAGTAAGAAAATCTTACTCCCTAGTGACACATTTTAAAGTCGTGCGAGCATAGGCTCAAAGAGGATAATATCATTAGAGGGTTGGGGAGTTTCAAGGGTGTCTCAGGCCTTGATGGCTTGGGATACCCGTTGCGGCCAGGGCCCCAGCTCGGGTCGTGACATTACTTTTGGTGAATTCTCTTACAGGACCTTTTAATGAAGAGGGCGGTAGATTCTGGTGAGCTTAGAGAAGGATTATATGTTTTGCAGCCAACTAACTCTAAGACTATTTTAAATCCTTTTAAGCAGTTTGTTTCTTTTTCATAAGAAAGAAAGTTAAGTTTGCTTCTTGTCCTGTTCTTAGTAGGGCATTTCAGATGAAAGTATTTGGCATATGAGACTTGGTAATTTTCCTTTATCAATAATGAAACCTTTTAATTTTATCAAATTTTCTTCTGATTCTACTCTCATTTGTCATATATGTCCTCAAGCTAAGCAAACCATGTTTTTTTTCCCGACTAGTTTAATAAAAACTAAAGAAATATCTTAAGCACTAAATGCAATGTTTTACTAGTTTTAAAGGCTTTTTTTATCCATGGTTGTGAGATATTTCAACAAGAAGGTTAAGTGTATCAATCTGATAATGCTTTGGAACTTGATAAAGGAACACAAGAGGCTGCATATTTACATAAACATGGAATTTTACACCAATAAATTTGTGTGGCCACCCATAGAAAAATGGGGTGGTAGAAAAGAAACATAAGCACCTTTTAGAGGTTGCCAGAGATATGTTATTTCAATCCTATGTTCCCATTTCTTATTGGGGTGAATGTGTTCTGATAGCTACATATCTAATCAATATTTTCCTTCAAAAGTTTTATATGACAGGACACCCTATGAACTGTTGTTTAACCAGTCACCCTTTTGTTATTCTTTTGAGAACTTTTGGTTGTCTTTGTTATTATTCCATATCATCTCAAGGGAGGGGTAAGTTTGATCCTAGAGCTACAAAATGTGTTTCTTAGGCTACCCTAAAGAAAAAAGTGATATAAAGTCATGGATTTCGCCACTAAGAAAATATTTGTTTATAGCAATGTAATTTTTTGTGAAGATCACATTTCCTTTTCTTATTACTTTTGCATCATCTCCTCTGATTTTTAACCCTTCTCCTTCTATTTTGATGTCCCAGATCTACCACTTTATTCTCTCACATCACATGACCATATTTCGGTTGGGATTTTAAAAGTTGTGAATGAAAAATGAATAAGTTTTTTTGGGAAAGACACCAAGAGAAAGAATGCAATTTGAATAGACACCTTTCACTTTGGAAGGATAAAATTTCTAATGGTTGTGACTTTTCCAAAGAGTTACACCTTTTCTAAAGAGTTGCACCTTTATGAAGAGATGCACCTTTCTGAACCATTGCTTCTCTTCATGCAGAAACACCTTGATGGCTATAAATACCTAAATTTTTCCTCAAGTAAAGATATGATTTTTAGTTTTAAAAAAAATCTTGCTCTTCTAAAGACTCTATGCAATCATCAAATCGTTGAATGAGTTTGAAGTTTCTGAAAATTTGAGGTACGACTATTTTCAAAAAGTGGATCATTATATCTGTGAAGAAAGACTCCATAACCTCGGGTATTTCAGGAGAATAAATTTCTTAAGGACACACCGTGAAATCAGTGGACTTGGTTCTACATCTTTTGGTTCATCTCTTTTTTCTTAAAGTTGATTTTACTATTTTTCCAGAAAATAGTTTGAACTTCATATTGATAATTCTTCAACAGTTTGAACTTGTTTTTGAAGTTCTTGAAACTTCATAAATAAATTTAGAGTTTAAACTTTATTTGATTGTTCATATGATTATTTGAGCATGTGTTTGAAGCTCTTGTTGAAAAATATAGATTTTACTAAACCCGAAAAAAACAACAATCTTAAGGAATTTATAAAAAATATTTGTATTTTGTGCTTGTTTGGTGAAAAAAAGAAAATTTTTCTTGTCACCTTTTATAAATCAAGTACTTGGTTAATATGTATTGAGTCTGATTTTGTGGAGATTAAAATCTTTTGATTTCTACTCCCTCGGTTAGAAGAATATAAGAAATTCATGGAGAAATCAGTGTGGGAATTTGGTTCGAAAAATATAAAAACTTCACTGTTTCAGTAAACTCTCTGTATTAATTTCTGGAGTTTAAAAAATATGAGTTTTCACTCTTCTTGAATTTGATTCTAATTGAATTCATATAAACTTCATCAGGTTTCAAAGTTCATTCAGTTGATGATTTGAAGATATAAGAACTTCATTGATGACTAGAAATAAGTTGGATAATGATTAAAGTCTTTATTGTTAGTATTCTGAAATACTAATGTGTATTTCAAAGATTGACAGAAAAATAATGAATAAAACTAAACAACAAATGGATTTGGTTGTGAATGGTGTTGTCCCAACAACAAATAATGTTGCATTATTAAGTCATTCAGATATTGCTCTACCAATGAAAATGATAGAGAAATCAAAAATATTTTGGTGTGAACTTCAAAAATTGGAGCAAATGGTATCATTTTGGCTAAGCAAACTTGAAATGCAAATGATCACAAGTATAAATCCTCATATTCTAAGAAAAAAAGATAATGATTAAAAATTATCATCTGGTTTGAAAGATCTTGTGAGTCATTCCAAGATAGAAGAGGATAATAAGTTGAATGAAAAATCATCAATGATGGTTGCAAATCCTATTAAAGATGATGCTTCTAATAATAAGAAGATAAATAAGTCTTCTGAACAAGAGATAGAGCAGAACAAGAAAACATTCAAAGGCAAGTGCTACAATTGTAGAAATATTGGCCACAAAGCTCTAAATAGTCAAGTTCTGAATAAAAACAAGAAAAGAAATCAGATAAACATGTTGAAAACAACAAGAAAGATTGAAAATATATGTGCTATGATCACTACGACCAATCTAGTTGGATATCTGAATAAACAGTGGTTTGATTCAGGAGCCACTTGACATGTTTGTGCGGATAAAGAATCTTTTTCTATTTATGATAACGTTGGTCCCAAAGAAGTGATCTTCATGGAAATTAATGCAATAGCCAAGGTTGAATAAAATGGGAAGATATTCCTTAAAAGATGACTTCCGGCAAGGTATTGACTCTCAACAATATTCTCCATGTTCCTACTATTAGGAAGAACTTAGTGTCGATAACACTTCTGTTAAAAGTGGATTTAAGTGAGTGTTTGTTTCGGAGAAAGTTGTAATAAGCAAGAATGAAATGCATGTAGGAAAGTACTATCTCAATGAGAGCCTTTTCAAAATTGATATAATGGTTGTTGAAATGAAGAAAGTTTATGCTAGAGTCAAATGATTCACTGCATAGTCGTTTAGGATATGCCAATTACAAAATATTGTGAAAACTGATTAGTTTGCAATGTTGCCTGACTTTGAGTGAAATAAATTAAAGTATTAAATATGTGTGGAATCTAAGTATGCTAAGCATCTACATAACTTTGTTTGAAGGAATTCCAATCCCTTAGACTTAATACATATAGACAATTGTGATATGAAGTCAACACCATCTAGTGGTGAGAAAAAGTATTTTATAAATTTTATTAATGATGACACTAGATATTGTTGTGTTTATTTGCTAAATAGTAAGGATGAATCAATAAATGTATTTAGGCAATATAAAATAGAAGTTGAAAATCAGTTGGATAAAAGGATCAAAACAATAAGAAGTGATAAGGGTGGAGAATATGAATCAACTTTTGTTGAGATAGGTGTAGAAAATGGAATTGTCCATCAAACTAATTCCCCGTATTCTCCTCAATCAAATAAGGTTGTGGAAAGGAAAAACCAAACATTGATGAAAATAAAGAATGCCTTACTCATAAGTTCGGGTTTACTGCAAAACTTATGGGGGAAGCTATCCTTACAGCAAACTGAATACTCAATAGAGTACCCATTATTAATACACATTCAATTCCATATGAAAAACAAAAAAAAAGGAAACTGTAATACCCCATATTTTGGACTAGAATGAAAATCCGTCATTCCTATGCGTAGACATTTCAAAAGCCTCAAATCTTATGTAAATTTAGTGTGTTAATAAATTATGTAGTGTGAGAATCTATTTTAGCATGAATTTATATCTATAGGTCCCCTAACTCAAGTACAAGTTGAAAGCTTTCCTATCGTTCAAGTTTTAGTGAGCGTCAAAACTTGGGTCAACTTCAATCAATCATAACTTGTTTTATATGATTAAATGCATGTCTTACTATATATCAAATGAAAGATCTTTGAATTATCTTTCCAACTATACCAATTTCACCCAAATATGATATTGGATCAAGGATTTATGCCCATTTTACTCCGACATGTCAGGCTGGGAAACTGAGTGACGACATTTGTGACAAGCCGTGACGCCCGTGATGGCCTATCACCAATGTCGTCAGCCCTGGGCAGATTTTCACCCCCAGTGACGACATTTTGTGACAAGCCACCATGACCGTGATAGTCTATCACCAATGTCGTCAACCTTAACCAGAAAACCAAGATTTTACCTTTTTGTGACGACAATTCGTGACGACCTATCACCAGTATGATGGCTTGTCACGAATGTCGTCAGCTATTCTTTTTCAGCAATTGAGGGATGTTTTTTCAAGGGTATTTTGGTAGTTTTCCTTTACTTCCCATGACTTATAACCCTCAAGGAGCATATTATCTTTCATTATCTTTAGTTAAACATCTCAAAAAGCTCTCTCATACACTCTCAACCACAAGATTAGGGTTTTCTCTCAAGATCATCTCCTCAAGAACAAGAACATTCTCTCCCAAAGGGGTTAAACCCTAGTCCAGAAAAATGAAGAACAAGCCTAAGGATTTCTTCAAGAACCTTCAAGAAACATTTCAAGATCAAGCTTTAAGGTATGCGTAGTGTTCATCCATGGGTCCCTTTCATCCATGGAGATCAAGAATCATGTTTTAAATTATAAATTGTTATTTCTTTGTCGTGTTATGACTATATTCATGTTGATGATTGTTGTTTAGATTCAGGGTTGTATATTGATGTGTTTTCATGAAGCATATGAATAGGTTAGTTGAAACCCATAAATATTTGATGGATTAAGATGGTCGAATTGATAAATATACCTATTCCATAAAAGAGTGCATGCAAGGTGTTTGATAAAATGCCTAAGGAACTAGAAATCATGCAATATAGCTAAATTGTGACTAAGTGAAGGATTCATGATATGCCCCTATGTTCTAATGATTTTCATGTTGATATTGTGTCTTGTAAATATTGTTGGGATGTTCATGAACTAGTCTTATGAGATTATTCCATGCTTACTTGCAAATCCTACTTATGTACAAAATGTATGATATCCATGCACATCATAGAATTCCCCAAGTTATGATATTATGGATTGTTGATGTTGGTCACGTACTCAAGTCAGTCATGTGCGTCGGTTTCCTTCCATCGAGTCCTGGGGGTACTTGTACCAGAAATAATATAGCTGTGTGCCTAGTGCCATGTAATGTTATCACGATACTCTCAGTCAAGCCATGGTCTATAGAATTCAGTTGGTCATGTGACTCAGGAAAACTCAGAAATCTCAGCAATCTCAGTAGTTCAGTAACCTCAGTACTCAGTAATCTCAGTGATCACAGTAACATAAGTATTCCTAGAAATCTCAGTAATTTTAGTACTCTCAGTCAGTGCTCAGAACTCAGTACGTTCCTTCAGTCAAGGGAACTCAGTAAACTTAGTTTAGCTCCGCTAAACAATACCACTAGTATCAGTTCAGTTAATCAGTATCAGTTTAGCTAATTAGTTTAGTTCAGTTATTCAGTTTAGCTCAGTTATCCAGTTCAGTGTCTTTCACATGGGAGTAGGATTCAGCACCCAGTGAGCCTAGGGATGGGGACTCACCCGCTAGAAAGGAAGGAGATCCTTAGAAGAAATCTCTAAGTTTCAAAACTATGTAGCCAGCGTAAGTACAAGATATCACCCATTAGATTGGACTGGCATACTCAGGGGTCACCCGTTAGCACATTTATTTGTATAGGACTGATCCCAGGTGTCACCCATTAGATTAGGAATGACTCCACAATAGTTGTCTTTACTGGTGGCGCGGTATTGACACCCTTCAAGATTACCCATTAGATAGGACTGATCTCAACTATAGTTAAACAGTATCAGAATCATCAGATTTAAAGATCACCCGCTAGATAGGACTGATCTCAAATTCAGTTACTTCATATAGAACTAAACTCAGATAGTTCCATCAGAACTCAAACTGTTAAATCCAGTTGGTCAGTATCAGTTACATCGGTCTTATCGATCATCACAGTTATATCAGTTATGTCAGTTGTCATAGCTTATGTTATCAGTATTCAGTTTTAGGACTGTTAGACACAGTCAATTAGACCAGTTCTTCATAATTCGAACTGTCAGAAATAGTTATTCATCTATTCAGTATCTCAGTATCAGTAAAGTCATGTCGTCAATATTCAGACTCAGTAGTCAGTATCACCACGATTTTAGTTATAGTTGCTTATGCATATATGTATTCTCACGTTCATATTAGTTAGCATTGTTCATGCATATAACCCTTTACATTTAGCCTACCTCACTCGTATACTTAGTACATTCAGACGTACTAACGGATTTGCGCTATGTTGCTTTCTCTTATGTTACACCATAGGTTTAGAGGCACGTGTTCTAGATTAGCAGTAGCATTCCAGTCATAGATTTGCAGTGAGTCCTCATCCATTCGGCGATGATATTATTTTATTTTATTTATTATCTTAGTTCAGTTTTGCTAGACAGAGTTATTTGGAGACATGTTCCTTCAACTCCTTACTCAGAAAGTATTTAGAGGTTTTCTAATTTAGTTCAGATTTGATTCAGACTTCAGTTGTTTTTGGGTATTTTCCACCCATATGGATATTACGTTTGTCAGATATTTTATTCAGTTGAACCTTATGGCCTATAGTTCATATTTTTATGCATTATTACGTCATATATTGTAGTGTACAGGTACAGATATCAGGCATGGGTTAGCTTGTGGTCCTTCAGGTTCATAAGCATAGTGTAGCATTCTGGTTTAGGAAATTGGGGTATTACAAACTTGGTATCAGAGCCTTAGGTTCAATAGAGTCCTAGGAAGTCTGAAAGCTACATCTAGTAGAGTCTTATACATACGTGTGTTGTGCACCACACTTATTTGTAGGAGGCTATAAGGTGTTTTAGGAACAGTTTCCCTTCTTTCATGTCTCAGATCATGCTATAGCAAGTTTCTCTAAGAAACTCATGTAGATTCTCATCATGCTTCACTCATGTTAATTCCACCTTATTTTCAAGGTAACAGAAATAGCGAAGCTCAAGTCCTAAAGATAGGTATTTCTCAGATAGTATCCCATCAGTTAAGTTATGTTCGAAAGTTGTACGGCTCTTATTCATGATCATGAGAACTCGTTCTCAAACCCAGATTTAGATATGCCATCAGATCCCTTCTCAAAATCCTATGATAGCATGTGACCCAGAGTTAGAAGCATGAACCCAGGAGTTTAGCAGTAGACAAGTTGGGATACGATATCTAGATTGAATAGATTATGTATTCATGGAGATAGTTATGCTATAATGAATCAGTAGGATTGAACAGTGCGTGTTAGAAAATTTAAGTTTAGTGATTTAAAATTAAGCATAATGGTATGGATGTGATATTAGTAGTATGTGAGGAAACAGAGGCAAATGATGTGTTTAGTAAGGCAAGCATGTGTTGATCAGAGTGTAAGTATGTGATGATGGTTGCAGTTCAGTTCAAATATTAGTTTAGTGTTCACAGACTAATGATGATGGCTTAAAACCAAGGGGGAGATGGTAGATCAAGTACCCAATTTAGGCTCTCAGATTTCAGTAGTAGTGCCAATATGTACAGAAAAGTAGTTAGGGAAGACGATTCCTGACCCATACTTATCTCAGCGTAAAGCTTCGTACTTCAGTCAGCATAATGCCTATGCGTGCTTCATGTCTCAGATTCCATGAATACAACTTATGTTCACAAGCATTCCACAGAATTGTTTGCGCTTTTAGTTCCCAGTATAGGGAGTTCAGTTCTAGATCACTCAGTGTTACAAATCATGTTCCAAGAACTCAGAAATTCCAGACTCAGCTCATGACTCATGTACGCATATCATGTTATACAGTATATTCACCTTCCATGACTCATGCTACATTCCTACTGATCATTTAAATTCAGACTATGCCATGTATACCCTCAATTTAGACCTTTTGGTACACACATGGTATTATATTCTATCCCTCAGACTTCAGTCAAGTGCCAACTTCAGTTATGTGTCTATTTATGTTTAACATTCTCCTGACTTAACCCCTTCAGTGAGCTCTCTTTGTGAGAACAATGTAGTGATGAGCAGTTGCTTAGATAAGTGAGTGAGTAAATGATACATGTTAAGAGAAGATTGTTGCATGCCTATTTTACACAAGGGTGTAGTTACAATGATAGGCTTGAATATCCTATTAGTATGCAAACAAAGGGCTAGCGAGAGGTAGTAATTAGAAATTGGGAAAATTCAGAGTGTGAATGTATATTCAGATCCTTGACTTATGTCATACTTCATTGTGCAACTATCACAACTCAGTTTCTATCTCAATTACAGTTCAGTACTTAGTACTCAGTAATTAGTGTTTAGTCTCTGAATTAAGCACTTCAGTATCAGTCTAAACCTCAGTTTCAATATTCAGTTATCAGGACCAAGCATTTAGATCCATTATGGATGCCAATTACAGTCTTAAGTTATAGTGTCAGCTTTAGATCAGTATTCATCTTAGAAATTTAGTTTAGTTTTAGAATTGCTTGACCATAGCGTACAGTTATCAGCTACTCAGTTATAGGTATTTTAATACCTCAGTTTACGGAATGTTTCCAAATTATGTAATACGTTTGGTCCTGCATTTTTAGACAATATAGCTTTCATGAAATCCATGGTCAGTTACCTCATGTTACCCAGTCAGTCCCTTCTCATATGCATAATACTTTATTGCCTCAGCCCAACAACTCAGATTAAGTACAGTTCAGTCTTGCATATCCAACATTCAGTTACTATTTACTCAGTTAATCAGATAAGTCAGTGTGTCTATGCATTCGTGCATCACGCTTCAGTTTTAGATCTCAGATAATCAATCACAATTTCATACCTAGGTGCCTTGTGCATCGCCTCAACTTTCTTAATATATCAGCAAGGTCAATCCAGCATCCTTCAAGGGACATAGTGTCCCATGAGGGAGATACATTATAGCCCCCAAACTTCTATGATTTAAACATGTCATTTTCTATTATGAATCTATCTTGGAGGAAGTGTTACTTATGAGTCGAACCTCTAGCTTAAAAACTCTATCGTAGGCCATGTACTCAATGTATCAGTTCAGTTCATGTATCACGTTCCAAATTCAATTATGTTCTCATGTTTCTTCTCATGCATGTTTAGTAAACGATCTCAGGATTCATTAGCATTTCCATTTAAGGTAACAGTTCTCTTTAAGCTTATTCATCTTCATGTTAAGTATTCAATACAAACTTGGTATTTAGTTCCATGCACAGTTCCCAGTTCAAACTTGGTATCTTTACCATTGCATATTCATTGCATATTTATGAGCCAGTTCAATCATATATTCGCGCATAAGATATACGTGATTAGCTTATCAGTACTCTCCCTCAGGTACTTATGAATCAGTTATGCATGAATCAGATATGCATGTCCAGTATGATATGTTCATCTTATTAGTCATGTCAGCAATGAAATCATGATCAGTCATTCATGCTATATATTTGTGTCAGTTGTCTTTTATCTCATCTCAGCCAGTCTTATTTGAGGATGAATGTTCCCAAGGGGGAGATATTGTAATACCCCACATTTTGGACTAGAATGAAAATCCGTTATTCCTATACGTAGACGTTTCAAAAGCCTCGAATCCTATGTAAATTTAGTGTTTTAATCAATTATGTAGGGTGTGAATCAATTTGAGCATAAATTTAGATCATATAGGTCCCCTAACTTAATTACAAGTTGAAAGCTTTCCTATCGTTCAAGTTTTAGTGAGCGTCAAAACATGGGTCAATGTCAATTGACCATAACTCATTTTATATGATGAAATGGGTGGTTTACTATATATCAAATGAAATATCTTTGAATTAGCTTTCGAAATATACCAAATTCACCCAAATCCGATATCGGACCAAGGAGTTATGCCCATTTTACTACGGCATGTCAGGCTGGGAAACTGAGTGACGACATTTGTGACAAGCCGTGACGCCCATGAAGGCCTATCACCAATGTCGTCAGCCCTGGGAAGATTTTCACCCCTAGTGATGATATTTTGTGACAAGCCATCACGCCCGTGACGGCCTATCACCAATGTCGTCAACCTTAACCAGAAAACCAAGATTTTACCTTTTTGTGAAGATAATTCGTGACGACCTATCACCAGTATGACGGCTTGTCACGAATGTCGTCAGCTATTTTTTACCAGCAATTGAGGGACATTTTTCCAAGGGTATTTTGGTCTTTTTCCTTCACTTTCCATGACTTATAACCCTCAAGGAGAGTATTATCTTCCATTCTCTTTAGTTAAATATCTCAAAAAGCTCTCTCATACACTCTCAACCACAAGATTAGTGTTTTCTCTCAAGATCATCTCCTCAAGAACAAGAACATTCTCTCCCAAAGGGGTTAAACCCTAGTCAAGAAAAATCAAGAACAAGCCTAAGGATTTCTTCAAGAACCTTCAAGAAACATTTCAAGATCAAGCTTTAAGGTATGCGTAGTGTTCATCCATGGGTCCTTTTCATCCATGGAGCTCAAGAATAATTTTTTAAATTATAAATTGTGATTTCCTTGTCGTGTTATGACTATATTCATGTTGATGATTGTTGTTTGGATTCAAGGTTGTATCTTGATGTGTTTTCATGAAGAATATGAATAGGTTAGTTGAAACCCATAAATTTTAGATGGATTAAGATGGTCGAATTGATAAATATACCTATGCATTAAAAGAGTGTATGCAAGGTTCTTGATAAAATGCCTATGGAACTAGAAATCATGCAATATAGCTAATTTGTGACTAAGTGAAGGATTCATGATATGCCCCTATGTTCCAATGATTTTCATGTTGATATTGTGTCTTGTAAATATTGTTGGGATATTCATGAACTAGTCTTATGAGATTATGCCATGCTTACTTGTAAATCCTACTTATGTACAAAATGTATGATATCCATGCACTTCATGGAATTCCCCAAGTTATGATATTATGGATTGTTGCTGTTGTTCACGTACTAAAGTCAGTCATGTGCGTCAGTTTCCTTCCATCGAGTCCTGGGGGTACTTGTACCCGAAATAATATAGCTGTTTGCCTAGTGCCATGTCATGTTATCATGATATGGTCTATAGAATTCAGTTAGTCATGTGACTCAGTAAAACTCAGAAATCTCAGTAGTCTAAGTAGTTCAGTAACCTCAGTACTCAGTAATCTTAGTGATCTCAGTAACAATAGTATTCCTAGCGATCTTAGTAATTTCAGTACTCTCAGTCAGTCCTTAGAACTCAGTACATTCCTTTATTCAAGGGAACTCAGTAAACTTAGTTTAGCTTCGTTAAACAATACCACTAGTATCAGTTCAATTAATCAGTATCAGTTCAGCTAATCAGTTCAGTTTAGTTATTCAGTTTAGCTCAGTTATCCAGTTTAGTGTCTTTCAGATGGGAGTAGGATTCAGCACCGAGTGAGCCTAGGGATGGGGATTCACCCGCTAGAAAGGACGAAGATCCTTAGAAGGAATCCCTAAGTTCCAGAACTATGTAGCCAGCGTAGGTACGAGATGTCACCTGTTAGATAGGACTGGCATACTCAGGGGTCACTCGTTAGCCCTTTTATATTTATAGGACTGATCCCAGGAGTCACCCACTAGATTAGAACTGACTCCACAACAGTTGTTTTTACTGGTGGTGCGGTATTGATACCCTTCCAGTCAGGGTAGAGATTGGACCTCAGTCAGCTTAGCATAGGGCATGTAGGTTAGATGAATACATCCCACAGTTTTAGTTACAGATTCAGGACTGTCAGATAAAGTCAACTAAGTTTAGTAGTACAGATTCAGTACTGTTAGAGACAGTCAATCCTTATCATTATAAATAGACTTCAAGATCACCCATTAGACAAGACTGATCTAAACTATAGTTAAATAGTATCAGAATCATCAGATTTAAAGATCACCTGCTAGATAGGACTGATCTCAAATTCAGTTACTTCATATAGAATGGAACTCAGATAGTTCCATCAGAACTCAGATAGTTCCATCAGAACTCAAACTGTTAAATCCAGTTGCTCAGTATCAGGTACATCGGTCTTGTCAATCATCATAGTTATATATGTTATGTCAGTTGTCATAGCTTATGTTATCATTATTTAGTTTCAGGACTTTTAGACACAGTCAATCAGACCAGTTCTTCATAATTTGAACTGTCAGAAATAGTCATTCATCTATTCAGTATCTCAGTATCAGTAAAGTCATGTCATTAGTATTCATACTCAGTAGTCAGTATCACCACGAGTTCAGTTATTGTTGCTTATGCATGTATGTATTCTCACGTTCATATTAGTCAGCATTGTTCATGCATATAACCCTTTGCATTTAGCCTACCTCACTCGTATACTCAGTACATTAAGATGTACTGACGCATTTGCGCTATGGTGCTTTCTCTTATGTTACACTATAGGTTCAGAGGCATGTGTTCCAGATCAGAAGTAGCATTCTAGTCGTAGAGTTGCAGTGAGTCCTCATCCATTCGAGGACGATATTATTTTATTTAATTTATTATTTTAGTTAAGTTTTGCTAGATGGAGTTAGTTGGAGACATGTTCCTTCAACTCCTTACTCAGACAGTATTTAGAGGCTTTCTAATTTAATTCAGATTTGATTCAGACTTCAGTTGTTTTTGGCTATTTGCCACCCATATGGATATTATGTTTGTCAGATATTTTATTCAGTTGAACCTTATGGCCTATTGTTCATGTTTTTCCATATTATTACATCATATATTGCAGTGTACAGGTACAAATATCAGTCATAGGCTAGCTTGTGGTCCTTCGGGGTTATAAGCACCGTGTAGCATTCCGGTTTAGAAAATAGGGGTGTTACAGAAACCCAACATAAAATATTTCAAAGTGTGAAGTCCAAGTTCTTATGCTTAAAAGAGTAAAGACTTAAGACTGTGGATTGTGTGTTCATTAGATATGATAAAAGCAGTAAAATATGTTGATATTTGGTTCATAAATTTGAACGTCTAGATATCAATGAATAAAGTAATTGAATCAGATAATACTTAGTTTTTTGAACATATTTATCCATATAAACTAGACATAAGCAGTCTAGTGGAGGGTCTAAATGACCTCGAGATGAACCAAAAGAGAGTAAATTTAATGATAAGAATACAAGGCGTAGTACACATAAAAAAAGTCTGCGTCTTTTGGATCAAATTTTGGTAATATTTCTTCTTTAAAATGAGCCTGAAACATTTAAAGAAGCAATGTCATCTTTGAATGCTTCCTTTTAAAAAGAGGCAGACAATAATGAGATTGATTCAATCTTGAGCAACCATACTTAGTAGTTGGTTGATATTTCTCTAGTAAATAGACCTTTAGGTTCTAAATGGATCTTCAAAAGGAAAATAAAAGTTGATGGTACTATTGACAAATACAAGGCAAGACTTGTAGTGAAAGGCTTTAGACAAAAAAAAAGTCTTGATTATTTTGATACGTACTCTCCTGTAATAAGGATAACATCCATCTAAATGTTAGTTGCCTTGGTGGTGGTATATGGTCTTGAAATCCATCAAATGAATATAAAAATAATATCCCTAAATGGAGAATTAGAGGAAGAACTTTAAATAGAACAACCCGAGGGTTTTTCGGTTCTTGGTAAAGAAAAGAAAGTATGCAAACTTGTAAGGTCACTTTATGGATTAAAACAAGCACCCAAACAATGACATGCAAAATTTGACCAAACCATTTTGGCAAAAGAATTTAAGCGAAATGAATGTGATAAATGTGTTTACCTTAAATATACTCTAAATCACAGAGTCATTATTTGTTTGTATGTGGATGGTATGTTGATCATTAGTAGAGACATTTCTAACATAAATGATATGAAATAAATGTTTGAGAGCAAGTTTGATATGAAAGACCTTGGAGTTATGTATGTGATCTTAGGAATAAGAATCCATAAAACTCCACAAGGATTGGCATTATCACAGTCTCATTGCATTGAAAATGTTCTTGACAAGTTTAAGTATTTCAATTTTGGTATTGCAAAAACTTCATTAGACGTGAGACTCGCACTTCAAAAGAATGAAGGTGAAATTGATTCACAGTTTGACTACACACGAGTGTTGAGAAGTTTGATTTATATCATGAATTATAAGCAACAAGCTATATCATGTGCTATTAGTAAATTTGGTCAGTACATAAGTAATCACAATCAAACTCATAGGATAGTAGTGAAAACACTTTTGGGGTACCTAAAACATACTCAAGACTATGCTTTGCATTATAATAAATATTCAGCGATAATTAAAGGATATAGTGATGCGAATTGGATCACCAGATCAATTGAAGTAAAATCCATGAGAGGATATGTATTTACTTTAGGCGGAGGAACAATCTCTTGAAAATCTTCCAAACAGACATATATTGACCTCTCTACAATGGAATCTAAATTTATCGCATTAGATAAAGCCAATCAAGAAGATGAATGACTTCAATATTTCTTGGAAGATATTCCTTATTGGACCAAACCTTTGGCACCAGTATGTATGCACTGTGATAGTCAACCAGTGATAGATAAGGTAGGGAGCATGATGTACAATGGTAAATCTCATCATATAAGACGGAGATATAATACAGTTAAAGAACTACTCTCTAGTGGAATTATCACTGTTGACTATGTGAAGTCAAAGAATAATGTGTTGAATCCAATTACAAAAGGTCTATCTAGAGAGTGAGTTGACAGATCATAGAAAGGAATGAGTTTAAGGCCTAGGACAAGTCAGCATGACGGTAACTCTACCTAACAGACTAGAGATCTCAAGAGCTAGGTTCAAGGATATCAAACAAAGTTGTGACTGATGGTTCAACATTGTCAATATACTCAGCCCATTCTCATGATGAAGACAATGTTTAAAGAACAAAGACAAGGCTTATGGTTTGAAGCTTTTTAGTGGTTTCTAAGTTTGGCAGGTTCGATTAAAAAGTTTGATATATAAGATTAAAAATTTAGGAAGTACCTATGTGAGGGTGAAGTGGAAGCCTCTTCAAGGAGAATATTAATAAAGGCATATTCTCCACCCTATCATGAAACTAGGACGTGTTCATGGCTAAAACAAACAAATAGTGAGAACAATAAATAGTAAAAGTCTAGTTGTGTGACTTTGTTGTGTAGTTATACATTAAAGTTCGACGGTTCAAAGATATCAAATCTACTGATTGACCTAGTGCATACGATGCATGTTCACTAGGGAAAGTTCAAAGGAAAATCTTCTTATCCAGATGCAATTAGTCTTTGCTTGTTGATCACACACTTGTTCGTAAATTTTTGGTTAAAATAGCCATTCCTTATTCATGTGAGGAATTGATGGGGTTTTAAGAGGTGTGAATGGAAAATGAGTAGGTGTTTTTTCAGATAAACACCAAGAGAAAGGATGCAATTTGAATAGGAACCTTTTCACTTTAGATGGTTATAACCTTTCTAATGGTATCACGACCCAAACCAAGGCCCTGCCCGTAATGAGCATCCTGAACCATAAAGGCCCAGACGCCCTTCTACATCTAGTAATCATGCACAATATTCATACAATAAAAGAAGATGTGGAATTTTAAATCATTACAAAAATATGTTCAAACTCTGATTTTAATTTAACAATAAGGAAAGCGATCCAACAACATCTAGATCACATCTGATTCAGTGTGAGAAGTCTCTACTACATCTAAAAACAACAACTATCTGAAATGGGGAAAAGTGCCCCAGTGGACCTAAACAAAAATAAATAACATAAGCTGGAAGACATAGGCCTTCTGGAATAAAGAAGGCTCACCAACTGCACACTTCACTTCTATCTGAAAACTCTACGGCTTAGCAGGACCTCTGAACTAAGATTTAGACCCTGGGAGGTAGGGGTCAATACAATTGTACAGGTACGTAGAGAAAATCTAAAATAATCATTTATATTCAACATATATAAGAGCAATTTAAAATAGTTCATAAACATATCATATATTAAGAAATCACTTGGGAATTTTTAAGACTCTGGGAAAAACTTCTGAACTCTGTGACACTCTTTGTATTACTTCTGCGCAAGGTGGTGTAACCTACAATCTGTAATCCCACGGGCTATATGGGATCAGCCATTAACTCGGAAACCAAGCCCCCAATCCAAGTGTGCCGCAAGGGTTGGAGTCTCTGAATCTACTACGCCACATGGTCATCGCCAGCGTATAATAATAATCTACCTGTATTGACAAATACGGTTTCAAACTAAGAGTTACTTGAACTCAATTCTTCTTTGGGTAACCACCTAACTCTCTTTATGCCTATTTTTAGTTCTTTAAACATGCATGCTCTGAAAACATACTTTGAAATCTTTCACTCTGTCATGACATACACATATATCGTATTGTCATACCATTGACTTGCAAGTAAAATTCTCTGAGCCATTTATAGCAAATTATATCTCTGTTTTTAAATCATGAAATTCAGGACCACCATATCAACAATTATTTCAAGAAACTCATGCTTTAAAATTCATGTAAAATCATGCAAGAAATTCTCTTTATTAACAATTCAACAAACAATGGTGGTCATGTCCAAAGTCTCTATCTCATGCAATTCTTCTCTTTAACACAAAACATAGTTATATCAAGACACCCTCTCAACAATTCTAAATCAATGTTCAAATACTATGATATTGAGAAAACATCTTTCAAATCACAAAACATGCATTTCAACTCTTTTCTAACAAAACCAAAATCTTTAATTTATCACAAGAGAGGGAGTCCATAATTTATGCTCTCAAACAATCTTCAATCTCAAATTTCATACATATACATATACATGTAAATTAATTTAGGGGGAAAGGCCTAAGGACCAAATCAATAATACATTTAAACATTCACAATGCATAATAAAATCATTTATTTCACAAGCCCTTTCTAAAATCATGCTTGAAAATCTTTAAATCATGTTCTAGTGTTTCCAAGCCCATGTAGTTTTTTTTAGGATAAAACACACATACCTCAAATTAATTAGTTTAATAAGAAGAACTCGAATCTCGGTTCGTTCCTTGGAAATCTTAAACTTAAGGCTTAATTTTCTTGAATTTCTTGTTCTTGGAGAAAACCCTAGTTTGATCTTATTTTGAGAGTGAGGAGGAGGTTTTTGATGTTGTAAAATTGATAGTGATTGATTAATAACGCTAAAGGGGTGATTTAATTCATGTGAAAGGTTTTTGGAGTGAGGGAAAGACAAAAATACCCCTAAGGAACCCGAAAAAAATCGCATAATTGCATCAATTGACAACCAGGGTTGACGGGTTGTCACTCAGGTGATAAGTCATCACCCAGGTCATCACTTTTGGGATATTTTTCACCATTCACTTCCTTAGGCTGATGACCAGGTCTGGCGGGCCATCACACAGCTGATAAGTTGTTAGCCTCATTATCATGTTTTGGTAGATAGACACTTCGAAGTACAATAAGCATAACTTTCTACTCCGATATCAGATTAAAGAGAAACTAGTGGCAATGGAAAGAGGACTCAATGAAATTTCATTTGATATATAGTAGGTCTCCTAATTCGTTATATACATGGAGTTATGGTCGATTGAATTTGACCTAAGTTTTGACGCTGACTCAAACTCGAACGATAGGAAAGCTTTCAACTCATCCCTGAGTTAGGGGACCTCTATGATCTCAATTCATTCTCAAATAGGTTACCGCACTACATAATTGATTAACATACCAAATTTGCATAGGATTTATGGCTTTTGGATCATCTACGCATAGAAATGACGATTTTTGTTATAGCTCGAAATGCGGGGTGTTACAAATGAGTTGTGACTTTTTCAAAGAATTATACCTTTTTTGAAGAGTTGTACCTTTATGAATAGGTGATATTTTATGAGCCATTGCTTCTCGTTGTAAAGACACCTTGATGGTATAAATAGCTGAATTTTTCCTCAGGCAAAGACATGATTTTGAGTTTAAAAAACAATCTCCTTCTTCTTTTAAAAACTCTGTGTGATCATTAAATCTTTGAGTGAGTTTGAAGTTTCTATAAATTTGAGGTACTTCTATTTTCAAAAACTGAATCATATTATCTGGGTGGAATGATTTCATAACCTCGAGTACTTGAGGGGAATAAATTCCTTATGGACACACCGTGAAATCGGTGAACTTGATTCTACATTTTCTGCTTCATCTCTTTTTCTTAAAGTTGGTTCTAAGTTTGAACTTTATATTGATAGTTCTTCAACTGTTTGAACTTGTGTTTAATGTTCTTGAAACTTTATTTTTCTAGTGCACAAGTTGGTTAAACTTATGTTGAAGTTCTTAACATTTTGTTATGCTATTCTACTGAAAATAGTTTGAACTTCATTTTGTTGATAAGTTCATAAGTTAGGTTGAACTTACTATTAGAAGTTCAAAGTTGTAAATATAGAGTTTATACATCATTT
Source organism: Capsicum pubescens (assembly GCA_030864215.1). NCBI lineage: Eukaryota > Viridiplantae > Streptophyta > Magnoliopsida > Solanales > Solanaceae > Capsicum > Capsicum pubescens. The sequence goes on along the minus strand of CM061538.1, from coordinate 313,420,391 downwards.
GATTGTTCTTATGATTATTTGAACATGTGTTTGAAGCTCTTGTTAAACAATACAAATTTAACTAAACTCGGAAAAAATAACAATTTCATTACCTAATTCCCACACCACAACTGTAGATGTTTCTTCCCCTCCTGTTCCTGCATCTCCTATGCCTATCATTGTTTGACACAAACCAAGCTATCTAAAATATTTCAAATACAACTATGTTTATCTCACTAATCTTACTGGCTCTTGTTTTTCTTCCCTCCTTCTTACTATAGTTTTTTCTTTCAGTTCCCTACGTATTCCAAATAAGCAAGTCTTCAAATCCCTCACCACTTTTTCTAATCCTACTAGTTATTCCCAAGCTGTTGCACACCCTGAATGACAATCTACTATAGATGCAGAGATTATAGCTTTACAACTCAACAATAATTGGGATGTTGTTGAACTATATTTAGGAAAGAAAGCTTTGCCTTGTAAGTTGGTATAAAAGGTCAAACTTCTTTTAGATGTCTCAACAGAAAGATTTAAAGCTCAGTTGGTGGTGAGGAGGGATATTCAAAGAGAAGGAATCAACTATAAGGAGACTTTTTCCCCTATCATCAAAATGACAACTATCAGGTGTCTCTTAGCACTGGAAATAAAGAGAAAGTAAAATGTATCACAATTAGATATCAACAATGCATTTTTACAGGCTTCTTTTGAAAAGGAAGTTTTCATAAAGTTTCCACCTGGTTTTTTTCCTCCCTCACCCAACCATGTTTTCTTTTGTAAGAAGTCTTTCTATGGTTTACAACAGGCTTCTCGTCAATGGTACACTATTCTTGCTGGTGCTATAAGCTATATGGGGTATAGTTCATATTTAAATGACTATACCTTATTTTTTAAATGATCCAAATATTTTATCTCTATTATCACAATTTACGTGCATGATATTCCATTAACCGAAAATTAACTTCATGAAACTATTGCAGTTAAGTCTTCTCTAAATGTTGAATTTATGGTAAACGATTTAAGGGACATAAATTATTTCCTTGGTATGGAAATTATCAAAGAACAATGTGGTTTTATAATCAGTCAACCCAAATTTTATCTTGACCTTATCAATGAATTTGATACTTCTCATATTTCTACTATTACCTCACATCTAGATCCCTCTATCAAACTACACACAGAGAATGATATGCCTCTTTTTAATCATACTATTTAAAAATATTTAGTAGGGAAATTGAATTACTTGATGCACACTCACCTAGATCTTGCTTTCCATGCGCTGAAACTCAGTCAGTTTATGTAGCAGCCATGTAATTCTCATTACTCTGTTTCTCTTCGCGTGTTGAAATATCTAGCCCTAGATCTAGGGAAAGGATTTTTCTTATCATTTGATACTTCTCTATCTTTTCCAACTATTTACAATGTCGACCGGGTATCTTTCAAGGATTATCATCGATCGATCGACTTCTTTATTACCCTTGGTGGTTCCCTCATCTCATGAAAATTGAGAAGTAAGCTGCGATTTCCCTTTTTTCTACAGAAGTAGAATACTGGTCCATGAGGAAATTCACCGCTAAGATCACTTGGATTATTCATTTACTCGAGGATCTTTCTGTTCTACTTGCATTACCGGTGCCTATTCACTCCGACAGTCAAGACGCAACTCACATCGCTTACAACCCTATTGTCACGACTTGAGCCGTGGCCCTTGCTCGTGATGGGCATCCTAAACCATGTAGGATTGTGAGACCCATTAGAATAACAATCATAAGCATAATTCATATAAAGAAAAGTGGAATAACATCATAAGGTCTTCAAGAAGTCTATTAAAACAACTCAATACTTAAAGTCGTATCAAAATAAGAACAAATAATTAGACTATGAAGCCCCTACTAATAATTATCTGTATAGACCAGAACAAGGCCCCCGACCAGACCATAAAACTGAAAGAAAACTGAACATAAAAGTAATTGCCTCCGGAGTATGGAGGGCTCAACAACTCTACATCTGCGTAGGATTCTACTATTGCTCTGGACCATGGGACTGATCCATGGATCCTACACTATAATACAATGTAGCTGCCCGAGGACGGTTAATCCTTGGAATGTATCAGTATACAAAACCATATATATTTCATAAAAATGTTCAACAACATTGTTTTCACGACCCGAGTTGAGACCCTGGCCATGATGGGCATCCCAAACCGTGAAGGCTCGAACGCCCCTTTCCTTTGGCGATCATGCACAACACTCATACAATTAAAAGAAATGCAGAAGAAAATATATTAAGAAATCGTGGCCAATCTCATAAATCAACTAAATAGTTCAAAAAGGAAATTCTTAACAATTAAAACACATGACACTCGTCTGCGAAATCTCTAACAATCCAAGAACAACTATATCTCTAAAACAAAACTTGGACAAGGCCCCCAGTTGAACTGTCACTACCTGAACCTAGGCCTTGGTCGTGACGAGCAAACCAAACCATGAAGGCCCGGATACCCAGCTAACTTGTTATCACATGCACCATTCATATACAAAAAAGAAATGCAGAAATATAACTGAATAAGGGACCATGGTTATGCTCTGAAAACAACATAATGTTAAAGACTGCAATTCTACCATATTAAAATAATATTTGACTCAGTCTGCGAAATCTCTACTACATAAGAACAAAGTTGTCTGAAAACTGGGACAAGGCCCCCAGTAGAGCAAAACCATAATAACGATAAATGACTGAAGGAAATTAGGCCTTCTAAAATATGGAAGGCTCATCAGCTGAACTCTGCACTTTGGTCTGAAGAAATCTACTGCTTATCCAGACCCCTAGATTGTGCCTCAGAACCTGAGAGGTAGGTGGTTAATACAGTTGTACTGGTACGCAGAGCAAATCCAAAATAGTAATTGGTATTCAAAATATATGAGATCAATTTAAAACAATTCATAAATATATCATAAGGTAAAATCACATGGGCATATTTAAAAGATTTTGTAAAATCATATGAACTCTTTCTTTTACTTCTGCGCTAGGTGGTATACCCTACAATTCTGTAATTCCATGGGCTATGTGGAATCTTCCCTTAACTCGGCAGCCAAGCCCCTGACCCAAGTTTGCCAAAAGGGTTGGAGTCTCTAAATCTCTACTACGCCACAGGTCCGTCGCAAGCGTACAAAAGTAATATACTCGTATCGGTAAAATACGATTTTAGGCTATGAGTCGATTGACTCGTTCTGTCTTTGGGTAACCACCTAACCCTTTTTAAGCCTATTTTTAATTCTTTACAACATGCAAACTCTGAAATCAAGTTCTGAAGACTCGAATTTTGCTATGGCATATATTTACATGGTATCGTCATACCATTGACTTGCAAGTCACATTATCTGAGCCATTTATAAAAAAATATGTCTCTATTCTCAAATCATGGAATTCAATACCACCATATCACTAATTCTTTTCAAGAAACTCATTCTTTAAAACTCATGTAAAACCATGCAAGCAATTTTCTTTATCAACAATTCAATAAACAAACGTGGTCATGTCAAAATTCTTAATTTCATGCTATTTTTCTCTTTAACACAAAACATAGTTATATCAAGAAATACCCTCTCATCATCTCTAAATTATGTTCAAATACTATGACATTGAGAAAATTGCTTTCAATCATAAAACATGCATTTCAACTCTTTTCCGACAAAACCATAAACTCCAATTCAATACAAGAGAGGGAGTTCATAATTTGCGCTCTCAAACCATCTTCAATCTCAATTTTCATACATATACATATAAATGTAAATCAATTTAGGGGAAAGGACCACAAGGTCAAAGCAATAGTAACATTGAAATATTTCAAATACATAATTTAAAACATAGATTCCAAACCCTCTTTAATTCATGTTTAATAATCTTAAAATCATGCTCTCGTGTTTTCAAGACCATGTAGTTTTTAGGATATACCCCACATACTTTAGACTATAAGAGTTGAAAGATGAAACCTAGAACTTGATAGATGGAACCCGAATCTTGACCCTTTTCTTGGAGTCTTGAACTTAAGATCTTGATTCTTGATCTTGAGGGAAAGGATTTAGGGTTTTAATTTAAGAGAAAAAATTGAATTATGGAATATATTCTGGTTTTGGGGCATGAACCATATGTTATAGTCAAACCTTGGGTGAGGTAAAGGTCCAAATTTCCCTTAAAAATGCAAAAAATAGAACCTGAAAATTAGGTGGATGCGATGGAGCGTGCATCACACACTAATCGCGCGCAACTACTGTTTCTCTCACAAAAATGGCTTTAAATTTTTGCTCGTGTATCGGATTTTGGTAAAATTGGTATCATTGGAAAGATACTTAAAAAAAATTTCATTTGATATATAGTAGGCCCTATAATTTGATATATAAAAGAAAGTAAGGTCGATGGAATTCGACCCAAGTTTATACGTCTACTGAAACTTAATCGCTAGAAAGGTTTTCAACTCACCTAGGGATAGGGGATTTTTGTGACTTCAATTCATATTCAAAGATATTCCCACACTATAGGATTGATAACCACACATATATTAACTAGGAATTATATAGTTCGGGTCTATACGCGTAGTAACAATGGTCTATGTTCTAGCCCAAAAGTACGGGGTGTTACATAATCTCCCCCTTGGGATCATTCATCCCCGAATGATAACGCGGAACACAAACAAGCATGATTACAAGTATATTAAGGACATGGAAAGAATAAAAACAAAGATTGTGCCTTCTGCTTCTTCATCCACTGGATCGAAAAGGTTTGGGTATCTTTCTCGCATGTCATCTTCTGATTCCCATGTAGCTTCTTCAACTTTTTGTTTTTTCCACAACACTTTAACTGAGGATATCTCTTTGCTTCTCAACTTTCAAACTTGGCAATCCAAGATTGCAATCAACTCTTATTCATAGGATAAGGAGGCTATCACTTTAATTTCCTCTATAGGCAACACTAAAGAATGGTCTCCAATACATTTATTCAACATGGATATGTGAAATACCGGATGAACAGAACCCAAACTTGCAGGAAACTCTAACTCATACGCAACCCCACCTATCCTTCTCAAAATCTGATATGGCCTTATATAGCGAGAACTCAGCTTACCTTTCTTCCCAAAGCGCATGACTCCCTTTATATGGGAAACTTTGAGAAACACCTAATCACCAGCCCCAAATTCAAAATCTCTTCTCCTAACATCGGCGTAGGACTTCTGACGACTTTGAGCTATCTTGAGTCGTTGTCTAATTATTTTCACATCCTCCATCACCTGATGAACAAGATCAGGCCCAAACAACCGCATCTCTCATATTTCATACCACCCTATTGGCGACCTACGTCTCCTCCTATACAATGCCTCAAAAGGAGCCATCTTAATACTGGCGTGGTAGCTATTATTATATGCAAACTCTATCAATGGAAAATGATCTACCTAGCTACCTCTGAAGTGAATTACTCGGGTTCTCAATATATTCTCAAGGGTCTGAATGGTACGCTCGGCTTGACCATCTATCTGAGGGTGAAACACAGTACTTAGGTTCACTTAGGTACCTAAAGCTCTATGCAAAGACCTCTAAAACTGTGAAGAAAATTGCATACCTTGGTCAGATATGATGGATATAGGTGACCCATGCAGAAAAAATATCTCCTCAATGTACAACTTAGCATAATCATCTCCAAAATAATTAGTCCTCATAGGCAAGAAGTGAGCTAACTTGATCAGCCGGTCAACAATCACCCAGATAGAATCCTACTGATTTCAAGACCTTGGAAGCCCCGTAATAAAGTCCATATTGACCATCTACAAAGGCAAAGCTATCTCTTGGGAAGTACCACCTGGCCTCATATGGTCTACTTTAACTTGTCAGCAGTTCAAACACTTGGAAACATAGTTAGCCACATCACGCTTCATATTATTCCACCAATATATAGATTTTAGATCATGATACATCTTAGTAGAGTTGGGGTGAACTACTTACCTTGAAGTGTGAGCTTAGTCAAGGATTCTTTTCCACAGAACATCTACATATGGCACATTTAATCTACCCTGATATCTCAGAATACCATCACCACCAATTTCAAAGGAAATCACCTTTAGTTGACCCACATCTTTCTTGATTTGCATCAGGATGGGATCTTCAACGAGCTTTTACTTAACTTTTGCACAAAGGGAAGATTTAGCTATTTCATGGACAATCACTCCACCATCTTCGGAATCCATGAGTCGTACCCCTAGATTTGCAAGTCGGTTAATATCCTTCACCATCTCCCTCTTTCTTTTCTCAACATGAGAGATACTAACCATAGCTAACCTTCTGAGGGTGTCATCTACCAAATTCGCCTAGCCCGGATGATAGTGCAGGCTTATGTCATGATACTTCTAAAGCTACAACCAACGCCTCTGCCTGAGGTCAATTCTTTCTGCGAGAAAACATACTGTAAACTCTTATGGTCAGTAAATATATCAACATGCACCCCGTAAAGATAATGCCGCCAGATTTTAAGCACAAACACCACAACCGCTAACTCTATGTCATGGGTGGGGTAATTGCGCTCATGCACTTTCAACTACCTAGATGCATAAGCTACCACCTTACCATGCTGCATAAGTACACACCCAAGTCCCACACGAGACACATCATATTACACAACAAAACCCTCTGTAGCTTTCGAAAGAGTCAAAACAGGAGTAGTTGTCAACCATCTTTCAACTTCTCAAAACTATTCTTATAGGAGTTAGACTATACAAACTTTACCTTCTTCTGTGTTAACTTAGTAAGTGGAGAATCTATGGAAGAAAAACTCTCTCCGAACCTTATATAATACCCTTCCAAACCCAAGAAGCTCAGAATGTCGGTTGGAGTCGTGGGTCTGGGACATTTTCTCACTACCTCAACCTTTTAGGGATCAACCTTAATTTTCTCACTAGACACAATATTCCCTAAGAAAGCAATAGCATTTAACAAGAATTCACACTTGGAAAATTTTGCATACAACTTATGATCTTTGAGAGTCTAAAAGATGATTCGGAGGTGATTGGCATGGTCCTTCTCACTCTTGGAATAAATCAGAGTATCATCAATGAAATCTATAACAAACAGATATAGAAACTGATGGAACACCCTGTTCATAATATCCATGAAGGCTGCAGGGGCGTTAGTCAACCCAAAGGACATGACTATGAATTCATAATGACCGTAGCGGGTTTGGAAAGCTATTTTGGGAATATCTGACTCTCTAACCTTCAACTGATGATATCCCGAAAGATGGTCTATCTTTGAAAAGTATCTAGCACCCTAAAGCTGGTAAAAAAATTATCAATTTTAGGAAAAGGATATTTATTTTTAATAGTGACCTTATTCAGCTGGTGGTAATCTATGGACATATGCAGGGAACCATCTTTTTTTTGCATGAAGAGTACAGGTGCACCCAGGGGGAGACACTAGCATAGATAAAACCTTTGTCTAGAAGGTCTGCTAACTATTCTTTCAACTCTTTCAGTTCTATAGGAGCCATTCTATGTGGAAGAATAGAGATGGGATGGGTGTATGGTAGTAAGTCAATACCAAAATCTATCAACCTATCAGGTGGTATTCCTGGGAGATCATCCGAAAAGACTTCAGGAAATTTATTTACCACAGGGACTAACTGAAGATAAGGACTCTCAACATTAGAATCTTTTACTCAGATTAGATTATATAGACAACCTCTAGAAATGAGCTTATGGGCTATAAGAAAAGATATAAAGTACCCTCTAGGTGCTAAAGAATGTCCCTCCCACTCTATCGCCGGTTCATTTGGGAAAGAAAAAGTGACTCTTCGGGTTCTACAATCTAGTGTGGCATAGCACGAATGGAGACATTCCATCCCTAAGATATCATCAAAGTCAACCATCTCAAGCTCTATGAGGTCTGCCATCGTATCCTGACTATAAATAGACACAACACAATTTTTATACACCCTTCTGGACATAACAAAATCTCCCATCGGAGTGGAAACAGAGAAAGCTTCAGTAATCATATTGGGATAGTTGGTTGAACTTCTGAGTGTACTCCTTAACATTCATTTTTCCCTACTTTAGATTCATAAACTCTTTAGCTTTGGCCTCCCTCAACTCTAGAGGAAAGAACCTATCAAGGAAGGCTTTCATAAACTCACCCCATACTGTGGGCTCATTATTCTTACCCTTAGAATCCCCCCCACTAGATATACCACTTATTCACAACTTCTTTAAGATGGTAAGCTACCAATTCCACCCCGTCTACATGCATCATCCTAAAAATCATCTCCATTTCATCCATAAAATCTTGTGGATCTTTCTCTACCTTTGTGCCAGTAATTTTGGGCGGGTTCATTCTCATGAACTGACCCACCCTTGAAGCCTTAAATGTAATAGATGTAGACCTAATATCTTTTAACCGTTGAGTCAATGTGTCCACCAGCTGCGCGAGCATATGAATGGACTATCTAAATTCTGTATTAGATACCTCTTTCTCGTAAGGATGAGTTTGGTTAGTCCCCATTCGGGGTACTCGAGCTGCCCTGGGTGGACTGGTATGAGTAGGTGAGACTCCCGGAGTAACAACAATTGCCAGAGTTTGAGCTCTATTTTGTGTCCTGATCCCATGAGTGGGACGGACCTCATCAGTCTGGGCATTTTGTTTGATAACGCAACGTGGAGGCATGACTATTTTCTGAAATGCAAGAGATTATTAATTAGAGGATAGATTAGACTCCAAAGCACGAACTAAATCACAAAGAGGGGAAACATTTTTAAACACCTTATAGCCTCCTGTTAATAAGTGTGGCGCACTACACACTCATAAACAAGACTCTACCCAACGTAATTTCACAGACACCCTGGGACCATAAACCTATCTCTGATGCCAAGTTTATCATGACCCAAACCTAGGCCCTGGCCGTGATGAGCAAACCGAACCATGAAGGCCCGGACGCCCATCTAACTTGTTATCACATACACCATTCATATACAGAAAAGAAAAGTGGAAATATAACTGAATAAGGGATCATGGTCATGCTCTGCAAACAACATAATGTTAAATACTGCAATTTGGCAATATTAAAATAATATATAACTTAGTCTGCGAAATCTCTATTACATAAGAACAAAGCTATCTAAAAACTGGGACAAGGCCCCTAGTAGACCAAAACCATAATAATGATAAATGACTGAAGGAAATTAGGCCATATGAAATTTGGAAGGCTCACCAACTGAACTCTGTACTTCGGTTGGTGAGCCTTCCAAATTTTAGAACCTGATAGGTAGGGGGTCAATACGGTTGTACTGGTACATAGAGCAAATCCAAAATAGTAATTGGTAATCAACATATATGAGAGAAATTTAAAATAATTTATAAATATATCATAAGGTAAAATCACATGGGCATATTTAAAAGATTCTGTAAAATCATCTGAACTCTGTGACACTCTTTGTTTTACTTCTGCGCTAGGTAGTATACCGTACGATTCTGTAATTCCATGGGCTATATGGAATCTGCACTTAACTCGACAGCCAAGCCCCCAACCCAAGTTTGTCGCAAGGGTCGGAGTCTGTGAATCTCTACTATACCACAGGGTCGTCGCCAGCGTGCAAAAGTAACATACCCATATCGGCAAAATATGATTTTAGGCTATGATTCGATTGTCTCGTTCCCTCTTCGGGTAATGTAATGCCCCAATTTGCTAAAGCAGAATGCTACACGGTGCTCATGACCTCGAGGGACCACAAGTTAACGTATGACTGATATTTGTACCTGTATATTGCAAATCATGACATAATAATGCGGAATACGTAAAACATTAAGGCCATAATGATCAACTAAATAAAACCATGTCTAAAAATCATAACATCCATGCGGGTGAAAATACCCAAAACAACTCAATCTGAAAGCTAAGTCTGAACGTAAATCTGAACATCTGAAAGCCTCTAAACTATCTGAGTAAGGAGTTGAAGGAACATGTCTCCAACTAACTCCGTAACACTGAACTGAATAAATAAATAAATGTATCAAATCATATTGTCCTCGAATTAATGAGGACTCACTATGTCTCTATGACTGGAATGCTACCGCTACTGCTGGGCTGGAGCTCATGTCTCGAAACCTATAGTGTAACATGAAAAGAAAGCACCATAGAATAAATGCGTCAGTACAACTGGAGTAATGAGTATACGAGGAAGGTAGGATAAACATAAAGGGTTTCATGCATGAACAACATTGACTGACTAATATGAACGTGGGAGTGCAAACATACATATATAGAAACTGGAACCGTGAATGCGTGATAGCAAGACGTGTAATCTAATACATGGTTTACTGATAACTATCATGACTGATACTGCAAGATGATAACATGGACGACTGTATCTGACAGTCCTGTATATACTAAAATCTGAAGAACATAACGACTATATCTGACAGTCCTGTATATACTAAAATCTGAAGAACGCCCTGAGTTCTTTTACTGAGACTGATACTAAAAATGTGAGAGATAGTGTTTAACTGACATGCCCCATGTATACCGTTATGGCTAAGCTGGGGTCTAATCTCTACCTCGACTAGAGGGGTGTCAATACCGTGCCACAGGTAAGGATAGATTGTGAGTGATCCTTATCTGGCAGGTACTCAATGAGAACAGTGGGAACCCTAAACTGATAGGTTAAACCACCTCATCAACCCTAATCTGATAGTTTAAGATATCTCAACCTATGTTGGCTACGTAGTTCTGGAACACAAGGACTACTTCTACGAATCACACCCTGAACTGGCGGGTGAGTTCCCATCCTTGGGTTCACTCGGTGCTAACCTCTACTCCCATCTGGAGGAACTGGACATGAATAACTGACTATACATGACTTAATCTTACTGAATTCCATTGACTGGCGGAATATTACTGATATCTGATAACTGACTGAGATCATGAGGTTTTCCTGAGTCACATGACTGACTGAAGTCTATGGAATCATAGCTTTAGTTCGGATATCATGAAACATGACATGGCTCTAGGCACACATCTATAGTTTTTGGGTACGAATACCCCTAGGACTCGATAGGAGGAAACTGACACACATGACATGACTTGATCACAAGATTTGAGTTCATAATTCACAATATCATAAGCAGGGAATAGTATACTTCATGTATTTATTCAATATTTCAAACATGATAGGAAAAGCATGGATATATTTTGTATACATAATTTATATCTCCATTATAATACATGCTTTATACCACAACAATAACAACACATAATTTGCATGGAAATTCATATTGGAGTGTATGGATAACATGAACTTGTTATTTAGATATCATGAAATCATGTAAATATGAAGTTCTAACATACTAGGCATTTTATAGAACACCTTGCATGAATTTTTTAAGGCATAGGTGGATTTCATACTTGCATTCTATCAATCCACCTAAAGATCATGTTTTTCAACTAACAACATAACTTTCATGAGATGTACAGTCACGATACTATTATATAGCAAAACAAATAAGCATCAACATGGGTATGATCATATCACCACAACCAACCAAGCTTTTGTATTTTAAATATTGATTCTTGAACTCCATGAATGAAAGGAATCCATGGATGAACACTACGCATACTTTGGAAGGGGGGTTCTTGATGATTGACGGAGGAATTTCCTTGAAATTTTATCTTCAAGCTTGATTGTGCAACCCTAGTTGTTTTTATCCTATGGTTCTCTTGGATAATGAGATTTGAGATGATAATAGGGTTGTAATGTGTTTATAAGCTATAAATTTCATGAGTTTAGGTTTAGGGACATGTAAGGAGTGTTAAAGGACTTAACTACCCTAAAAATAACTCAGAAACTAAGTGTTTTCGTGGCTGAAATCATACAAAGGCGCCGCATATGATATCGCCTATATTTACATAGGCGCCGCATATGATATAGCCTATATTTACATAGGAGCCGCATATGATATCGCCTATGCTTTCCAGTGGCCATGTGCGATTGGTTAGGCGACGAATTCTACTTTGAAAGGCCATAACTCCTTGCTCGAGTGTAGGATTTTGATGAAATTGGTATCATTGGAAAGCTAATTCGATTCTCTATAATTTGGTGGGTCTAAATATGCCAAAATTTCACATATGAATCACGTTATTCTTGTTCAAAGATGACCCTTACAAAATCTAACACTAAGACTTGATGGATTCAAAAACTCTTAGCTTGCATCACTCTAAGTGACTCATATGAGCATGCTTAAGACATCAAAATCTACAATATCGCTAGGATATTCATTGTAAGTCATGCACTAAAATGCTACTCACAGGATAGGAGGTTTCATACGTAGGAAAACTTATTCACTTCCTATCTTAGAAACATGCGGGGTATTACAGGTAACCACCTAACCATCTTTAATACCATTTTTATTTCTTTAAACATGCAAACTCTAAAATCAAGTTCTGAAGACTCTAATTCTGCTATGGCATATATTTACATGGTATCGTCATACCATTGACTTGCAAGTCACATTATCTGAGCCATTTATAGCAACTTATGTCTCTATTCTCAAATCATGGAATTCAAGACCACCATATCAACAATTCTTTTCAAGAAACTCATTCTTTAAAACTCATGTAAAACCATGCAAGCAATTCTCTTTATCAACAATTCAATAAACAAAGGTGGTCATGTCAAAATTGTTAATTTAATGCAATTCTTTCTTTTTAACACACAAAAAAGTTATATCAAGAAACACCCTCTCATCATCTATAAATCATGTTCAAATACTATGACATTGAGAAAACTACTTTCAATCATAAAACATGCATTTCAACTCTTTTCCGACAAAATCATAAACTCCATTTCAATACAAGAGAGGGAGTTCATAATTTGCACTCTCAAACCATCTGCAATCTCAATTTTCATACATATACATATAAATGTAAATCCATTTAGGAGAAAGTACCACAAGGCCAAAGTAATAGTAACATTGAAATATTCAAAATACATAATTTAAAACATAGATTCCAAACCCTCTTTAAATTCATGTTTAATAATCTTAAAATCATGCTCTAGTATTTTCAAGCCCATGTAATTTTTAGGATAAACCCCACGTACCTTAGACAATAAGAGTTGAAAGTTGGAACCTAGAACTTGATATATGGAACCCGGATCTTGACCCTTTTCTTGGAGTATTGAACTTAAGATCTTGATTCTTGATCTTGAGGAAAAGGATTTAGGGTTTTAGTTTAAGAAGAAAAATTGAATTATGGAATGTATTTTGGTTTTGGGGCGTGAACCTTATGTTATAGACAAACCTTGGGTGAGGTAAAGGTCCAAATTTCCCTTAAAAATGCAAAAAACAGAACCTAAAAATTAGGTGGATGCGACGGAGCATGCGTCGCACGCTAATCGCGCGCTACTACTGCCTCTCTAAAAAAATGGCTATAACTTTTCGCTCGGGTATCAAATTTTGGCGAAATTGGTATCGTTGAAAAGCTACTTAGAAGACCTTTTATTTGATATATAGTAGGCACTCTAATTTGATATATACATGTAAGACCCCATAAAATCCTAAGTCTAGAATTCAGCTCTTCAAACTTCTCAAGCTCTAAGACTTAGAATTTTTTTTGCAAGTGTTCAACACTTAGTCTCATTTTAGACCTCCAAACTTTGGAGATTTATTTGGTGGCCTTTCCTACCTTTGTTTTAAGATTTTCAAGTTGCGTTGCGATGGGGCAACGTCGTAGCACATCTCGGGTAAGTTTTGGAATTTTTTGGATAGCATAAGGGCGTGTTTGGGTTTTCAAAATAGTAGCTCGGGGCGATAAGTCCGCGTCGCCCCATCTAGAGCACCGCTATAGGGCAGGTGCTACCTGGTGGATCAAAGAATATAAGGAAGGTGCTGCCCGGTGGATAGCGTGCTATAGGCAGGGCACCGTCTCCTAGATCACCCTAGGCCAATTTCTGCAGTCCAGCTCCATGTCCTTGAGGGCATTTTGGTCAATTTTCATCCATATATAAGTCCCAAACACGGGATTGAGGCCCCCAATCAGATAATTACACTACTTTTCATCAAATTCACTCAAGAAACATCAAGAACAAGTCTAGGGTTCAATTGGGGGTTTTAAGTTTCTAGCAAGTTCCACCATAAATTCCACGAATTCTTACTTTAAGGTATGCGTAGTGTTTATCCATGGATTTCATTCATCTGTGGAGTTCAAGAATCTATCTTTAAATACTAAATTATAATTGTTTCATAGTGATATGATTTTTTACATGTTGGTGGTTATTATTTGTGTTGTAAAGTAGTACTTTGATGTATTTTCATGGAGATTATGAGCATGTTTGTTGGAACCCATGAATTTGAGTGGTTTAATATGGTGAAACTTATGAATATACCTATGCCTTAAAGAGTGCATGAAAGGTGTTTGATAAAATGCTTAGGATGCTAGAAATTCATGTTTCCATGATTCCAAAGTATCTAAATGACAAGTCAATGTTAACTATTATAATTCAATATGAATTCCATGCTAGTGTAGTATTGCTATTGTTGTGGTATGAAGCATTCATGAAAATGGAGTTATACATTATGTACAATATATATATATATATATCTATGCGCTCCCTACCATGCACAAGATGTTGAGAAACTACATGTGATGTACTATCCCCTACTTATGATGTTATGAAGTGTGAGCTTCAATCTTGTAATCAAGTAAGTCATGTGTGCCAGTTTCCTTCTATCGAGTCCTGGGGGTATTCGTACCTAAAATATATAGCTGTGTGACAAGAGCCATTTTATGTTTCACAAAACTTGAAATCAAGCCATGATTCAGCAGAAATTAGTTAGTCATGTGACTCAAGAAACTTCATGACCTCAGTCAGTTATCAGATATCAGTAGTATTCCATCAGTCAATGGAATTCAGTAAACTCAGTCCATGTATAGTCAGTTAATCATGTTCAGTCTCTTCAGATGGGGGTAGGAGTTAGTACCCAGTGAACCCAAGGATGGGAACACACAGTGTCAGATAAGGGTGCGATTCTTAGCAGTCATCCTTGCATTCCAGAACTATGTATCCAGCATAGGCTGAGATATAAACACTGTCAGATGAGGGTTGATGAGGTGGCTTAGCACTATCAGATGAGGGGCCCATCGTTCTCTTATGGGAACACTGTCAGATGAGGGTTTCCCACAGTTTATCTTTACCAGTGGCACGGTATTGACACCCTTCTAGTTAGGGAAGAGATTGGACCCTAGCTTAGCCATAATGGAATATATGGGGCATATCGTCTAAACAACTACCTCCCAAAGTTTCAGACTCAATCTCAATAAAAGAACTCAGACATATCTTCATATATTAGTATACCAAGACTGTTAGATACAGTTAAATTTAGTTATAGTACGGAACACAGCTAGTTCCATCAGATTCAGGACTGTCAGACACAGTCGCCCAGGATAGCAAAACTACAATATTAGTCATGTAAGTCATCAGTAAACTATGTATTAGCGTACAGATCTAGATAGCACGTAATCATGATTCCAGTTACTATGTATGCATGTTTGCACCCTCACATTCATATTAGTTAGTTAGCATTGTTCATTTATGTAACCCCTTTTATATTTAGCCTACCTCACTTGTATACTCAGTACTTTCAGTTGTACTGACATATTTGCTCTATGGTTATTTCTTTCATGTTACACCATAGGTTCAGAGACACGAGTTCCAGATAAAGAGTAGCATTCCAGTCGCAGAGTAGCAGTGAGTCCTCATCCATTCGAGGACGATATTATTTTATTCCATTCATTATTTTAGTTTAGTTTTGCTAGACGGAGTTAGTTGGAGACATGTTCCTTCAACTCCTTATTCAGACAGTATTTAGAGGCTTTCAGATTTAGTTCAGATTTGATTCAGACTTCAGTTGTTTTGGGTATTCATTACCCCATATGATGTTATGATTTGTCAGATATTTTATTCAATTGAACCTTATGGCCTATTGTTTATGTTTTCCATATTATTACGTCACATATTGCAGTATATAGGTACAAATATCAGTCATGGGTTAGCTTGTGGTCCCTCGGTGTCATAAGCACCGTGTAGCATTTTGGTTCAAAAAATTGGGGTGTTACATACTTGGTATCAACACCTAAGGTTCAATAGAGTCCTAGGAAGTCTAATTGCCGCATCTAGTAGAGTCTTGTACATGGGTGTGTTGCGCGCCACATTTATGTTCAGGAGGATATAAGATGTTTTAGGAATAGTTTTCCTTCTTTCAGTATTCAGGTCATGCTAGTGAGCATAATTTCAAGTTAAACTTTCAGTCTAATCCGTTATTCTCTTATTTCAGAATATACCTCCAAAGAAAAGAAACTAGCCAGCTCCTCAGCCTGAAGATCCTTTGGGCGAACATGTTTCTCATGTGGAGTTTAGAGACATATTCACCACACTTGCTCAGTCTATGGATGCCCAGAATGAACGACCACCAGTTATTCTGGCCAATACAGTGGTCAACTCAGCCGCAGCTAAGATTCGGGACTTCACCAAAATGAACCCTCCATCTTTATTTGGGTCTAAGTTTGATGATGACCCTTAGGAGTTTATTGACCAAGTCCAGAAGGTCATAGACATCATGGAGTTACTTCTGTTTAGAGTGCCAAGTTAGCCGTATACCAGTTATAGGATGTTTCTCACACTTGGTATAAATAGTGGAAGTCTGAGAGGTTAGAGAATGCAGGTCCTTTAGAGTGGGAGGAATTTGTCACGACTTTCTTAGACAGATTCTTTACCTAATAGCTGAGAGAGGCAAAAGTTCTTGATTTTATCAACCTCAGGTAGGGAAATTTAATGGTTAAAGAGTATTCTCTCATATTTACTTAGTTAGCTAGATATACCTCTCAAGTGGTTGCAGACAACAGGGCTAAGATAAGTAAGTTCATGTAAGAGGTGAATGATAGCGTGGTAAATAGGTGTAGATCTGGGATGCTGAATAGTGATATGACTTTAACCAGGCTATTGACCCATGCTCAGCAAATAGAGGAGCAGAAGATTAGGTCTAGGGAGAGGCAGAACAAGAGAGAAAGATCAGGTAGTTTCAGTTTTGCCCAACCCAAATCAGAGAGAGGAAACCATTCATAGTTTTGTCCTAAGTTCGCAGTTCCAGCTCCTTCCATGCCAGTGCCCCAGTGCTGAAATTCAGAGACGGCAACAGAGATAGAGCACCAGGCTCTAAGTCTCAAGTCATTGTCAGCAGTGCCTGAACAAGTCCCCTATGTCAGACTTGTGGTAAGAACCACAAGGGTGTTTGCAGAGCTGATAGTGATGTTTGTTTTGGTTGTGGTAAGACAGGCCATAGAGTCAGAGATTGTCCTCAGTCTAGTTATCAGGGTCAAAAAATCTATTCCACATCTCAGTTCAGTCTCCTGAACCAGTAGGGTGCTACTTCTAGTGATACTAGCGGGCAACGCCCAAACAGACTCTATGCTCTTCAGACTCGATAGGATCAGGAAAATTCTCCTGATGTCATTACTGGTATGTTACAGATTTTCCATGTTCATGTTTATGCTTTGCTAGACCCAGGTGCATCCTTGTCTTTTGTTACTCCTTACATAGCAAACGATTTTGGAATCAATCCCAAAATTCTAGTAGAGCCCTTTTCAGTCTCTATCCTAGTGGGAAAAACCATCACAGCTCGGAGGGTATACAGGAACTGCCCGATTATGATATTTTAGAAATCCATGTTAGTAGATTTAGTCGAGTTAGAGATGATTGATTTTGATGTCATTCTCGACATGGATTGGATTTATTCCTGCTATGCCATAGTCGACTGCAAAAATAGGATAGTTCATTTATAGTTCCCAAATGAGCTCGTCCTAGAGTAGAAGGGTAGTACATCATCTTTCAGGGGTCAGCTTGTTTCCTACCTTTGGGCAAGGAAAATAATTTCTAAGGGGTGTGTGTATTATCTCGTGCATGTTAAAGATTCCAGTACTGCATCTCCGTATTTTGAATTAGTCCCAATGGTTAATGAATATTCAGACATCTTTCCCAAAGATCTTCCAAGCATTCCTCCCGAAAGGGAAATAGACTTCGGCATAGACCTTCTCCCAGATACTCAGTCTATTTCTATTTCGCCATACAGAATGGCACTAGCAGAACTCAAGGAACTGAAAGATTAGTTGAAGGATCTCTTAGATAAGGGATTAATCAGGCCCAGTGTTTCCCCATGGGGTGCACCAGTCTTATTTGTGCACAAGAAAGATGATTCTCTCAGGATGTGTATCAATTACCGTCAGCTCAACAAAGTTACGATCAAGAACAGGTATCCACTTCCTAGAATAGATGACTTATTTGACCAACTTCAGGGTGCCAGTTATTTCTCCAAGATAGACCTCAGATCAGGCTACCATCAGCTCCGGGATAGAGAATGTGACATTCCAAAGATAGCTTTCCATACTCGGTATGGTCACTTCGAATTTCTAGTCATGTCATTTGGTCTTACCAATGCCCCTGCATCTTTCATGGACTTGATGAACCGGGTGCTCAAGAAGTACTTGGATATGTTCATCATAGTCTTCATAGATGATATTCTGGTCTATTTTTGCACAGAGCGTGATCATTCAGACCATCTCAGAATTGTTTTTCAGACTCTCAGAGATCATCAGTTATTTTCCAAGTTCAATAAGTGCAAATTTTGGCTAAGATCAGTAGAATTCCTTGACCATTTTTTTTTCGGTGATGGCATTAGAGTAGATCCTCAGAAGACCGAAGTGGTAAAAACTGGCCTCGCCCCGTATCTCCACCAGATATCAAGGGTTTCTTGGGTTTGGATGGCTATTACAAATAGTTCGTCAAGGTATTTTCTTCTATTGCATCTCCCATGTCCAGATTGACTCAGAAGAAGGTCAAGTTTCAGTGGTCAGATTCTTGCGAGAAGAGTTTTTAGGAATTGAAAATTCGACTCACTTCAGCTCCAGTTCTAGCTCTTCCAAAAGGTTCAGACGGTTTTGTAGTCTATTGTGATGCATCCAGAATGGATTTAGGTTGTGTCCTCATGCCTACGCCTCCAAACAGCTAAAGCCCTATGAGAAGAATTATCCTACTCATGATCTTGAGTTAGCAGCCGTAGTATTTGCCTTAAAGATTTGGAGGCATTATCTATACGGAGTTCATGTAGATGTCTTCACAGACCATAAGAGTCTCCAGTATGTATTTTCTCATAAATATCTCAATCTTTATCAGAGAAGGTAGTTAGAGCTTTTGAAAGATAATAACATGAGTATCCTTTACTATCCGGGCAAGGACAACGTTGTGCCGACGCTCTCAGTAGACTCTCCATGGGTTGTGTTTCTCACATTGAGGATAAAAAGAAGAAGATAGCTCAAGAAATTTATCAGCTTGCCAGACTAGGCGTTCGCTTAGTCAACTCTTCATAGGGTGGTGTATATGTTCAGAGAAGTTCAGAGTCATCTCTAGTTTCTGAGGTGAAAGAAAAAAAAGACAGGGATCCTAGCCTTGTCAAGCTAAAAGAGTCAATTCAGAATCAGAAAGTAAAGGTTTTCTCCATAGGGGGAGATGGTGTTCTTCATTGTCAGGATCGTCTGTGTATTCCAGGTGTAGATGACTTAAGGAAGTGAATTCTTATAGAGGCGCATGGAACACGATACTATATTCTTCTAGGGGCCACTAAGATGTACCGTGACTTTCAGGAGATCTATTGGTGGAGTGGGATGAAGAGAGATGTTGGAGAGTTTGTGGCTAAGTGCTCTACATATCAACAGGTTAAGATAAAGCATCAGAAACCTAGTGGTTCCATGTAGGATTTCACCATACCTACTTGGAAGTGGGAAGAAGTGAACATGGACTTCGTTACGGGTTGTCCTCGAACTCGTCATCAACATGATTCAGTTTGGGTCATTTTAGATAGAATGACCAAGTCAGCTCATTTACTTCCAGTTCGTACCTCTTATTCAGCCGAGGATTATGCCAAACTCTATATTAGGGAGTTGGTCAGATTACATGGTGTTCCATTATCTATCATCTCAGATAGAGGTACCCAGTTCACCTCTCACTTCTAGAAAATATTCCAAAAGGGTATAGGCACCCAAGTCCATCTTAGTACAACCTTTTATCCTCAGACAGATGGTCAAGTAGAAAGGACTATTCAGACTCTTGAAGATATGGTAAGGGTGTGTGCAGTTGATTTCAAGGGAAGTTGGGTTGACCACTTGCCTTTGATTGAGTTTGCATACAAGAATAGCTATCATTCCAATATTCACATGGCTCCATTCGAAGCTCTCTATGGTAGGAGGTGTAGATCTCTAATCGGTTGGTTCAAAGTTAGTGAGGCCTCAGTCATAGGTCCTGACTTGGTATTCGACGCCTTAGAGGAAGTTCAGTTGATCAGAGAAAGACTTCGAGCTGCTCAGAGCCGATAGAAGTCTTATGAAGATGTTCGTAGAAAGGATCTCGAGTTTGAGGTCAATGACTATATATATCTCAAGATCTCTCCTATGAAGGTTGTGAAGAGGTTCATCAAGAAGGGGAAACTCAGTCCCTGATATGTCGTCCCCTTCAGGATTCTCAGTTGCTTCGGCAAGGTAGCTTATGAGCTCGAATTGCCTTCAAATCTAGCCTCAGTTCATCCAGTCTTCCATGTATCTTTGTTCAAGAAGTACATAGGTGACCCAGCAGTTGTATTACCTATTTAGAGCATTGACTTTCAGGACAGCCTCTTTTATGAAGAGATTCCATTCGAAATCTTAGACTATCAGACTCGTCGATTGAGGAACAAAGAAGTCCCTCTAGTTAAAGTTTTTTGGCGAAATCAGTCCATTGAGGGAGCTACTTGGGAAGCAGAAATAGATATGTGCACCAAGTATGCTCACCTTTTCTCTGCCAATTTAGATCAAGCTCAAGGTAATAGTTCTCCATAACCTTATTCAGTTTCATGTTCATGTTCCCATCATAAACTTGGTGTCTATTACCATTGCATACTCAGTTAGGCATTCATGTATCAGTTCAGTTATAAAAATCATGCATCATCTATGCATTCTCATCTTGAGAAACTCAGTTTATCAGAACATTCAGTTATGCATTCATGTATCTATTATCCATGCATTAGATATGCATGAGCTTAGTATATTTAGCATGTCAGTCATGAAGTCATGTCTCAGTCATTCATGTTCAGTTCATGTTCATCTTGTCTTTTATCCCCTCTTAATTGATTCTCATTCAAGGACGAATATTCCCAAGAGGGAGATATTGTAAGACCCCATAAAATCCTATTTCTAGAATTCATCTCTTTAAGCTTCTCAAGCTCCAAGACTTAGAAAACTTTTTGCAAGTGTTCAACACTTAGTCTCATTTTAGACCTCCAAACTTCAAGGATTTATTTGGCGACCTTCCCGACTTTCATTTTTTGATTTTCAAGTTGTGTTGCGATGGGGCAAGGTCATAGCACATCCCAGGTAAGTTTCAAAATTTTTCGGATAGCGTAAGGGCTTATTTGGGTTGCCCCAGCAAGAGCACCGCTATAGGGCAGGCGCCGCCTGGTTGATCGTGGGCTATAAGGAAGGCACCACCTAGTGGATAGCGTGCTATAGGCAGGGCACCGTCCCCTGGATCGCCCCAGGCCAATTTTTGCAGTCCAGCTCCGTGTCCTTGAGGGTATTTTTGTCAATTATCATCCATATATAAGTCCCAAAAACAGGATTGAGGCCCCAAATCAGCTAATTACACTACTTTTCATCAAAATTCACTCAAGAAACATCAAGAACAAGTCTAGGGTTCAATTGGGGGTTTCAAGTTTCAAGCAAGTTCCACTAAAAATTCCACGAATTCTTACTCTAAGGTATACATAGTTTTCATCCACGGATTCCTTTCGTCCGTGGAGTTCAAGACTCAATCTTTAAATACTAAATTATGATTGTTTCATAGTGATATGATTTTATACATGTTGGTGGTTGTTATTTGTGTTGTAAAGTAGTACTTTGATGTATTTTCATGGAGATTATGATCATGTTAGTTTGAACCCATGAATTTGAGTAGTTTAATATGGTGAAACTTATGAATATACCTATGCCTTAAAGAGTGCATGCAAGGTGTTTGATAAAATGCTTAAGATACTAGAAATTCATGTTTCCATGGTTCCAAAGTATCTAAATGACAAGTCAATGTTAACTATTATAATTCAATATGAATTCCATGCTAGTGTAGTGTTTCTATTGTTGTGGTATGAAGCATTCATGATAATGGAGTTATACAATATGTACGTGATATATATATATCCATGCACTCCCTACCATGAACGAGATATTGAGAAACTACATGTGATATACTATCCCCTACTTATGATGTTATGAAGTGTGAGCTCCAATCTTGTGATCAAGTCAGTCATGTGTGTCAGTTTCCTTCTATCGAGTTCTGGGGGTATTCGTACCTGAAAAATATAGTTGTGTGCCTAGATCCATGTCATGTTTCACGAAACCCGAAATCAAGCCATGATTTAGTTGAAATCAGTCAATCATGTGACTCAGGAAACCTCATGATATCAGTCAGTTATCAGGTATCAGTAGTATTCCGTCAATCAACGGAATTCAGTAAACTTAGTCCATGTCTAGTCAGTTAATCATGTTCAGTCTCTTCAGATGGGAGTAGGAGTTAGCACCTAGTGAACCCAAGGATGGGAACACACAGTGTCAGATAAGGGTGTGATTCTTAGCAGTCATCCTTGCGTTCAAGAACTATGTAGCCAACATAGGTTAAGACATCAACACTATCAAATGAGGGTTGATGAGGTGGCTTAGCACTGTCAGATAAGGGCCCCACCATTCTCTTTTGGGAACACTATCAGATGAGGGTTACCCACAGTTTGTATTTACCAGTGGCACGGTGTTGACACCTTTCCAGTTAGGGTAGAGATTGGACCCCAGCTTAGCCATAATGGAACTTATGGGGCATGTTGGTTAAACAAGTACCTCCCACAGTTTTAGACTCAGTCTAAATAAAAAAACTAATAAAGTTCTTCAGATATCAGTATACTAGGACTATCAGATACAGTCAAATTCAGTTATAGTATGGAACGCAGATAGTTCCATCATATTCAGGACTGCCAGACACAGTCGCCAAGGATATCAGAACTACAGTATCAATCATGTTAGTCATCAGTAAAAAATGTATGAGCAAACAAATCTAGATAGCATGTAATCACGATTACACTTACTATGTATGCATGTTTGCACTCTCACATTCATATCAGTCAGTTAGCATTGTTCATGCATGTAAACCCTTTTGGATTTAGCCTACCTAACTCATATACTCAGTACTTTCAGTTGAACTGATGCATTTGTGCTATGGTGCTTTCTTTCATGTTACACCATAGGTTCAGAGATATGAGTTATTGATCAGCAGTATCATTCTAGTCGCAGAGTAGCAGTGAGTCCTCATCCATTCTAGAACAATATTATTTTATTCCATTCATTATTTCAGTTTAGTTTTTCTAGACGGAGTTAGTTGGAGACATGTTCCTTCAACTCCTTAATCAGATAGTATTTAGAGGCTTTTAGATTTAGTTCAGATTTGATTCAGACTTCAGTTGTTTTGGGTATTCATTACCCCATATGATGTTATGATTTGTCAGATATTTTATTCAGTTGAACCTTATGGTCTATTGTTCATGTTTTTTGCATTATTACGTCATATATTGCAGTATACAGGTACAAATATCATTCATGGGTTATCTTGTGGTCCCTCAGGGTCATAAGCACCGTGTAGCATTCCGGTTCAGAAAATCGGGGTGTTACAATACAAGAAGTTATGGTCGATGGAAGTTGACCTAAGTTTAAACATCCACTGAAACTTAATCGCTAGAAATATTTTCAACTCGTCTTAGAGTTAGGGAATTTTGGTGACCTCAATTCATATTCAAAGCTATTCCCACACTATAGGATTTATAACCACACATATATTAACAAGGAATTATCTCGTTCGGGTCTATACGTGTAGGAACGATGGTCTAGATTCTAGCCCGAAAGTACGGGGTATTACATTATATCCCCCTTGGGATCATTCGTCCCCGAATGATAACACGGAACACAGACAAGCATGATTACAAGCATATTAAGGACATAGAAAGAATAAAAACAAAGATTGTACCTTCCGCTTCTTTATCCACCGGATCGAAAAGGTTTGGGTATCTTTCTCGCATGTCATTCTGATTCCAAGTAACTTATTCAACTTTTTGGTTTTTCCACAACACTTTAACCGAGGCTATCTCTTTGCTTCTCAACTTTCAAACTTGGCGATCCAATATTGCAATCGGCTCTTCTTCATAGGATAAGAAGTCTGTGACTTTAATTTTCTCTACAGGCAATACTAAGAATGGTCTCAAATACATTTCTTCAACATAGATATGTGAAATACCGGATGAACAAAACCCAAACTTGCAGGTAACTCTAACTCATATGCAACCCCATCTATCCTTCTCAAAATTTTATATGGCCCTATATAACAAGAACTCAGCTAACCTATCTTCCCAAAGATCATGACTCCCTTCATAGGGGAAACTTTGAGAAACACCCAATCACCAACCCCAAATTCCAAATCTCTTCTCCTAACATCAGTGTAGGACTTCTGATGATTCTGTGCTATCTTGAATCATTCTCTAATGATTTTCACACCCTCCATCGCCTGATGAACAAGATCAGGCCCACACAACCGCATCTCCCCCACTTCATGCCACCCTATTGGGGACCTTCATCTCGTCCCATACAATGCTTCAAAAGAAGCCATCTTAAGACAAATGTGGTAGCTATTATTATATGAAAACTCTATCAATGGAAAATGATCTACCCAACTACCTTTGAAGTGAATTACACAGGCTCTCAGCATATCCTCAAGGGTCTGAATGGTGCGCTCGGCTTGCCCATCGGTCTGAGGGTGAAATGCAGTACTTAGGTTCACTTGGGTACCTAAACCCCTCTAAAAAGACCTCCAAAAATGCGAAGAGAATTGCGTACCTCGGTCAGATATGATGGATACAGGTTCCCCATGAAGGAAAACTATCTCCTAAATATACAACTTGACATAATCATCTCCTGAATAATTAGTACTCACAGGCAAGAAGTGAGCTGACTTGGTAAGCCGGTCAGCAATCACCCAAATAGAATCATACTGGTTTCGGCACTTCAGAAGCCCCATAATGAAGTCCATATTGATCATCTCCCACTTTCTCAAAGGCAAAGCTATCTCTTGGGAAGTACCACCTGGCCTCATATGCTCTACTTTAACTTGTTGGCAGTTCAAACACTTGGAAATTTAGTTAGCCACATGATGCTTCATATTATTCCACCAATATATAGACTTTAGATCATGATACATCTTAGTAGAGCAGGGGTGAACAAAATACCTCAAAGTGTGAGCTTCATCAAGGATTGTTTTCTGCAGACCATCTACATCTGGCACATATAATCTACCCTGATATCTCAGAATACCATCACCACTAATTTCAAAGGACATCACCTTCAGTTGACCCACATCATTCTTGATCTGTATCAAGATGGGATCTTCAACCTGCTTCTCCTTAACTTCAACACAAAGGGAAGATTTATCTATTTCATGGACAATCGCTCCTCCATCTTCGGAATCCAAGAGTCGCACCCCTAGATTAGTAAGTCAGTGAATATCCTTTACCAGGGGTTATCAAGTTAGTGAATATTCTTCACCATATCCCTTTTACCTTTCTCAACATGAGAAAGACTTCCAATAGATAACCTACTGAGGGCGTCGGCTACCACATTCACCTTGCCTAGATGATAGTACATGCTTATGTCATAATCTTTCAGAAGCTCCAACCAATGCCTCTGCCTGAGGTTCAATTATTTTTGTGAGAAAACATACTGTAAACTCTTGTAGTTAGTAAATATATCAACTTGCACCCCATAAAAATAATGCCACCCGATTTTAAGCGCAAACACCACAGCCGCTAACTCCAAGTCATGGGTGGGGTAATTGCGCTCATGCACTTTCAATTTCCTAGATGCATAAGCCACCATCTTACCATTCTGCATAAGTACATACCCAAGTACCACACGAGATGCATCACAGTACACAATAAATCCCTCTGTACCTTCCGGAAGAGTCTAAATAGGAGTAGTTGTCAACTTATCTTTCAACTTCTCAAAACTATTCTCATAGGAGTCAGACCACACAAACTTCACCTTCTTATGTGTTAACTTAGTAAGTGGAGCAACTATGGAAGAAAAGCTCTCTACGAACCTTCTGTAATACCCTTCCAAACCCAAGAAGATCCGAATGTCGGTTGGAGTCGTGGGTCTGGGCCATTTTCTCACTGTCTCAACCATTTGGGGATCAACCTTAATTTCCTCACTAGACACAATATGCCCCAAGAAAGCAATAGCATTTAATCCGAATTCACACTTGGAAAATTTTTCATACAACTTATGATCTTTGAGAGTTTGAAGGATGATTCGGAGGTGATTGGCATTGTTCCTCCTTACTCTTGGAATAAATCAGAATATCATCAATGAAAACTATAACAAACAGATCTAGAAACTGACAGAACACCCTATTCATAAGATCAATGAAGGTTACAGGGGCGTCAGTCAACCTGAAAGACATGAATAAAAATTCATAATGACCATAGCAGCTTCAGAAAGTTGTTTTGGGAATATATGACTCTCTAACCTTCAATTAAGGATATCCGGAACGAAGGTCTATCTTTGAAAAACATCTAGAACCCTGAAGCTGGTGAAAAAGATCATCAATTATAGGATGAGGATATTTATTTTTAACAGTGACCTTATTCAGCTGGCGGTAATCTATGCACATACGTAGGGAACCATCTTTATTTCACACAAAGAGTACAGGTGCATCCCAGGGGGAGACACTATCATGGATAAAACCTTTGTCTAGAAGGTCTGCTAACTGTTCTTTCAACTCTTTCAGTTCTGCAGGAGCCATTCTATATGGAGAAATAGAGATGGGATGGATGTTTGGCAGTAAGTCAATACCAAAATCTATCTCCCTATTAGGTGGTATTCCTGGGAGATCATCCGGAAAGACTTCAGAAAATTCATTTACCACAGGGACTAACTGAAGAGAAGGACTCTTAACATTAGAATCCTTTACCCAGATTAGATGATATATAAAACCTCTGGAAATGAGCTTATGGGCTATAAGATATGATATAAAGTGCCCTCTAGGTGCTAAAGAATATTTCTCCCACTCTATCGTCGGTTCATTCAAGAAGAAAAAGTGACTCTTAGGGTTCTACAATCTAGTGCGGCATAGCACGAATGGAGCCAGACCATCCCTAAGATAGCATCAAAGTCAACCATCCCAAACTTTATGAGGTCTGACACCATATCCCGACTATAAACAGACATAATACAATTTCTATACACCCTCCTGGCTACAACAGAATCTCCCACCGGAGTGGAAACAGAGAAAGGTTCAGTAATCACATCGGGCTAGTTGGTTGAACTTCAAAGTGTACTCTTAACACTCATTTTTCCTTGCTTTGGATTCATAAACTCTTCATCTTTGGCCTCCCTCAACTCTAGAGGAAAGAACCGATCACAATGGCTTCCACAAGTTTGCCCCATACTGTGGGCTCACAATTCTCACCCTTACATATACATGTAAATTAATAATTTGCGCTCTCAAACAATCTTCAATCTAAATTTTCATAGATATATATATACATGTAAATCAATTCAGGGGAAAGGAGCACAAGGCCAAAGCATTAGTAACATTGAAACATTCTGAATACATAATTTAAAACATTGATTACAAAACCCTCTGAAAATTCATGCTTAATAATCTTAAAATCATGCTCTAGTGTTTTCAAGCCCATGTAGTTTTTAGGATAAACCCCACGTATCTTAGACTGTAAGAGTTGAAAGATGGAACCAAGATCTTGATAGATAGAACCTGGATCTTGACCCTTTTCTTAAACTTAAGATATTGATTCTTGATCTTGAGGGAAAGGATTTAGGGTTTTAATTTGAGAGGAAAAATTGAATTATGGAGTGTATTCTGCTTTTGGGGTGTGAACCTTATGTTATGGATAGACCTTGGGTGAGGTAAAGGTCCAAATTGCCCTTTAAAATGCGTAAAACAAACCGTAAAAATTAGGTGAGTGCGACGGAGTGTGCGTCGCACGTTAATCACATGCAGCTACTGCCTCTCACATAAAAATGGCTGTAACTTTTTGCTCGGGTATCCAATTTTGGCAAAATTGGTATCATTGCAAAACTACTTCGAAGACCTTTCATTTGATATATAGTAGGCCCTATAATTAGATATATACAAGAAGTTATGGTTGATGGAAGTTGACCTAAGTTTAAATATTTACTCAAACTTAATTGCTAGAAATGTTTTCAACTTGTCTTAGAGTTAGGAGATTTTTGTGACCTCAATTCATATTCAAAGGTATTCCCAACCTATAGGATTGATGACCACACATATATTAACAAAGAATTATCTAGTTTGTATCTATATGCGTAGGAACGATGGTCTAGATTCTAGCCCAAAAGTACGGGGTGTTTCATGAACCATGAATAAAAATGAACTAAAAATGACCATAAATCAGGCCTTCCAAAATAAGAAAGGCTCACCAACTAAAACTTTGGACAAACAAGCCTACTTCTTAGCAGCACCTCAGGACTGTGCCTTACATTCTTAAATATAGGGGGTCACTACAATTGTACTGGTGTGTGAAACAACTCAAAATGATAAATTTTATACACAAAAAATGAGAGCATTTATCAAAACATTACACGCAGTTACGTAAAACACATGGACATTATTTAAATTATTCAAATGCTTTCCTTGAAATCATGACTCACACCTTATCTTAATTCTGAGATAGATGGTACACCCTATATTTCTAGAATCCCACGGGCTATAGGGAATTCACCCTTAACTCGACGGCCAAGCCCCCAATCCAAGTGTGTCGCTTGAATTGGGGTCCTAATTTCTATTCTATTATACCAGAGTCTGAAGGACAAAAATACATTGGCATTAGCCAATCATATCACCCAAATTGGCAAACTCAGTTTCCAACGATGAGCCCTTACACTCAAATGTTTTCTTTGGATAACCATCTACCTCTTTTTAGGCCCAATTTTAGTTCTTTAAAATCATTCTTCATGCATTCAAAACATTCATCATTTATTCTGTTCAGGGCATACTATCACCGGGTATCGTCATACCCTAACTTGCAAGTCCATATCATGCCAAATTCATAGCCTCTCGCATTTAAAACATGCACATAACCACCAAAGATTTACAACATCACAATAGAGTTATTACTTTGAAGTCTTAAGAAAGTTTAGACATTTTTCATCTCTTTGCAAGTTTCAAAACATGTGGGGGTCATATCAATTTAGTCAAACACATGCAAATCTTTCCTTTTTAAACAATAATGTAGTGGTAGAAAGAAACTCCTTCTTGATGTTAGGCGTATTTACACGCCTAAAGCACCTTAATTTACCCATATTTTAGCTAAATTTTAAGGACAAAATATATAATTCCTGCACTTTTAGTCCATTTTCCTGTAAGTGAGCTAACCAACGTGATTAGCAAGATTTCAGGTATTTATGATGAAGATTTCAGCACTTTGTGGATCTTTCGGTAGAAAGGGAAACTTCACATAAGAGGGAAGGCAGCTTCTGGAAGCCGGTGGACTGAAAGTGATGCATGAAAACTTGTCCCAGGCAAAAACAGTATTTATAAAGACTTGGGGATCAACAGTAACTTAGTAGGACTAGGACAAGGATACAGTAACCCAGTAGGACTAGGACAAGGATAAAAACCCTATTTCAGTTGGACTAGGACAAGGATGTTATAAAAATCCTATTTTGCTGAATTTTTCAGCATTCACTCATTCATTAATTCAAGTCTTTTTCATTCGACTTTTGCTCCCAATTCACATTACAATTTCTGACAGAGGACACGGCTCTCTTGAGAGAAACGGACTAAGAGGAAAAAAATGTCCAACCCTAAGTTGACGTCTAAACCATCTCCATCGCCAAGATTATTCTAGGTTGTGGTATGATGATTATATCTGTTGTGATTTCCGTTGCACTCATGAGTAGCTAAACTTCTCTGTTAGGGTTATGGAAGCCTTATGATATACTATCTATTACTATGAGTTTGTGAATTCATGACGCGCATGCTACTTATATCATTACTCTCTTCATCTTAATTGAATTCTTGTGGTTGCAAACATATAGAATACGCCAGTATAGCATTAACTTGTTTGAGAGAAAAGTTACATGTCTGGAAAAGAGAGAGTGACAAGGAAATAGGGCTACCAACCCCTGTTTATAAGTTAGTGCCGTAACTGGACTAACCTCTTGGAGAGTTCGTACCGTTAGTTATACACTTTAAGCTCGAGAGAGTTAAAGTGAGATAATCCTTGATGGTCGAGAGACGCTAGGATTTACCATAGAATACGAATCTCTATAAGTGCATGCATGTCTGAATTCCGCATAACTCATAGTTAATAGATACGTAGAACTCATAAGGTGGACATAACCCTAACTTACAATTCTCATTGATTAAAATCTTACTAAACAAAACATTCCATTTTTACTTTGCTATTTTGATACTTTTACTTCACGCCTAAACCATCCCCTCTTTCCGTATAATTTTTGACCAACAGTCTAATAATAGTTGCAATACTTAGTGACCAAGTATTCCCTATGGGATTCGACACCCAACCCAATTGGGTTCTATATTTGACAGCGACCGCTTACATCTTACGAGAGTTGTAGTTTGAGCGTTATCAAATTTTGGCGCCGTTGCCGGGGAATAAGGTTGTCAACTAAGTTTGTGATAGTTACTAGACCCTTTGGTCAAAGATTCTCGAATTTTACTTTTAGTTGTTGTTTTTGTTATATTCAGGTTCTGTTGTGTGCATGCCAAATACTCGTAGTTCTGGTCAGCCATTATTACCCATAAATCCTGAACCTCAACTTATTGGAAGAATGGATGCATAGCGTGACATTGACAGAAGGGCGGCTCAACAGGAGCAGGCTAGACTAGCTGCACTGGCAGCTGCTCAAGTACATCAACAGAATGTTAATAACCCAGGGAGAGCAATAAATCCTGATGATGAGGACCTGGGTGATGATGAGTTACTGAATCCCAGGCGTACTGATGAGGTGGTGGCACCTATGCACAGGAGAGATC
The DNA here is from genome assembly GCA_030864215.1 of Capsicum pubescens. NCBI lineage: Eukaryota > Viridiplantae > Streptophyta > Magnoliopsida > Solanales > Solanaceae > Capsicum > Capsicum pubescens. The sequence continues at coordinate 313,389,187 of CM061538.1, read as the reverse complement.
GTCAAGCTAGAATGAGACCTGACCACCGAGCTGTGCAGGCTCCTTTTGATGATGATGATGACGATCTTGATGGAGCTGGTGCCACAGGGGCTATTATTCCTCCGCCCTTGGCTCCCGGAGCCAAGTTCAATATCACTAGCACCATGATTCATCTATTGCAGCTCAAAGGTTTATTCGGTGGACTTGCAGGCGATGATTCAAATATGCATTTGATCAACTTTATTTCAACATGCAAGTCATTTGACAATCTAGGAGTTGGGCAGAATGCAATTCGGCTGCGCTTATTTCCATTGTATCTGTCTGGGGAGGCAACTCTATGGTTGAATGGGCTAACTCCTGATTCTATTACTAATTGGAGGCAACTAAAAGATGCTTTCCTAGAAAGATTCTTTCCGCCATCCAAGAGAGCCCAATTATGGGATGAGATCAGCAATTTTCGACAGCTTCCAACTGAAGCTCTCCATGAAACATGGGAGAGGTTCAAGAAGAAGCTTATGCGGTGCCCAAACCATCAGATGACGAATATCCACTTGATGGAAATATTATATAGGGCTTTGAACTCGGTGACAAAGACAGTGGTTGATAATGCTGTAGGTGGGTTATTCATGGACCTTACTTTTCTTGAGAAAAGTGACATGCTAGATCATATGACAAAGCAGAGTAGAGCTTGGCATACCAGGGATTCTGAGGTAGCAAACTCTACCGTATCTATTGGCTTGACTGCAGAGCAGAGGTGTAGACAAGAGGAACGTGACCAAGATATGGCTCACATGAAAACGCAGATGGATCTTCTTACCAAGCACTTATTATCAGGGAAGACCAAAAAGGTTAAGGCCGTTGTATCACAGGGAAGAGATGAATCTGACTCTGAGGAAGAAGCGAACTACTTGAATAATCAGGGGGTTTCCGAGGTAATGCCCAAGGAAACCAAGGTCGGAACTATTATGATAAATCTGGATACAAGGACCGTGATCAAGGTGGTTGGAAGAATAAGACTGACAAGAGTGGTTTGTATGTTCCTCCTGGAAACCGTGAGGCTATGGCGTCTGGCTCTGGAAAGATGTCCATGGAAGATATGATGGCAAAGCTGCTAAAAGGAGTGGAGGCAAATAATACGGGAGTGAATGAGATGAAGAACAATTTGTCTTCAATAAAACAGCTGGAGCAGCAATTGAGTCAACATTAGCGGCATTCAATCAAAGAAAATCTGGAACACTACCTAGCGACACAGTGCAAAATCCGAGGAATGATGGATCGTGTATGGCTATTACTACCTGAAGTGGTAAAGTGTTGGAAAATCCATCTAAAGGCAAGCAGGTAGTTGATGATATAGTGGATAATGTTATTGATGCAGAATGTGAAGAGGCCAAAGAAGCTGAAGAGTGTGTTCATGAAGTCACCCCTAGACGTCGGCAGCCTGAAAAGATTGATAGTTGGAAGCAAGGTAAAAAGAAAGTGGTGGAGAAAACTATTCCCCTTCCACCACCATCTTTTCCTCAGAGACTGAAGAAGAAGGCTGACGACACTCTGAAAAGGTTGATAATCGGAAGCAAGATAAAAAGGAAGTGGTGGAGAAAACAATTCCCCTTCCACCACCACCTTTTTCGCAAAGACTGAAGAAGAAAGCTGATGATACCAGGTTCAGTAAATTCATGACTATGTTGAAGCAGCTGACTATTAATGTTCCTTTGGTGGAAGCGTTAGAGCAGATGCCCGGATACGCTAAATTCATGAAGGACCTTTTGACAAAGAAGCGGGCAGTAAGCTATGAGCTGGCAGATAATGTTTATCATTGCAGTGCAATCGCTACAAGATCGCTAGTTCAGAAAAAGGTAGATCCTGGTGCTTTCACTATTCCTTGCACGATTGGATCATTGGATTTTGCTAAGGCGTTGTGCGATTTGGGAGCTAGCATCAATTTGATGCCGCTATCCGTGTACAGAAAGTTGGGGTTGGGTGACCCTACACCAACCAATATGCGGCTCGTGATGGCAGATAGGTCGGTAAAACGACCTGTGGGTATCTTGAATGATGTGTTGGTGAAGGTTTCCACCTTCATCTTTCCTGCAGACTTTGTTATTTTGGATTGCGAGGTGGATTCTGAAGTTCCCATAATCTTGGGATGCCTTTTCCTTGCAACTGGAAGTGTGCTTATCGACTTAAGATCTAATGAGCTTTTATTTCGGATGAATGACGAAGTGGTCCGTTTTGATGTATGCAAATCAATGAAGCAGCCCAGCGATATGAATGTGTTCTCTGTAGATGATGTTTATTATGAGGATGAGAAAGAATTATCTGTAGAGAAGTAGCTTACTGTTAAGTCACTATCTGATGTGCTACTGAATTTTGAACGTGAGGAGGCTGAAGAACAAGAAGAAACCATTCGTTCTAACAGGAATAAGGTCCTATTCTCATGATCCTAAGAAGTTGGGCCTTGATCTTAAGAATCAATCTTCACCAACAGCCAAGACTTCCATTGAAGAGATACCAGCACTAGAATTGAAAGAGGTCCCCAGTCACCTAAGGTATGCATTTTGGGGAAGTGGAAATACACTTTCGGTGAGTGTTGCGGCTGATTTAGGTGAACAGCATGTAGAGGCTCTCATCTCTGCTCTGAAAAGGTACAAGAGAGCCATTGGTTGGTCTATTGATGATATAATTGGTATCCCACCTAGGATATGTATGCACAAGATGCATCTCGAAGAAGATTGCATGCCCACAATTAAGCATCAGTGTCGTCTGAATCCATTCAGAAAATGATGCACCAAATATCTCGATGAAGTCTAAGTAATCGAGATAACTATGTCGTTCCGCGACAATAAATCAAGCGCTTGGTGGGAGGCAACCCATCGTTTTTAATTGTTTTTGTTGTTTTTGTTTTCCTAGGATTTTGTCGAGCCACGACCAAAACTAAGGCGCTTGATGGGAGGCAACCCATCTTTCTAATCGTTTTTGTTATTTTTGAGTAAGTGTAGGTGCAAGACGTATAAAAGAGGAACTTGGTCTCAAATTTTGATATGAAAGTGAGTAATGTTAAAGGTGGTAAGTGAGTAATAAAGGAGAAAAAGGCTTTCGGTTAGGCATTGCCTATACAAATCTAGGCAATGGACAAGGCAAGGCCTATGTAAATCTAGGCAACGGACAAGGCAAGGCCTATGCTATGGACTTTGTTCTCTGAATCTACAATGCCATAGCATAGGCACCGCTTATGCCCAACAATGCCATAGCATAGGCGCCGCCTATGCTCAACTAGGCAAAGCATTAGGCGCCGCCTATGCCAAGCATAGGCAAAGCTAAAGGCGTCGCCTATGCCATTTCCTTTGCTCACTGAATCTACAATGCCATAGCATAGGCGCCGCCTTTGCCTCCCAAATCTCTCAAAACTTTTCTTTTTGCTCATCTAACTTTGCAAGATCATCTTCCGAGTTCAACACCAAGTAAGTCCTTTGTTTATATTCTGAAGTTTTTACAATCTTACGCTTATAATGGTAATTTAGATCTTAAAGTGGTGTTGGTGATTTGAACGTAGTAGATTTGTTATGATACATCTAGTTGAGTGAGAGAATACGTGTGGGTGTTCTTGACTTGGTTCCGTCTTGTAGTTGATTTGTATACACTGTCATACTTTTGTGAAATCGAAAATAGTGAAGTTAATTGCATACTCTTCAAAGTTGAATGCTTGGATGTTTGAATGACTCATTTATCGAGATAAAGATCATGATTGAATACAAGCATGAGATGTTGTGATTATTTCTATGTCATAACTTGATACGATCTCTATGTAGTAGTCTTGTTCAAAAGGAGCATTAATCCACACATGAAAGTATAGTCAAGATTACATGAAATAGATTTGGAAAGGATTGTAAGATGACATGAAAGTATGACTGTGCTGAACATATTATTGGAACATATCACCTAAATGTATGTCGATGAAGTCTGAGTAATCGACATCATTCACTTAATTAGTTTGTGTCAACAAATTAAGTGTGGGGTGGTGGCACTATTGTCTGGTTGTCGATTAAATCTTTCGAGATGAGCTAGGAGATGATTTAGGCATTTCTTTGGCAGCCTGTGATTGTTTACCTTCTTTTTACCTACCCATGGACATTATCCTAGTCAACCCATTTGACCCTTTAGCCATTTTCTTTGACAACCTCATATGTAGCCTAATCCATTTTTTTCAAGACCATAATTTGATCCAAATTCCTAAGCTCTTTAAATTGTAAAGTCATGTGACAAAAATAGAGGAAATTGGGTGAGAGTGATACCTTAGAGTGTATTGGTGCTTGAATGTGCTATGAAAAAGAGTGGCTATCATAGAGGGGTGTTATAAAAAAAATGAAGAGAAAAATAAAAAGTTAGTTCTGTTTAAAATTGAATAACAAAAGAGGTGAGAAGGGGTGGTAGATTAAAAGAAAGTAGAAAGGTTGTTTGAAAGAAAGTGTAAATGGCATAATGTGATGTATTAAAGCGCTTAGGGAATATAGTCACTATTTCTGGCCAAAATAGTCCTACCCGTCCCTTAACCTACATTACAACCTGTAAAGACCTATTTGATCCTAAGCTTAGCATTCTGATATTAGTAGAGCATTACATTAAGGGCAAGCCTATGGTCATCAGTTGCAACATATGAATTCTTTGTGAGAGTGAGAGCAAGGAGAATTTTATACCCATGTTTCGAAAAAAAAAATACAATACTTGTGAGTGATTATGGGTGATATATTGCGTGAGACACACATGGTTGATGAGTTTTGGGTAGTCTTGTATGATTCTTTGTGCCTTAACTTTTGAATACGAATTAACCATCATCACGAGTCTAGGTTGGAGGTTGAATTGTTTCTAGTAGTGATCAGAAAACTACTCTTTGTTAATAATTGTCGTGCCTGTCTGATTGAACATTTTGTGCTGTTACTGTGAAACCCTAAGTAGATGATTGCATGGACGTAATATTTTGTTCGAGGACGAACAAAGCTTTAAGTGTGGGGTGTTGATGTTAGGCATATTTACACGCCTAAAGCACCTTAATTTACCAATATTTTAGATAAGTTTTAAGGACAAAATATATAATTCCTGCACTTTTAGTCCATTTTCCTGTAAGTGAGCTAACCAACGTGATTAGCAAGATTTCAGGTATTTATGATGAAGATTTCAGCACTTTGTGGATCTTTCGGTAGCAAGGGAAACTTCACATAAGAGGGAAGGCAGCTTCTGGAAGCCGGTGGACTGAAAGTGATGCATGGAAAACTTGTCCCGAGCAAAAATAGTATTTCTAAAGACTTGGGGATCAGCAGTAACTTAGTAGGACTAGGACAAGGATACAGTAACCCAGTAGGACTAGGACAAGGATAAAAACCCTATTTCAGTAGGACTAGGACAAGGATGTTATAAAAACCCTATTTTGCTGAATTTTTCAGCATTCACTCATTCATTAATTCAAGTCTTTTTCATTCGACTTTTGCTCCTAATTCACGTTACAATTTCTGAAAGAGGACACGGCTCTCTTGAGAGCAACGGACCAAGAGGAAAAAAACGTCCAACCCTAAGTTGACGTCTAAACCATCTCCATCGCCAAGATTATTCTAGGTTGTGGTATGATGATTATATCTGTTGTGATTTCTGTTGCACTCATGAGTAGCTAAACTTCTCTGTTAGGGTTATGGAAGCCTTATGATATACTATCTATTACTATGAGTTTGTGAATTCGTGACGCGCATGCTACTTATATCATTACTCTCTTCATCTTAATTGAATTCTTGTGGTTGCAAACATATAGAATACGCCAGTATAGCATTAACTTGTTTGAGAGAAAAGTTACATGTCTGGAAAAGAGAGAGTGACAAGGAAATAGGGCTACCAACCCCTGTTTATAAGTTAGTGCCGTAACTGGACTAACCTCTTGGAGAGTTCGTACCGTTAGTTATACACTTTAAGCTCGAGAGAGTTAAAGTGAGATAATCCTTGATGGTCGAGAGACGCTAGGATTTACCATAGAATATGAATCTCTATAAGTGCATGCATGTCTGAATTCCGCATAACTCATAGTTAATAGATACGTAGAACTCAAAAGGTGGACATAACCCTAACTTACAATTCTCATTGATTAAAATCTTACTAAACAAAACATTCCATTTTTACTTTGCTATTTTGATACTTTTACTTCACGCCTAAACCATCCCCCCTTTCCGTAGAATTTTCGACCAACAGTCTAATAATAGTTGCAATACTTAGTGACCAAGTATTCCCTGTGGGATTCGACACCCAACCCAGTTGGGTTCTATATTTGATAGCGACCGCTTACACTCTTACGAGAGATGTAGTTTGAGCGTTATCACCTCTCATCATGTATAAACCATGTCAAACAACATGATATTTAGAAGATCACTTTCAAATCCCAAAACATGCATTCCAAACCATTCACAATGAATATGTAAACTTTTCTTCGCAACAGGAGAGGGAATTCATACACATGCTCTCGATAAATCGTAAAACTTACACGAAATCACATATTTATAGTTGTAACTGAATTTCCATGAAAAGTGATTCAAGACACATATACTTTAATCAAAATGATACCATGATGCATACTTTTGAAGACAATATAGAATACTTCATGTAAATCATAGTTGGGGATTTTCTTTTAATCTTGATAAAAAACTTATACTTATGCCTAAGGTTTTTAGAGTAGTCCCACATACCTTAATTGCGAAGTATCACGAAGAAATTTTGAAAGGTTTGACATTTAATTTCGATTGCCCAAACCCTAGTTGTTTTCTCCTCTTGTGTTCTTGAAAAAATGATTTAAGGATCTTGAGAGAGTTAAAACATTACTAATACGCTTAATTTCGTTTAAGGATGATTAGGGACGGAATTTGGGTGAGGGAATATGACCAAAGTTCCCCTAGACCCTTTAGGATATGAAATAACTCGTAAAACCACTTTAGATTCATCAGGTTTCATGTTGGCGCACAGTCGACGTGACGTGTCAAGATCGCGTTGGCTTACTGCCACAAACAGAAAATGCCATAACTTTTCATTCGGTTATCGAATATAGGCGAAACTGGTATCGTTGGAAAGCTAATTCAATTATCTACAATTTTGTGGGTCTTGAGATGAAAAATTCTATATGTATCGAAAGTTATACATGTTCTAAGTAGACCCTTGTATAATTGAATATCAAACTTTGGATGAATGAATGACTCTTAGCTCAACTTTCCTCCAAGTGGTTTTTATGAACACTTTTCACCTCATAATCACCTCATACACTAGGAGAAGGATCATGACACATGAATTTAAATATAAACCATGGAATTAGAGTTTATGCATGTAGGAATGACGGTTTGCTTTCTAGCTTGAAAATGCAGGGTGTTACATTATCTTCCCCTTGAGATCATTCATCCCCGAATGATGGATAGGGACTTGTTGAAGTTATAAAAGTGTAGAATAAAGAATTAAACCTCGTATTGAACATTTTTCCTTGACAAAATATGCAAAGGCATCTACCGAGCTTCATGATAACCCCTAGTGAAATGTGAAAGCACGAAACATAGGCTAATGAGACTTTACATAGGGATGATCTTGCACAGGAGTTATATGAATCATAATCATCACAACATAAGGGAGGGGTTTATTTGATAATCATAGACTTGATTTATTTTGGTACTAATAGTGAAATAAGATTTCGCGAAAGATAGGATTCGAAGCATTCTCTACCTTACAAAGTACCGCGAATAGACTTAAACTTAGAGGAATCAATCGTCTACACCCGAAACAATAAATAGCATACTTTACACTCGCCAACTTACAATTCTCCAATCACATATCTAGCCATAAGAATTTGAGTTCCATTACTTAGTACTGTTATGTTGAAGCCAAACTCGGAGTTAAAAGGTGCTAACTTAAGCTGTGGGACCCTATACTTTACATTCCTTTAAGAATATTTCTTCACCTTCTCACTATCATCAAACACACTTGAGATTTAATTTAGAGAGTACTAACCACATAGAACATAGGTTTGTGTTTTCAGCAACCACAACACTTAAGCCTAATCATTACTACACCCACTACATGGATCTCCCCACTAAGACCAATAATTTCAATCACTCTCACAAATATTTTTGCCGCTTCCTCCTTCTTAGCTATTTCACACAACAAAAGTTCATCTCCTTCTTTTCCTCTTTCACCTATACCCTTAGGTCGAGAAGCACATAATTTTTTTTCACCTTTAAGAACATCTACTCCCCTACCTAACACCTCACCACACTTTCATAGCCACCATCACACTAACATATGGAGGGTCATTAAGGAACCCGAGCACACTCGTCATGAATGGGAGAAACACTACTCAATTATAACACATACCTGTTAACCTACATCAAGGTGGGACATGAGGTGAAGATATGATACCATCATGAAGTACTTCCTATAACAAGTATCAGGATCATAAGTAGAGAGCCGTTCAAAAGAAACACAATACAACATGAATTCTTAGGATAGAGCATAGTGAGAAAACATTGGTGCACATATCAAGATAAAATGAGGTAAAGAGAGTGAATTACCCTCCTGGTTCTAGAAATTAGTTAGATGAACTGGGAACCGATGCGTTAAGAGAGGCACCGCGCCGTTCCCTACCGACGCGATTCCTGGTGCGATGCTGTAATATCGCATTGCCCCACTATTTTGATCATCCAAACATGCCTAAAACATCGTCTAAAAAATTGAAAACTTTCCTGAGACACCTCCTATACACCCCTGGTCATGAATCAACTCAAAAATCTTTGTCTCCGGATCGGGAAGACCAATTTGTAGATCATAGAAGTTAAGAGCTCATAAATATGACTAAGTCTTTTAACAATTGGAAAAAAAATTCAGGTTGTAAACTCTCCATACATGTAACTAAGAGTGGTATTGAGTCGAGAATGCTACGGGGTGTTATATTGTAACTAAACAAATATTGTCGCTTGAAGCGATTTCTCCTCATTTAAGGAATTGAGATTTTTCATGAGTTTGCATAAACTTTATCACTTTGGCTAAACCCGACATAGGATGAATTGATGACATAAAGAAACATATTTTCTTAGGACCAAGCATGATGAGAGACATAGATTTTCATAGATCACGAACAACATAACATATGGCTTGAATACATGAAAGACTGGATTAATGAAAGACATAATTGTTTCTAGTTTGGAGGTCAGATCATAAACATAAGTCCATAGAGAACTCGAACCATAGGCATAGACATGACTTGAATAGATGGCGTAAGACATTAGAAGGATACTCTCATTAATTGAAGTAGGAGGATTATGCTTGAGTAGAATTAGGTTTATCATGGTTTCTTCCTGCAACTTGCCACACTGAGAACATTCGGGAACTACCTTCATTCACCATCTCCTCCTTAGATAAAAGTCACAATCTCAGACTTACAGACAAATCCCCTTATCAAATCTATAACCACAGATCTCAACACAAAAGAGACATCACCACATACTTAAACTCTAAACTCTCCCTGAAGAACTATACTCTGAAGGCCTTGCTTTTCTGTAAATATTACTTTTAACTTTCGTTAGCCTCTATAGCCATCACTCCACAACTCCCAGTCTCATGAGTGCACACATCCACACTCCTTATCACAAAAAGGGGTATCAGTATATACATGAACACAATCTCCTCTTATTAATCTCTAATACAAATACACTAAATTATTTTCTAGGGCATCCCCTTTGAGGGACACTAATCGTAATCTCTTCTAACTCCAAAAGTCATCAATTTACGACAAACATTTTCATGGGAATAGACATCCATGCTTCTAAACACTTAACGCTCTATCTTCAACTTCTTAGGATACTATTATTACACCTCTAATCACATAACCTACAACTTCACAAAATCTATAAGACTATACCAAGGACGTATATTGCCTACCTATTTTTCCTCAATTCAACTCTAAAAAGCACCATATAACAACTTCCTAGACTTTTCCATACTACAAGATTCAAGAATTAAATCTTGGTACACAAAATACTTATACGCATAAGACTTTATCTAACAACCTGCTACCTGGGGTTCAACTTATTCCTTTATAATGATGCTCTTATCCACGTAATAATTTAACCGTAACTCATCATTTTTGGTACTAGTCCTCATGACTAGATACACATCACAATTATCCACTCCATATTCCGCAAGTCGCCAACCTAGGCTATTTCAAACACTATATTATCCCTACTAATTAATTCTAAAAAAATATACATTATCAATCTTGAGCTGTTATTCTCACCACTACACCCCACATCTAAAGTTCAAGCCTATTATCTATCCTTAATTATATACCATTGGTAAAGCATGCCACATACTATACTAGTCCATCATACTGGGAAATCACCGCAAATACTTCACTTCACTTAGCTACTACCTACAATCATAAACATACCATAACCTCAATATTACAACTCAAAATCCACTACATATATTATCACACGAAGTACTAGTTTACTACTTCTAAAGAAAATACAATCAGAGGGGTAAAGTCACATGATAGGACTAGTCGATCTTAATCTTATAATATAACCCATTTCAATCTTATCAACATATTCTAATTTCTCACATTATACTTACTTACCTAATCATACATCACAATGATCTTCAAAATGCAATAAACACTAATGAGTCTCTACCTACAACTTGTTAACTAATCTACCCCTTTTCTTTCACAACCTATAACTGATTTCTATAACCACCATAACTATCTATTCTGGGCTTCTTCCCTAATTCAAATAGATAATAATCATATCCAGCAACTTCCTTCACAGACTACCATACAATCTACAAATATTATGGCAACCCACTCCTCAATCCACAATTATACAACTTAAACTATTTATTTACACAAATGTCACCCTCACTCTGACTGCTAGATTTGTGACTTCATGTCACCAAATTTTGGACCATCTCACTACCAATAGGTCATGACATTTTAACATATACTACTACTCAGGTGGAAATATAGTTTCAATATTTTTCTAAACATCATTATCCTTATGCAAGACATCTGCAGTAAGAATTTTGAAAGGGGATTGATAGACTTAATCCCTCAGGCTGAAAAGTACAATTTCATCAGGATCAAAGTTTACACTAGAATAAATATACCTTGAAGCACTAACGGACTCCTCTCAAGTCCTTGCACAATTTTCTAATCTATTATGATTCAATCAGAAAAGGACCACATCATTTGGATTCTAATCTTTTGTACTTGAATCACCTAAAACAATGAGATATGCCTAAGAACATCGGAGTAAGAAAAGAATTCGGATAGCTTTTCTTTCGTATGAATGATTCCATAGCATGAACTAGAGTATGAAAGAGGAACATTCTGACTCCATAGCACGAACTAGAGCATGAAGAAAGAGAAACATTCCTAATTGCCTTGTAGCCTCTTACTTATAAGTATGGCGTGCTACACACCCATAAATAGGAATCTACCCGATGCGATTTCGTAGACACCCTGGGACCATGAATCATGCTTTGATACCAAGTTTGTCACGACCTAAGTTAAGACCCTGGTCGTGATGGGTATACTAAATCGTGAAGGCCTGGACACCCCTTTCCCTTTGGCGATCATGCACATCACTCATAAAATTAAAATAAATACAGAAGAAAATATAATATGGAATCATGGACAATCTCATAAATCAACTAAACAGTTCAAAAAGAAAATTCTTAATAATTAAAACACATGACACCCATCTGCGAAATCTCTAACAATCCAAGAACAACCATATCTCTAAAATAAAATTGGGACAAGGCCCTCAGTTGAACCATGAATAAAAATAAACTAACAATGACCATAAATCAGGCTTTCCGAAATAGGAGAGGCTCACCAGCTGTAACTTCGGACAGACAAGCCTACTACTTAGCGGGATCTCGGGACTGTGCCTCAGATTCTGAAATATAGGGGGTTAATACAATTATACTGGTATATGAAACAACTCGAAATAACAAGTTTTTATACAAAATAAATGAGAGCATTTAACGAAAGATTACACATAGTTACGTAAAACACATGGGCATTATTTAAAATAGTCAAATGCTTCCCTTAAAATCATGACTCACACTTCATCATAATTTTTAGATAGATGGTACACCCTACATTTCTACAATCCCATAGGCTATATCGAATCCTCCCTTAACTCAGCGGCCAAGCCCCCAATCCAAGTGTGCCTCTTGAATTGGGATCCTAATTTCTATTCTAGTATACTAGAGCCTTAAGGAAAAGTATACATTGGAATTAGCCAATCATATTACCCGAGTCGGCAAACTCGATTTCTATCGATGAGCCCTTACACTCAAATGGTTTCTTCGGATAACCATCTACCTCTTTTTAGGTCCAATTTTAGTTCTTTAAAATAATTCTTCATGCATTCAAAACATTCATCGTTTATTCTGTTAAGGACATACTATCACTGGGTATCGTCATACCCTGACTTGAAAGTCCATATCATGCTAAATTTATAACCCCTCATATTCAAAACATGTGCATAACCACCTAAGATTTACAATATCACAATAAAGTTATTACTTTGAAGTCTCAAGAAAGCTTAGACATTTTTCATCTATTTGTAAGTTTCAAAACATGTGGTGGTCATGTCAATTTAGTCAAACATATGCAATTCTTTCCCTTTTAAACAATAATGTAGTTGTAGAAAGAAACTCTCTCTCATCACGCATAAACCATGTCAAACACCATGATATTTAAAAGATTACTTTCAAATTCCAAAACATGTATTCCAAACCATTCATAATGAATATGTAAACTTTACTTTGCAACAAGAGAGGGAATTCATACACATGCTCTCTATAAATCTAACAAATTAAACGAAATCACATATATATATAGTTGTAACTCAATTTCCATGAAAAGTGATTCAAGACACATATGCTTTAATCAAAATAATACCATGATGCATACTTTTTGAAGTCAATATAGAATACTTCATTGTAAATCATAGTTGGGGATTTTCATTTAATCTTACTAAAACACTTAAATTTATGCCCAAGGTTTTTAGAGTAGTTACACTTACCTTAATTGCAAAGAATTATTAAGAAATTTCGAAAAGAATTGACCTTTAGGCTTAATTGCCCAAACCCTAGGCCTTTTCTCCTCTTGTGTTCTTGAAAGATGAATTAGGAATCTTGAGAGAGTTCAAATGTTACTAATACGCTTAATTTCATTTAAGGATGATTGGGGATGGAATTTGGGTGAGGGAATATGACTAAAGTGCCCCTAGACCCTTTAGGAATTGAAATAATGCATAAAACCACTTTAGATTCACGTCAGGTATCATGTCGGGGTGCAGTTGAAGCGATGCGTCAAGATCGTATCGTCTTACTGCCTCACATAGAAAATGCCTTAACTTTTCATTCGGTTATTAAATTTAGGCAAAATTGGTATCGTTGGAAAGATAATTCAATTATCTAGAATTTACTGGGTCTTGAGCTGAAAGTTCTATGTGTATCGAAAGTTAAATATGTTCAAAGTAGATACTTGTAGAATCAAATATCAAACTTTTGATGAATGAATGACTCTTAGCTCAATTTTGCTCCAAGTGATTTTTATGAACACTTTTCACCTCATAATTACCACATACACTAGGAGAAGGATTATGACACATGAATTTAAATATAAATAATGGAATTAGAGCTTACGCATGTAGGAATGATGGTTCTCTTTCTAGATTGAAAATGTGGGGTGTTACCATTATGAAAACAATTTAACTTAATAGAGATCAAAAGTATATAGGCATAGTAAAAATCTTCAGTCAATCTCATAAAATATAGACTCAACTCTTTGCTTTAATGTTGAGATAGATGGTATACCCTATAAGTCTATTACACCATAGGCTATATGGGTATGATATTAACTCATCGGTCAACCTCCCAATCTGGGTTTTCCATAAGGATTATAGTCCGGTCTAGTATACAATTGCATGTAGGAAGAATAATCTGATAATCCATATTTTTCAGGACAAAACCACTCCATTATCAGAAAAATAAGGTTTATGGAAATAATCTTTCCACTCATGCCTTCTACGGGTACCATCTAACTCTCTTAGAGCCTACTTTTATCCTCTTCATAATCTTATTTCATACTTATAAAAGTTCATCTCTTATTCCATTAAGGGCATTTTTTAACAAGGTAGCATCATACCTAGACTTTCAAGGCATATCATATCATATAGCATCCATAGCCCATCTTATTCATAAACATATTATTGACCAACAAGATGATTCAAATATTACAAAGAGTTCACTTTCAAAATGGACATAGAAGTTTAGGCAAAATAATTTCCTTTCAAGACATAACTCTTAGGCGGTCATTTCTTTCGTAATTCATAAAATTTTCATAATAAACAAAAGTATTTTGAAATACAAAATATGCTCTCTAAAAATCACACAAATAACCACTCCATACTGTTGATTAATGAATCAATTGAACACCAATCTTTTCATTCATTTGAGAACCCACAACAATTGTTAAATATATACTTCTTATCATAAAATAAGGTTCATAGTTCAAACGCCTCAATTACTTCAAAACCCATGACATAAGGACATGAATGAAATCTAAAGTTTATGGAAAAACCATAAAAATGCATAATTTCATCATAACAAAGGGGTTTCATAATTCATACTTTCCAATAAATTTAAAAGTCCATAACGTAACATATATGATATAAGGTTTATTAAAACATCATACTTACGCTCATGGGTGTTAGGATAGTTCTACATACCTTTTTTATGAATAGATAGTAGCGTAATTGACCCTTTGAGATTAGAAATCGTGAACCCTAGGTGGTTTTATCCTCTCTTGCTATTAGAATGATTCCCATATGATTTTTGAAGTGAAAAGTCATTCTTAAGGCCCTACTCTTTTATATAGAGAATTGGGAATGACTTAAGGGTATGAAAAAACCCCAGTGAATTAAAACATATCAAAAATGAAGTCATATCAACGGAAAGGGAGAGAGTGCAATGTGACCTACATAGCATGGGGTTAGCCTCGCGGTATGACCCCCATCGCGAGAGGGAGGCCATGCAATGTGACCCCCATCATGAACTAGACCATTCACAGCACAGGGCCCTCTGCATAGGTGAGATAGTAGTCTATCACGGTGGCCCTCATGGCGTAGGGCTATCATACGAGTTCTTTTCACATTGCAGAGGCCACTTCTATGTATAAAAATGACCCCAACCCACTTGAACCTATCCTAAAGGTGTTTATCTTTGATCTAAGGGTCTTATGGGAACATTTTATGCTCTATTCAAGTGTCAGAGAGTTTTGGCTATTTCCTTATCCCCCATTGGGATCATTCTTCCCCAAATGATGACCTAGGAACACAGTAAGCATGATTTAAAAAGTTACATGGAATAAAATAGGTAATATAGGATTAATACCTTCCAAAATGTCATCCAATGATTCGAGAAGCAACGGATACCATTCATGCATATCATTCTCTGATTTCCAAGTAGCTTCCTCTATCTTTTGATTTTTCTACAACACCTTAACCAAAGTTATCTCTTTGATTCTTAACGTTCGAACTTTTTATCCAATATCACATGGGAACCTCTTCATATAACAAAGAATCTTTTACACCAATCTCCTCAGAAGGAAAAACAAAAGAATTATCTCCAACACATTTCTTAAGCATAGACACATGAAAGATGGGATTAACTGAAGCACTGAAGCCAAGTTTATGGGAAAATATAAATCATGTACAATACTTCTAATCCTTCTTGTAATCAAGTAAAGGCTTTTGTAACAAGGATTGAGCTTTTCTTTCTTCCCAAATCTCATAACTCCCTTCATAGGGGAGACTTTCAGAAATACCCAATCATCAACACCAAATTCTAACTCCCTTTTCCTTATGTCAGTATTCGACTTTTGGTGACTTTGGGCGGTCTTAAGCCTCTCTCTAATAACTTTTACTTTTTCCATTGCTCAGTGTATAAGATCAGGTCCAAATAGATTAGTTTTAACCACCTCATACCATCTAATTGGGGATCTACATCTCCTACCATAAAGAGTCTCAAAGGGGCCATTTGGATGCTATAGTGATAATTGTTGTTGTAGATAAAATCTATAAGTGGCAAATAATCTACCCAACTACCTTTAAAATCAATCATGCACGCCCTTGGAATGTACTTTAAAGTTTGAATGGTACGCTCTGCTTGCCCATCTATTTGAGAGTAAAAAGTGGTATTAAGGTTCACCTGGGGACCTAAATCGTTCTGAAAAAACCACCAAAATTGAGAAGATAATTGACCTCGGTCAGATATAACGGACACCGGAGCTCCATATAATTGAACTATCTCCTGAATATACAGTTTTACAAAATCTTCTCCTGGATAGTCCTCACAGACATAAGTGAGCGGACTTAGTCATTCTATCAATAATAACCCAAATAAAATTGTATTAATTTTAGGACCATAAGAGATTGGTAATAAAGTTCATGTTAATCATCTTCTATTTCCACATAGGGAAAACTATGTCTTGGGAGGTACTACCCAACCTGCTTAACCTTAACTAGTTGGCAATTTTAACATTCAGCTACAATGTTAGCAATATCTCTCTTCATGTTATTATAATAATAAATATCCTATAGTTCATGATATATTTTGGTGGAACCGATATGGACAACATACCTGGAAACATGAGCTTCAGACAAGATCCTTTCTCATAACCCATCAATATTCAAAAAAACACAACCTACCTTGGTATCTCAAAATACCATCTCCTCTGATTTCAAAAGCAACAACCTTTTTCTAGCCAACACCATTCTTGTTCTGCATAAGTATGGGTTCATTAGCTTACTTTTCCTTAAGCTTAGCACATAAAGATGATTAAACCACCTTTTAAACAAATAATTCTCCATCCTCGGATTTATAAGACTCTAACCCCAAAATTAGCAAGTCGATGAATATCTTTAACCAGATTCCTCTTTTACACCTCAACATAAGAAATACTCCCAATGGATAACGTGTTAAGAGCATTAGAAATCATATTAGCTTTACCTGGATGATTGTGCAGGATCATATCATAATACTTTGATAGATCGAGCCACCGCCTCTGCCTGAGATTCAACTCTTTCTGAGTGAACACATACTTAAATCTCTTATGATCAATAAAAATGTCATCATCCACTCCAAAAAGATAATGATGTCAGATCGTAAGTGTAAACACCACAGCCGCCAACTCTAAATCATGGGTGGGGTAATTTTTTTCATGGACCTTGAGATTCTTAAATGCATAAGACACCACCTTACTACACTATATAAGTGTACAACCAAGTCCCTCCTGGGATGTATCACAATATACAAAAATTCCCTCTGTACCCTTGAGAAGGGTCAAAACTCCTGTCGTAGTCAACTTGTCCATTAATGTCTCAAAACTACTTTCACAAGCCTCGGACCACAAGAACTTCACCTTCTTCTACATTAATCTAGTAAGTGGAGCAGCTATAGATGAAAAACTATATATAAACCTCTTATAGTATCCCGCTAGACCCAAGAATTTCCTAATGTTAGTTGAAGTCATAGGTCTTGTCCATTTACTTAATGATTTAACCTTTTGAGGATCAACCTTAATACCTTCACTAGAAATAATATGGCCCAGAAAAGCTATTGCACTGAGCCAAAATTCGCAATTCAGAAACTTAACATAGAACTATTTGGTTCTTAAGGGTTAGAAGTATAATTTAGAGGGGATTGGCATGGACCTCCTCACTCTTAGAGTAAACTAGAATATCATCAATGAAAACATTATGTACAGATCTAAAAACTATTATACTAACCTATTCATGAGGTCTATAAATGTTGCAGGTGTATTATTTAACCCAAAGGACATGACCAGAAAATTCATAATGACCATATCGGGTTCAAAAACCCATTTTGGGGATGTCAGCCTTCGTAACTTTTGACTGATGATAACCCAAATAAAGGTCTATCTTAGAGAAACATTTACCATCCTGAAACTAGTCAAAAAGATCATTTATTCTAGTAAGAGGGTACTTATTCATAGTGATGACCTTATTTAGCTGATAGTAATCTATACACATATAGAGGGAACCATTTTTCTTACACATGAAGAGTATGGGAGCACCTCAATGAGAGATGCTAGGATGAATAAAACCCTTATATAGAAGGTATTTTAATTAAATCCATTCTATATGGTGGAATAAAAATAGGCTGAGTGTCAGGCAACAGGTTAATTCCAAAGTCTATCTCCCTATCTGGAGAAATCCCAGGGAGATCCTCGAAAAATATTTCAGGGAATTCATTAGACATTTAAACTGTCAGGAGAAAAATATTTTTAGTGCTAGAATTATTTACCCAAACAAGATGGTACAATCAAACTTTGGATACAATTTTACGGGCCCTAAGATAAGATATTAATTTTCCTCTAGGTGCTAAAGAATTTTCCTCCCATTCAATAACTAGTTCATTAGGAAAATGGAAGGTAACCTTTCTGGTTCTATAGTCTAACGTAGCATAACATGAGTGAAGACAATCCATCCCTAAAATATCATTAAAATCCACCATGTCAAGATTTACAATGTCTACCATAGTATCTCGGTGAAAAACTATCATGACCCGAGGCTAACCCCTAGTCGCGACAATGGTACTTAAGGCCACAAGTTAACCCATGGGCTGGTACTTGCTGTGAGCACTAAATAAAATAACAGAGTACACATGTGCGGAAATGAAGTGCTAATGCCATAAAGTTGTAAATATTGAAATAATTCAACTGAATCCACAAGTCTAAAATATATGCAAAAATATTGAAAATTTGACTGATAAGACTAACAAACTATCTGAAATGTCTGTAAGCCTCTAAACTGACTGAAAAGAGAGTTGATGGGACATGCCCCAACTAACTCCAAATAGTCTAACTAAAATGAAATACGGAAAGACTGAAATAACATTACAAGTCCTCGAAACATGAAGACTCACCATTGCTGCTGCTGCTGACTAGCTGGACTATCTAAGCGCGGCCGGGAAACTGAGCATCCAAACCTATGATATTAAAGATCATAGCACAAAGAAAATGTATGCGATCAGTACTTTGAATGTACTCGTATATGAGATGAGGTCAGACAAGAATGCATGGGTTTATGTGCGTGAAGTAAAGCCTGACTAAATAGGATGAGATAACCGAATGTAAATATGTGAAAAGCTGTAAAATCTGAGAATACATGACCAAGCATATAACATGTTCTGAAATAGTCTGTAAACTGAGATACTAAAATTTGATAACTAAATAGCTTATAAACTGTATGCTTTGTCAAGAAAAACTAAACTGAGAATATACTAAATACTGTACTGAGACTATGGGAGGTATTATCTAACCGATATGCCCCAATTTGCGCTAATCGGGGTCCAGCCTGTAACCCCAATTAGAAGGGTGTCAGTATCATACCATGGGTACTAATGCTGGCTGTGTGGATCCACTAATCTGGTGTACTGAAGGGCCAGGGTGTCAAGCCTAAACTTATTATTGACCCCTAGGAGAAAGTTAAGCCTAAACTGATAGGTGACTTCTCAGAGAAAGTCAAGCCTATACTGACAGATGACTCCTCATATCCTACACTGGATATGCAGTTCTAAAATACAGGGATCGCTACTAACGACCCTGCCTAACCGATGGGAAATCCATCATCTCTGCACTCGCTCGATACTAAATCTTGCGCCTAACTAAACTGACACTAATTACTGAACTTTTCTAAGTTTACCTGTCTATGATAGCTGGCTGAACTGATAATGCTCATGATATATCTAAAATCATTCTAAATGTACTGAGATTATATCTAAAATCATTCTAATTGTAATGAGACTATGTAACAGCTAATTATCAGGTGTTCATAACCCTCAAACACAGAATGGAATTATCAATAAGGACATATATAGCTTTACAAAACCATAATAAGGTATCATTGTTCAATACCCAATTATTTAGACCTTTCATCAAACACTTGAAATTCATGAGCTTAAACACGGGAATGATTGAAATATGTGGGAATAGTATAATCATAATACTTTAAACTATAAATTTGGGGCATAACATGGAATTTTCATCATTCAAACGTGTAAGGGATACTTTCAATGAACAACACTTGTAAGCATCATGTATAATAGAAACTCATAAAAGCTTTATGAAGACAACTCATTATAAACATGTAAATTCATGATTTAAAACATAAAAATAGATTTTTGTACTCCATGGGTGAAAAGGGCCCATGGATGAACATCACACATACCTTAACCCTTAAGCTTGGAAGAAAAAACATCATCTTAAAATCTTTCTTGAAAGTTCTTGGATTGGGAAACTTGAATCCTTGATTTTCTTGAAGAGAAAATGATGAATTTAATGCACTAAGGAGAGAGTTAGGGTTTATTTTAGAGAGAAATTAGGGAAATTGAACATATAATGCCCTAAAAGATGATTTAAGTCATGTTTATATGAAATGGGCTGAGGGGAAAAGATGAAACTACCTTGAAGAATTTAAATTTGCAACTAGAACACTGATTAATAGCATACCATGATATGGCAAAGGCCTTATCGCCATAAGTTGCGCGATGCTATTCGATTGCATTGAGCTGCTGGAATCAAAATCCAAACACAACCCAATCCTCTTCTAAAAAATCCAAAACTTTATCGAGATATGCACCTTACACCCCTGAATATGAATTAACTCAAAAACTTACTTCTCGGGTTCGAGAAAGCCGGTTTGAAAATCCTTGAAGTTAAGACGCCAAAACTAAGACTAAGTCCCTAACACTTGGTTAAATTTTTAGGTTCTAGGCCTCTTATGCAAATACTATGAGTTGAACTGAGCTAAGAAAAGTATGGGGTATTACTATATCTCCCCCTTGAGAATATTCATCCTCGGATGAGACTGATTAAGCTGAGAATACTAAGGAACTAAGATTGCATACTGAACATGGATAAATGATAACATGATTACATATCCGAGACTGAAACATGATACCTGGCTGAACTAAATTTGTGAAATCACTCAAAGACCTGAGAATGATTGTATATATGGGACTAGGAATGGAAAATATTCAATTTAAGATAAACTATTACCTTAAGCTGAGTCTGAATTTGTGAAGAAATGATGAGGGTACTTGGTATGCATATTCGTTTTTGCTTCCCAAGTGGCTCCCTCTATGAACTGATTTTGCCAAAGAACTTTGACCAAGGGAACTTTTTTGTTTCTTAGTCTGCAAATCTAATGATCTAAGATCTCGATTGGGATTTCTTTATAAGAAAGGATATCCTGAACATCTGTGCTTTCTAGAGAAACTACAATAGTTGGGTCACCAATACACTTATTTAACAAGAAAATATAAAACACTAGATGTACTGATGTCAAATCTGCTGGCAACTCAAGCTTATATGCTACCTTTCCAAAATGGATCAAGATTCTTCAAAGGACAACATATTAGGGACTAAGCTTTCCATTCATGCCGAACATCTTCACTCCCTTCATGGGAGATATTTTCAAATACACCAAATCCCTAACTACAAACTCAAGATCTCTCTTACGCATATCTGCATAAGATTTCTGATGGCTTTGGGTTGCCTTGAGCCTCTCCCTGGTTAAGTAAACTTTCTCCATTACATCAAACACTGAATCAATCCCTATCAAAGCAGTCTTACTACCTCAAACCAACTAATAGGATATCTATATCTCCTCTCATAAAGAGCCTTAAATGGATCTATCTGAATACTAGAGTAATAACTATTATTATAGGAAAACTCGATCAAGGGTAAATAATCACCCCAACTTCCCTTGAAATGAAGAACGTACTCCCTTAACATATCCTCTAGGGTATGAATGGTCCTCTCTGCCTGACTATCTGTCTGAGGATGAAAAATTATGTTGAGATAAACTTGAGTACTAAGACCCTTCTGAAAAGCTTTCCAAAAATGAGAGGTAAATTGAGTACCTCTATCTGAAATGATAGATATCAAGACTCCATACAACTAAACCAACTCTCTAATTAGAGCTTGACATAATCCTCGACTGTATTGGGAGTATGTACTGGCAAGAAATAGGCTAATTTGGTCATTTTATCTACAATAACCCATATTAAATCATGCAGACAATGCGAACATGGTAAATCTATCACAAATCTATGTTCACCTCTTCCTACTTCCAAGTGGAAATGCTAAACTCCTACATTGTGGAACTAGGCCTCTGGTGTTCAACTTTAACTTGCTGACAATTAGGATACTTAGCTCTAAACTCTGCAATATCCCTCTTCATACCAGTCCACTAATAGATTTCCTGCAAATCATGGTACATCTTAGTGGCTCTTGGGTGAATAGAGTAACGTGCACCATACGCTTCTATAAGGATTTGTTATCTCAAACCATCTACACACGGCACACATAGTCTATCCTGACATCGCAACACACCATCTCCTCCTTGGGAGAAAATCTCTACGTTCTGATCTTTAACTATTTCCTTTAACTTAACTAAATTGGGATTTCTATCCTACTTTTTCTTTACTTCAGCAACCAATGACAATTCTAAACTATTTTGAATCCAAATACTACCTTCAGCTGAATCTACCAAATGAACGCTTAATCTAGTAAGTTTATGAACCTCCTCAACTAACTTATTCTTATTATTCTCAACATGAACAACACTGCCCATAGAAAATCTACTAAGGGGGTTTTCCACTACATCGGCCTTGCCTGGATGATACAACACACTCATATCATAATTTTTCAATAATTCTAACCACTTTATCTGATGAAGATTTAAATCTTTCTGCGAGAACTCATACTGCAAACTTTTGTGATTAGTGAACACATCAACGTGAACCCTACAAAGATAATGCCTCCAAATGTTCAAGGCAAATACAATAGTTGCTAACTCAATATCATGGGTAGGGTCATTCTTTTCATGGGGTTTAAGATATCTAGAGGCATAGGCTATGACCTTACCTCTCTGTGTCAACACACAACCAAGACCAACTCTGGAAGCATCACAGTAAAAAATAAGTCCTTATGAACCATCTTGAAAAGTCAAAACTGAGGCTTAAGTGAGTCGAATCTTCAACTGTTGAAAAATCTTTTCACAATAATCTAACCACTTAAACTTAAATTTCTTATGAGTCAATTGAGACATGGGGGATGAAATAGATGAAAACTCCTCAATAAACTGCCTGTATAGTCATCCAAAACCAAAAAACTTCTGATATCTGATGGAGAGATGGGTTTGGGCTAGATTCTCACTTCTTTGGTCTTTTGACGGTCAACTCTAATGCCATCCCTGAAAATAATATGGCTAAGAAAATCTAATGATCTTATCCAAAACATCCACTTACCAAATTTGGCAAATAAATAATGGTCTCTAAGATTCTGCCATACAATTCTGAGGTGGTCTTGTAACACCCTGTAGCGTTCTCGACTTGATACCACTCTTAGTATCATACATAGAGAGCTAATGACCTAATTTTTTTAAGTGTGTAAGTGCTTAGCCATATTTTAAGTTCCTAAACTCCAATTATTTTTAAATTGATATTTTTGACCCGAGACGTAGATTTAGAGTTGATTCATGTTCAGGGGTATAAAGGGGATATCTCGGAGGAGTTTTGGATTGTTTGGATGGGGTTTGAGGTGTGTTGGGAATTTCAAAATAGAATGGCACCACGATTGCACTACATCATAGTGGATATAGTGATGAGACATCCATCACGGCATGGTGGTCCTCTAAATCGAGATTTAGTTATGAATTTTAATTTCAAAAGGCAGTTTTGACCTTTCCCCATAACCCCAAATCATGATAACAGCTGATTAAATCATTATTAGGGAATTATATGCCCATAATCACTCAATTCTTCTCAATAACTTAGCCTTAAATCTCCCCCAAAATTAAAGAATTCAACCTCTAGATCAAGATTTTAAGAAAAGTGTCAAGACTAGGGTTTCAAATCTTCAAACTAAACAACATAAGGTATGTGATACTATCCTTAAACTCCATGGGCATGGAATTTATTGTTTTTTATCAAATATAAAGATTTATAATCATGTTGCAAATTACGAGTTTTGAATACTGTTTCAAAAGCATGTTATTAAATCATTTTGATGAAAGAATATACATTATATTGAACTCTTCTTATGGAAATCTACATGTATCCCTTATTTATTTATGATTATAATTTTGAAAATTTCAATTGAGAGCATAAACAATGAATTCACTCTCTTGCTACAAAATATAATGTCTATTTGCATTGTGAATGATTTTTGAATACATGAACTAAGGTTTGAAAGAAAGTTTCTTAACATCATAATATTTGAAATGATTTATAATATGATGAGAGGGAGTTTTCTTTCCATAACTATACTCATTGTATTTAAAATAAGAATTGTATGTGATTTAATAATTGACATGACCACCACATGTTTAAGTGTTGTGAAAAAAGATTAATTGCATAAAGATTTCATGAGGCTTCAAAATGATGACTCTCTTGAATACGATGGGCTGTGAAATTGATACGATATGAATGACTTGCAAGTCAGGGCTTGACAATACCCTGTGATGAGATGCCCTTAAGGTTTTAAGAATTTAATGATTTTGTATGAGAAGCATGATGTTTAAAGAAATAAAAATTAGGCCTAAAGAGAGGTAGATGGCTAATTGTAGATGGAATTTTAGTATAAGCGCTCATCGTTGGAAATCCATCTTTGCCGATTCGGGTAATATAATTGGCTAATGCGAATGTATACTTGTCCTTGAGACACTGGTATACTACTAGTGATTAGGACTCCAATTCTTACGAAAAACTTGGATTAGGAGCTTGGCCACAGAGTCAAGGGCGGATTCCATATAGCCTGTAGGATTGGAGAAATGTACGGTGTACCACATATCTCAGGAGTAAGATAAAGTGTTGAGTCTTGATTTCAAGCAAGCATTCAAAAAATTCTAAATTATGGCCCTGTGATTTACTTATCTTACGTGTAATTTTTTATTAAATGCTCTCATCTATGTTGTGTAGTAAAAATGTTATTTTGGATTGTTTCACATACCAATACAATTGTATTGACCCCCTATATTTTAAGACCTGAGGTACAATCCTATGGCCCCGCTAAGCAGTAGAATTTCTTGTTAGAACTTTGCAGTTGGTGATCCTCTCTTATTTTGGAAGGCATGGTTTATGGGATATTGTTGTTTTATTTTGGCTCATGGTCCCACTGGGGGCCTTGTCCCAATTTTTATTCTGATGTTGGTTTTCATATTGTTATAGTTTTTGCAGACTGGTGTTAGATGTTGTTGAATGTTTATGTATTTCATAATCGTATTATTAGTTGAAATAAGATGATAATAATGTTTTTGTTTGTGTCATTTTTTCTGCACTTCCTTATAATGTATGGACTAGGTGTATGAACTCCAGCTAGAAGAGGATCTAGGGCCTTCATGGTTCAGGATTCCTATCGTGGGAAGGACCTCGACTCGGGTTGTAACAAACTTGGTATTAGAGCATGGTTTATGGTCCCACGGTGTCTGTGAAATCACATTGGGTAGAGTCCTTTTTATGGGTGTGTAGTGCGCCACAATTATAAGTAAGAGACTACTAGGCATTTAGGAATATCTCTTTTTTCTTTCATGATTTAGTTCATGCTACAGAGTTTGAATGTCCTCTAATCAATTATTTTCTATATGTTAGAAGTTGAATATTCCTCCCCGTAGATCCAACAAACAAAATGCCCAAGATGAGGATATCCATCCTACTTATGGGATGCCGACCCATAATAGAGCTCATATCCTAGAGTTTGTTACTACTCCAGGAGTTCCTTCAGTTCTATCTAGTTAACCTCGGGCTCCACGGACAAGTGTTAACAGTCCCCAACCTCTTCAAAGGGAAGTTTTAAATGGTGAGTTCCAACAGTCCATCCATATAATTGCTCAGCGGGTGGCCTCTCAGACCCGTCGGTCTAAAGATGTGGGTTCTGTATTTGTTTTTTATGAATTTACTTGGGTCGACCAGTTCATGAGGCTAAACCCACCCACCTTTACTAGAACAAAGGTTGACAAGGACCCCCAAGGGTTCATTCATGAAATGAAGAACATTTTTAGAGTTGTGCATGCTAATTAAGTTGAGGGGGTTGGGTTAGCAGCCTATCAATTGAAGGACGTGGCTAACCAGTGGTGTAATGAGTAGGAGGATTTGAAGGGTGGTGATACTGAACCTTTTGTATGAAGTGAGTTTGTAGAAGCTTTCTTGGGCCATTTCTTTCCCCAAGAGCTGAGTAAGGAAAAGGCTAAAGAATTTATGAATATGATATAAGGCAAGATGAGTGTTAAGGAGTATGCATTAAAGTTCACTCAGTTGTCCCGTTATGCTCCTGAGTTAGTCGACAACATGAGGTCTTGCATGAGGAAGTTTGCATCTGGTCTCTCGAACGATCTAGTGTTGGAGTTCAAGGGAGATATATTTTATAAAGATATGGATTTCTCCAGGTAGTCTATTTATATACAACACGTTGAGGAGCAGAAGAAAAGGCTAGCTGAGGTAAGGGAAAATAAAGGAAAGATAAGAGAAATAGGTCCACAGATCAAAGTAGCAGTCAACACCAAGATAACAATTGGGGTAGTAAGTGGTCGAAGAAAAGGTTTTGGAGTAATGCTCAGTCTTCGGCTAGCGCCCTAGCGTCCAAACCAACAGTTGATCGGCGATTCAAGAATTTTCAGCCCAATAGTGGAGTGAGAGTGTAGGGTACTCATTCCAAGGGGAGTGTGTCCCAATCATTTAGGCCATATCATCATTGCAGAAATTGAGGAAAGAACCATCCGAGAAGGTGTATGGATGGAGAGCGCGTGTGTTATACTTGTGGTTAGTCAAGTTATTTCAAGAGGGAATGCCCCACTATTAGAGAAAATATTGGGGGGAGCTATGTCCTAATAAAATTCCATATCTCCACCACCTAAGGTTACTCATTCGGCTACCGAAGGCGGTCACAATTGGTTATATATTTTATCTAACTGTTAGGATGCAGAGGCTTCGCCAGATGTTGTGACGGGTAAGTTACAAATTTTCTCCCGTAATGTGTATATGTTACTCTCAGATCTACCTTGTCTTATGTGACCTCATATATAGTATTTAGTTTTGATTTTAAGGCTAAAATTATTTTGGAACCTTTCTCTATTTCCACAACTATTGGTGACTCTATTGTGGCTAGAAGGGTGTATATAAATAGTGTGGTATCTATCTGTTGTTGTGAAACTGTGGCGATCTTGTAGAGCTTGATATGATTGACTTTGATGCTATTTTAGTAATGGATTGACTCCATTTGTGTTATGCCATATTATACTGTAGAACCCATAAAGTTAATTTCTCTTTTCCAAATGAGCCAGTGATAGAGTGGGAGGGGTATTCTTTATCACCCAGAGGGAAATTCATATCTTATATCCAATCCCATAAGCTTATATTAGAGGGTTATTTGTACCATCTTATTCGGGTCAAATATTCCATTATTGAAAGTCCTTTCCTCCAGTCTATCCCTATAGTTAATGAATTCTTGAAAGTTTTTCCCGATGATCTCCCTGGGATACTCTTTGATAGGGAGATAGATTTTGGCATTAACTTGTTACTGGACATTCATCTTATTTCTATTCCACCATACAGAATGGATCCTGCTAAATTGAAAGAGCTAAAAGAACAGTTAAAACATCTCCATGACAAGGGCTTTATTTGTCCTAGTATTTCTCCCTGGGGTGCACCTGTACTCTTCGTGCATAAGAAAGATGGCTCCCTCCGTATGGGTATAGACTATTGTCAGCTAAATAAAGTAATTGTTAAAAATAAATACCCTTTTCCCAAAATTGATGATTTATTTGATCAACTCCAAGGAACCAAATATTTCTATAAAGTAGACCTTTGTTCGAGTTATCATCAGATGAAGGTTAGGGAGGTTGATATTCATAAAATAGCTTTCCAAACCCGAAATGGCCATTATGAATTCATAGTTTTGTCCTTCAGACTGACTAATACCCATGTAGCTTTTATGGACCTAATGAATAGGGTATTTTACCAGTTTCTAGATCTGTTTTTCATATTCCTTATAGACAATATTATGGTTTACTCTAAGAGTAAGGAGAAGCATGCCAAACACCTATGAATCATCCTTCTGACCCTCAAAGATCATAAATTATATGCAAAGTTTTCCAAATGTGAATTCTGGATTAGTGCTATTGATTTATTGGGGCATGTTATTTCTAGTGAGGGCATTAAGGATGACCCCCAAAAGGTTGAGGCAGTGAGAAAATGGCTCAGACCCATGACTCCAACTGATATTCGGGGCTTTTGGGGTTTGGCAGGCTATTATAGAAGATTTGTGAAAAGTATCCCCCCATAGCTAATCCACTTAATAAATTGACTCAGAAAAAGGTGAGTTTTTATGGTCTAACTCTTGTGAGAATAGTTTTGAGAAACTGATGGATAAGTTGACTACCTCGCCAGTTTTGACCCTTCTCGAGGGTGCAGAGAGTTTTGTTGTGTACTGTGATGTGTCTCTAGCGGTACTTAGGTGTGTACTTATACATTATTTTAAGGTGGTGGATTATGCATCTAGACAGTTAAAGGTGCAAGAAATGAATTATCCTACCCCTGACTTAGACTTAGCGGCAGTGGTATTCGCGCTTAAGATATGGCATCATTATCTATAAAGGGTGTATATTGATATTTTCACTGATCACAAAAGTTTGCAGTATGTTTTCTCGCAGAAAGAACTAAATCTTAGGCAGAGGCAGTTGTTGGAGTTGTTAAATAATTATGATATGATCCTTCACTATCATCCGAGTAAGGCCAATGGGGTGGCCGACACCCTTAGCAGGTTGTCAATGGGTAACCTTTCTCATGTTGAGGCAAGAAAAAGAGAGATGGTGAAAATATTCACCGGCTTACAAATCTGAGAGTTCGACTTCTGGATTCTAAAGAAAGAGGAATAATTGTTCATGAGATAGCTAAATCCTCCCTGTATGCTGAGGTCTAGGAAAAGTAGGCCGAAGATCCTATCTTGATGCAAATTAAAAGGGATGTTGGTCAACAAAAGGTTATGGCATTTGATATTGGAGGTGATGGGATTCTGAGGTTTCAAGGTAGGCTATGTGTGCCAAATGTACATGGGTTAGGAGAATGAATTCTCAATGAAGCTCACACTTCAAGGTATGTTGTTCACCCAGGATCTACTAAAATGTACCATGATTTTAAGATAAATTATTGGTGGAACAATATGAAACATGATGTTGCTAATTTTTTTCCTAAGTGTTTGAATTATTAACAAGTCAAGGTAGAACATTTGGGACCAGGTGGAACTTCCCAAGAGATAGTTTTGCCTATGTGAAAGTGGGAAATGATCAACATGGACTTCATTACGGGGCTCTCGAAGTCCCGAAATCAATATGAATCCATTTGGGTGATTGTAGACCGAAGGACCAAGTCTGCCTATTTTCTTACAGTGTAGATGAATTATTTAGGGGATGACTATGCTAAGCAGTACATTTGAGAGATTATCCGTTTGTATGTTGCTCCTATTTCTATTATATTTGACCGAGGTATGCAGTTATCTTCTCATTTTTGGTGATCGTTTTTAAGGGGTTTAGGCACCTAAGTGAACCTGAGTACCAGCTTCAACCCGTAGACCGATGGTTAAGCTGAACGCACCATTCATACCCTTAAGGATATGTTGAGGGCCTACGTTATTGACTTCAAAGGTAGTTGGGTATATCATATACCGTTGATAGAATTCTCCTACAACAATAGCTACCATTCCCGTATATAGCTAGCTCCTTTTGAAGCACTTTATGGGAGGAGATGTAGATCTCAATTTGGGTGGTATGAAGTGGGTAAAACCCTATTATTTGGGCCCAATCTATTTCATCAGGCAATGGAGAAAGTAAAGATTATTAGGGAGCGTCTTAAGATAGCTCAGAGTTGCCAAAATATTCTATGTTGACGTTAGAAGAAGAGAGTTGGAGTTCGAAGTTGATGATTAGTTATTTCTAAAGACCCCCTATGAAGTGAGTAATGCAATTTGGAAAGAAAGGGAATCTTAGTCCACGTTATATAGGACTGTATTAGATTGTGAGAAGGATCGGTAGGGTTGCTTATGAGTTAGATTTGCACGCGAGTCTGGCTATTGTCCAACCGATATTTCATGTATCCATGTTGAAAAAGTGTATTGGAGATCATTCTCTAGTGTTTCCTATAGAAGAGATCAATGTGAAAGACTCTTTGTCATACGAAGAAGAACCTATTTCCCTTTTAGATCGCCAAGTTAAGAAGTTGAGAAGTAAAGAGATAGTTTCGATTAAGGTGTTGTGGAAGGATAAAAAATCTAAGGAAGCTAATTGAGAGTCGAAGGATGACATCCGTTAAAAGTACCCGACCCTCTCTGAATCAAAGGATGATGAGATTGAAGGTACAAATCATACTCTCTCTCACTCTCTCTATTTCATTAGTATGCTTGAGATCATGCTTGTTTGTGCTACGAGTCATCATTCGGGGATGAATGATCCCAAGGGAGGATAATGTAACACCCCATAGCATTCTTGACTTGATACCACTCTTAGTAGCATGCATAGAGAGCTAATGACCAGAAATTTTTCTAAGTGTTTAAGGACTTAGCCATATTTTAACCTCCTAAACTCCAAAGATTTTTAAATTGATCTTTCTAACCCCGAGATGTATATTTTATAGTTGATTTATATTTAGGGGTGTAAAAGGGATGTCTCGAGGGAGGTTTGGAATTTTTGGACGGGGTTTGAGGCGTGTTTGGAATTTTAAAATAGAATGTCACCGTGATTGCACCGCGTCATGGTGACTATAGCAATGAGACATCCATCGCAATGTGGTGGTCCTCTAAATTGGGATTTAGCTGTGATTTTTAATTCTAAAGGGCAGTTTTGAGCTTTTCCCATAACCCTAAATCGTGATAACATATAATTAAATCATCATTAGGGAATTATATGCCCATAATCACTCAATACCTCTCAATAACTTAACCCTAGCTCTCCCCCAAAATTCAAGAATTCAACCTCTAAGTCAAGATTTCAAGAAAAGACTCAAGACTAGGGTTTTAAATCTTCAAACTAAACAACATAAGGTATGTGAGACTATCCTTAAACTCCACGGGCATGGACTTTATCATTTTTATCAAATATAATGATTTATAATCATGTTGCAATTTAAGGGTTTTGAATACTATTTCGAAAAACATGTTATTAAATTGTTTTGATGAAAGCATATGTATTGTGTTGAGCTATTTTTATGGAAATCTATGTGTATCCCTTATGTATATACGTTTATAGTTTTGGAAAGTTCAATTGAGAGCATGAACAATGAACTCCCTCTCTTTTTGTGAAATATAATGTCTATTTGTATTGTGAATGATTTTTGAATGCATGAACTAAGGTTTGAAAGTAAGTTTCTTAACATCATGATGTTTGACATGGTTTATAACAAGATGAGAGGGAGTTTATTGCCTTAACTATACTCATTGTATTTAAAAGAAGAATTGCATGTGATTGTGTTATTGACATGGCCACCACATGTTTAAGTATTGTGAAAATAGAGTAATTGCATAAAGATTTCACAAGGCTTCAAAATGACGACTCTTTTATGTTTTTATAAATATTTGGTGGTCATTTTCATGTTTTTGAATGAGATGGGCTGTGAAATTGATACGATATGAATGACTTGTAAGTTTGGGTATGATGATACCCTGTGATGACATGCCCTTTAGGTTTTAAGAATTGAATGATTTTATATGAGAAGCATGATGTTTAAAGAACTAAAAATTGGGCCTAAAAAGAGGTAGATGGTTACCCAAAGAAGGTGTTTAAGTGTAAGGGATCATCACTGGAAACAGAGTTTTGTCGATTTAGGTGATATGATTTTCTAATGCCAATGTATACTTGTCCTTGAGATAGTGGTATACTAGAATACTGATTAGGAATCCAATCCTTATAACAAACTTATATTGGGGGCTTGGCCGCCGAGTCAAGGGCAGATTCCATATAGCCCGTGGAATTGAAGAAATATAGGATGTACCATCTATCTCAGGAGTAAGATAAAGTTCTCAGTCTTGATTTCAAGAAAGCATTCGAAAAATACTAAATTATACCTATATGATTTACTTATCTTACGTGTAATGTTTTACAAAATACTCTCATCTATATTGTGTAATAAAAATGCTATTTTTGATTGTTTCACATACCAGTACAATTGTATTGACCCCCTATATTTCAAGATCTGAGGCACAGTCTCGGGGTCCAGCTAAGCACTATAATTGTTTGTTAAAAGTTTGCAGTTAGTGAGCCTCCTTTATTTTAGAAGGCCTAGTTTATGGGCTATTGTTGTTTTATTTTGGCTCATGGTATAACTGGGGGCCTTTTCCCAGTTTTTAGTTAAATGATGGTTTTCATATTGTTAGAGATTTTGCAGACTAGTGTTAGATGTTCTTGAATGTTTATGGATTTCATAATCGTATTGTCAGTTGAAATAAGATGATAACCATGTTTCCATTTGTGTCATTTTTTTCGCACTTCTTTATAATGTATGGACTATGTGTCTAAACGCTAGTTAGAAGAGGCTCTCGGGCTTTCATGGTTTGGGATGCCTATCACGGTCAGGGTCGCGACTCGGGTTGTGACAGTTCTACATGATCATTTTCACTACGGGAATAGACAAGAATATCATCAATGAAGACTATGATGAACATGTCCAAGTACTGTTTGAACACTCTGTTCATTAAGTTCATAAAAGCTTCTGGGGCATTCGTGAGTCCAAAATACATAACTAGAAATTTGAAATGGCCATACCGAGTTATGAAAGATGTTTTTGGGATGTCATATTCTCTGACTCTAAGCTGATGATAGCTGGATCTGAGGTCTATCTTAGAAAAATAAATAACACCCAAAAGTTGGTCTAACAAGTCATTAATCCTGGGGAATGGATACTTATTCTTGATTGTGACTTTGTTTAACTAACGGTAAATGATACACATTCTAAGAGAATCATCTTTCATATGAACGAAAAGGAATGGAACACCCCATGGGGAAACACTAGGCCTGATTAATCCCTTATCTAAGAGATTTTTTAACTATTCCTTTTGCTCTTTTAGCTCAACTGGAGCTATTCTATATGGCAGAATAGAGATAGGATGGGTTTTTAGAAGGATATCTATTTCAAAGTCAATTTCTCTTTCAGGAGGGACTCTGGGAAGATCTTCACGGAACATATCTAGAAAGTACCTTACTACAAAAACTGACTCGATACTTGGAGTCTCAGAACTGGAGTCTTTGCCTCGAACAAGATAGTAAACACAACCCTTTGAAATTATTTTTCTTGCCTTAAGATATCAATCAATATGACCCCTAAGAACTAAAGTGCTACCCCTCTATTTAATGACTGTTTCATTGGGAAACTGGAACTGAACACTATTTTTACAATCAACTGAAGCATAGCATGAGTGGAGCCAATCCATGCCAAGAATGACATAAAAATCAGCCATCTCTAACTCCACAAGATCAATTAAGGTGACTTTCTGGGAGATTGTGACCGGACAACTCCTGTATACCTGCCTGGCTACAATGGAGACACCTACTAAAGTAGACATTGAGAAGGGTTCTGCTAAAGATTTGGGACTGACACCAAAATTTATAGCTATATAGGGGGTTATAAATGAAAGTAAGTCTTCGGGGTCTAATAAAGAATAAACATGAAGATAAAAGACCCATAATGTACCCGTAACCACATCAAGAGAAATTTCCTAATCATAACGGGGCAGAGCGCATACAATCTGTTCTGATGCTGACCACTGGTCGCACTGGAAGTGGTGCCCTGCTAAGTCGGGTGACCTGGTAGAGCTGATGACAAATTGGAGTGGTCTGCTGGAGAAATTTTCTTCCCCTATAAGAAACTACTCGATACTCTCAAATCTTATGGCCTGGTTTACCACACCTAAAACACATATCACTGCCAGCTCTACACTCACCTTAATGATTCCTACAATATTTCTGGAAAAGTGGGTTAGTTCGACTACTGTTTACACTGCCCTAGGACGTAGAGACTAGATCCCTATATTGATTATCATTTATGAACTTTGGCACTGGAAAACTAGATGAAGATGGAGCTGGGGCTGAAAACATCTGACAAAACTGAGAACGGTTACCACCCTTTGACCTTGGCTGAGAAAAATTAAAGCTATCGGTTCTAGCCCTCTTATTCTACATCTCTCTCCTTAATTTTTTGTTCCTCAATCAATTGATCATGTACCATGAGCCTATATATGTCAATATTCTTAATCACCATGGCAGTCCTACACTCCTTGACCATACTATCAAATATATGAAACATGAACTTACTTATTTTAGACCTATTATTAGCCACCACCGAAGGAGCATACCTCTCCAATTGAGTAAACTTAAGCAAATACTCCTTCACACTCATATACCCTGCTTTAGATTAATAAACTTCAACACCTTATCTTTCCTCAACTCCAAAGGAATTAATCTATCTAAATAGGTCGTGGCAAACTACTCCCACTCTATAGGCCGTACATCTGCATCCCTATCCTCCATCCACTGCTTATACCAAGTGTGAGATACATCCTACAACTAGTAAGCAGCCAATTCTACACTCTCACTATATATGACACCCATGATATCATTCACCTTTTAAACCATATCAAGAAATTCATGCGGATCCTCATCAGACTTGCATCCCAAAAATAAAGAAGGGTTTAATCGAGTAAAGTCCTGAATCCTAGCTGTAGCTATATTAGCCATTGGATTGGCTGGGACAGCATCCTGTTGGTTGTTTTGAGCTTCTACTAAGTGAGCTAAGGTAGTGAAGGCAGCTCTGAAATCAGCATGAGACACATGCTCACTCAGGGGATTTTCCTGAATAGGTGAAGGTGCGGGCGGATTCTCATTCCTTATTCCATTGTTCTTTCTGGGAGGCATTTTCTATAAATGAAAAGAAGAATGAATTAAAAAGATAGTTTAAATAGAGCTCATACTCTTTCGAATGACATTAATACTAAAAGAAGGAAATTTTTTCCTAAAACATCATGTAGCCTCTTGTCCATAAGTGTGGTGCGCTTCACACCCATGCACAAAACTCTACTCAACGTGACTTTCAGACTCCCTAGAACACTATAAAACCTTAAGCTATGATACCAAGTTTTTTCATGACCCGAGGCTACCCCTAGTCGCAAAAATGGTTCTTACGGTCACAAGTGGCGATAAGCAAACCCATGAGCTAGTACTTGTTGTGAGAACTAAATAAAATAACAGAGTAAACATGAGCGGAAATGAAGTACAAATGCCATAAAGTTTTAAATACTAAAATAATACAACTAAATCCACAAGTCTAAAACATATGCAAAAATACTAAAAATCTGACTAATAAAACTAACAAACTATTTGACTTTTTAAAATGTCTGAAAGCCTCTAAACTAACTGAAAAAAGAGTTGATGGGACAGGCCCCAATTAACTCCAAACTATCTTACTAAAATGAAATATGGAAAGACAGAAATAACATAACAATTACTTGAAACATGAGGACTCACCACATCTGTTGCTACTAACTAGCTGGACTGTCTAAGCATGGTCGGCAAACTAAGCATCCAAAACTATGATATTCAACATCATAGCGTAAAGAAAACGTATGTGATCAGTACTTTAAATATACTAGTATATGAGATGAGGTTAGGGTGGAATGTATGGGTTTATGTGCATAAAGTAAAGACTTACTAAAGAGGATGAGATAACTGAATGTAAATGCATGTAAAGTTGTAAAATCTGAGAAAGCATGACCAAACACAAACATGTTCTGAAATAGTCTATAAACTGAGATACTAAAATCTAAAAACTGAATAACTGATAAACTGTATGCTATGGTCAAGAAAAACTGAACTGACAATATTCTGAATATTGTACTGAGACTGTGGGAGGTTTCATGTAACCGACATGCCCTAATCTGAGCTAATCGAGGTCCAACCTGTAACCCTAGTTGGAATGGTGTCAGTACCGTGCCACGGGTACTAATGTTTGCTATGTGGATCCACTAATCTAGTGTACTGAAGTACCATAGTGTCAATCCTAAATTGATGGGCGACTCCTGGGAGGAAGTCAAGCCTAAACTGATGGGTGACTCCTTAGAGAAAGTCAAGCCTATACTGACAAGTGACTCCTCATATCCTACGCTGGCTATATAGTTCTAGAATACAGGGACTGCTACTAACGATTCTGCCTAACTGATGGGAAAGCAATCATCTCTGCACACTCGCTCAATGCTAAATCCTACTCCTAAATTAACTAACACTGATTACTGAATTGTTCTAAGTTTAACTGACTATGATAGCTGACTGAACTGATAATGCTCATGATATATCTGAAATCATTCTAAATATAGAAAGATTATATCTAAAATCATTCTGAATGTACTGAGACTATGTAACAACTAGTTATCGGGTGATCATAACCCTCCAACACTTAATGGAATTATCAGTAAGGACATATATAGCTTTAAAAAACCATAATAAGGGATCATTGTTCAATACCCAATCATTTAGACATTCATCAAACCCTTGAAATTCATGATCTTAAACATGCGAAAGATTGAAATATGTAGGAATAGTATAATCATAATACTTAAAACCAAAAACTTGGGACTTAACATGGAATTTTCATCATTCAAACGTGTAAGGGATACTTTCAATGAACAACACTTGTAAACATCATGCATAATCGAAACTCATAAAAGCTTCAAGAAGATAACTCATTATAAACATGTAAATTCATAATTTAAAACATAAAAATAGATTCTTGGACTCCATGGGTGAAAAGGGCCCATGGATGAACATCACACATACATTAACCCTTCAGCTTGAAAGGAAAAACACAATCTTGTAAGTTTTCTTGAAAGTTCTTGGATTGGGAAACTTGAATCCTTGACTTTCTTGAAGAGAAAATGATGAATTTGATGAATTAAGGAGATAGTTTGGGTTTATTTTAGAGGGAAATTGGAGAAACTGGGCATATAATGCCCTAAAGGAAGATTTAAGTCATGATTTTACAAACTGGGTTGAGGGGAAAAGATGTAACTTCCCCTCAGGAATTTAAATTCACAACTGGAACACTGATTAATAGTATACCATGACGCAACAAGGGCCTCATTGCCATTTGCTACGTGATGTGATGCAATCGTGTTGAGCTGCTAGAATCAAAATCCAAACACGACCCAATCCTCATACGAAAAATCTAAAAATTTCCTAAGATATGCCCCTTACACCCCTGAACATGAATTAACTCAAAAACTTATATCTCGGGATTGGGAAGGCCAGTTTAAAAATCATCAAAGTTAAGAGGCCAAAAATAAGACTAAGTCCCCAACACTTGGTGAAATTTTTTGGTTCTAAGCCTTTTATGCAAGCACTATGAACTGAACAGAGCTAAAAAAAGTATGGGGTATTATAAAAATAGACACCACAATTTCTATAAACTTATCTAACAATAATAGAGTCATCTATAGGGGTAGATACAGAAAAAGGTTTAGAAATATTTTAAGTCTTAAAACCAAAATTTACTGCCACGTAAGGAGTCACATAAGACAAGGTATATCTGGTATCAAGCAGGGCATAGATATCATTTGAGAAGATCTATAACATACCCATAACAAGATCTTATGAAGCCTCTGATTCCTAGAGGGTAGATAGGGAATAAAAATTATTACAACCACCGCCAGTACCAGAAGTAGTACCCATAACTTAAGGGGCTGATGAAGTGCCTAGAGTCAGAGCCTTTGTTCCCCAAAAGGATCCCTTTGCAAAGGGAATTCTCTAAGGATGTGACCAGCCTGGCCATATCCATAACACACTAGAGTTTCATACTGACATATCCTAGGTGATTCTTCCCACAAAGTCTATAGTGACAATAAGGCTATCTGAGATACACCACCCTATGATTGTGTGCCCTGAATACTTGAATCACTATTAGGCTTGAATCTCTAATCAACTGGAGGTTTAGGTGCAAGTGTGCTCGTTGTTGGCTGAGTATTACCCCAAAATTTCTTCTTAGACCATTTCTTGACTCATTTTCCACCCTGTTGTTGACTAGAATCCTGATCTGTCGACCTAGCTTTCTTAGACTACCACTTCTCATTCCCTACCTACTTTTTCTTCTTCTCCTTCACCTGTTGTATATAAACTACTAACCTAGAGATATTCGTATCAATATTCAACATTTCCCCTTATATTCTAAAACCAAATCATTAGAAAAGTTAAATGTGAATTTCCTCATAAGAAACCTCATATTGGATACTAACTCGGGGGCATAATGAGACAGTTGAGTAAATTTTAATGTATACTCTTTGACACTCATCTTACCTTGCTTTAGATTCACAAATTCCTCAGCCTTAGCTTCCTTCAATTCCTAAGGAGATAAGTTATCTAGGAAAGCATCCGAAAACTCATCCCATATTGTAGGTTTAGTATTATCACCTCTTAACTCTTCCCACACATCATATACCACTGGTAAACAAACTCTTTCAATTGATAGGCTACATATTTGACCCATATATATCATTAGCATACATGACTCTAAATATTTTTCCATTTCCTTTTCAAACTCTTAAGGATCCTCTTCAACCTGGGTACCCATTAAAATGGATGGGTTTAGCCTTACGAATTGACCAACCCGAGTAGCCTAAGAAGAACTAGTAACAGAACTCGCATTCCCCTAATGATGAGACTATGATGCCATATATTAAGAAAGTATATGGATAGAATAATAGAACTCAGCATTTGAAACCTCTCTTTGTGAAGAATGGGTATGGTTTTATACCTATATTAGGACATCGAGGAGGGATATTTAGGATTAGTGGAACCCCTGAAAAAGTAGTAAATTTTGGAGTACAAGCTCTATAATAGGTTTATATCCCATAAGTAGGGCGGACATCTTCAGCATTAGTCTCAATAAGAGCAGATAGTCTGGCTGAGATGTTCTGACCATTGGATCTTCGGGGATGTATGATTTGAAATGCGAAAACTCATAAGCTAGGAGAATTTCATTGTAACTAGACTACATAACACGAACTAAAACGTAAATAAGGGGAAACATTCCTAAATGCCTTGTAGCCTCCCTCTTATAAGTGTGGTGCAATACACTCCCATAAAAAGGACTCTACTTGACACAGATTCATACATACCATGGTACCTTGAACCAGGCTCTGGTACCAAG
Source organism: Capsicum pubescens (assembly GCA_030864215.1). Lineage (NCBI taxonomy): Eukaryota > Viridiplantae > Streptophyta > Magnoliopsida > Solanales > Solanaceae > Capsicum > Capsicum pubescens. Next base: position 313,349,875 of record CM061538.1, on the reverse strand, counting down.
GTTGTCAAGACCTGAAATGGGGCCCTTGGCCGCGACAAGGATCTCAAACCATATAGGTTGAGAGACCCATTAACATAACTATCATAAGTATAATTTATATAAAGAAAAGTGGAATAACATCATAAGTTCTTCAAGAAGTCAATTAAAATAATTTGACACTTAAAGTCATAACATAATAAAAAACAACAATTAGTCTACTAAGCCTCTACTACTGATTATCTATCTTGGTCGGGATAAAACCCTAATCGAACCATAAAACTGAAAGAAAGATAAACATAAAAGTATTGCCTTTCAAATTATGGAGGGCTTACCAACTCTAAATATGTGTAGGAGTCTACTATTGTATTGGACTATGGGACTGAGCCTTGGATCCTACATTATGAGACAATGTAGCCACCCGAGGATGGTTAATACTTGAAATCTATTGACATGAAAAACAATCTAAAAACCACATATATTTCATAAAATACTTAAGCTTTGTGGAAAAAATTTAACTTAATAGAGATCAAAAACACATGGGCATAGTAAAAACCTTAAGTCAATCTCTTAAAACATATACTCAACTCTTTGCTTTAATACTAAACTAGATGGTACACCCTACAAGTCTATTACACCACGGGTTATATGGGTCTGCCATTAACTCATCGTCCAAGACCCCAATCTGAGATTTTTGCAAGGATTGAAGTGTCCGGTCTAGTATACAACTGCATGCAGCAAGTATATGGTAATAATCCACATTTTAGAAAAAATCACTCCCGCATTGACAAAATATGATTTTTAGTGATAAACTTTCCACTCATGCCTTCTTCAGATAACCATCTAACTCTCTTAGATCCATTTTTATACGTTTAAAAATCATATTCCATCCTTATAAAAGTTCATCTCTTATTCTGTTAAGGGTATTTCATAACAAGGTATGGTCATACCTAGACTTGCAAGTCATATCATATCATATCATATCGTATCGTATCATATCATATCATATCATATCCATAGCCCTTCTTATTAATAGACATATTATTGACCACTAAGATAATTCAAATGTTACAAAGAGTTCTTTTTAGAAACAGACATTTATGTTTAGGCAAAATAATTTCCTTTCAAGACATAACTCTTAGATGGTTATTTCTTTGATAATTCATAAAAGTTTCATGAGAAAGTCATGACCCGAGACTACCCCCTAGTCGTGACATGGTGCTCAGAGTTATAAGTGACCCCATGTAATGCCTCGAGAGTACACTCTGGATGCCATATAATGCCTACAGCCTCGAAGGACCACAAGCTAACCCATGTTGGTACCTACTGTGAGAACTGAATAAAATAACAGAGAACATGTGTGGAGTTTAACTGAAGATTCCATAAGGTTTTAAATATGAAAAATAATACTGAATTGAAATACTGAAAACATTTGTCTAAAAACAATTCTGTGAGACTGTCAATAACAACTGATAATTGAATAACTGATTGAAAATGTCTGAAAGCCTCTAACTGACTGACTGTGGATTTTATGGAAAAGTCCCCAACTAACTTTGACTGACTACTGAACTAAACTGAAATAAATATAAATTATCCTCGAAACATGAGGACTCACTACTGCTAATGTTGTTGATGAGCTGGGAGGTCTAGGTGTAGTCGATAACTTGAGTGTCTGATCCTATGATATAAGTCATCATAGAGCAAGAAATAAGTGTGTGGTCAGTACTTTGAATGTACCGGTATGATAAATGGGGTTAGGCTGATATCCATGGGCTCATATACATGATTAATAACTAACTGTAAGTATGGCATGAGATAACTGATGTATAGTATGCATGAAAGCTATAAAATCTAAGATTGCATGACCAAGCATATGACATGATACTAGGATAATCTATAAACTAAAATATTGAAATACTGATATTGTACAACTAGTGATTGTATGCCATGGTCAAGCAAGACTGAAACTGAGTACTGGATTGATTACTGGATTGAAACTATGGGACCTATCATCTAACCGACATGCCCCATTATAAGCTAATTGGGGTCCAACCTATAACCCCAGTTGGAAGGGTGTTAGTACCGTGCCATGGGTACTAACACTAGCTATGTGGATCTACTAAAGTGTTTTCCTAAAGGACTAAGAGTCACCCTCAACTGGTAGGTTAACGTCTCAACCTACGCAGGCTACATAGTTCTGAAATACAGGGACTGCTACTAAAGGTCACACCCTCAACTGGCAGGTGATCCCCCATCCCTGGGTTCACTCGGTGCGAAATCCTACTCCCAACTGAACTGACTCTAATTACTGAACTAAACTGAGTTTACTGACATGATATACTGACTAAACTGATAATGCTCTAATATGTATATGAAATCATCCTAAAAATACTGTAACTAAGTAAACAACTAAGTTTTCAGGTATTCATAACCCCCAATACTCGATAGCAATGATAACAAGATCATACCAATACTTTGAGAACATGACATGTAATCAATATTCAAAACTAATTCTTTGAGGAATTTCATCAAACACTTGCAATGCATGGCTTAAACATGGGAGTAGTTTTTAAAGAATGTAGGTAGTAGCATGATTTTGATACTAAATCCCTAAACTAAGGCTTAAATTAGTGAACAACGCCATTCATAATATGTCGGGTTTAATAACAACAACAATTTCATGAAAACATGATATACACTCGAGATTCATGGAAATTTGTACGTAAAATTCATGGGAACATGTTAAAAAAATAATTACTTTAAACTTAAAATGGGGTTCTTGGACTCCATGGTGAAAAGAATCTATAGATGAACATTTATCATACCTAAGGTTTTAATCTTGCAAGAGAATTATAGTTTTTGATCATTCTTAGGTAGAGAAGCTTGAATTCTTGAGATTTCTTGAACAATAAATGGTTGAACTTGATGAACAATAGGAGTGATTAGGGTTTCTTGTTGAATGTAATTGGAGAATGTGGGTGAAATATGCCCTTTTAGTTGTTTAATCTCATGTTTCGCAATCTGGGGCCATGGGAAAAGACTAAAATGCCCCAGGGAATTTAAATTTGTAATTGGAACTTTGATTAAGGCTTCACTGTGACACAGTGATTCCCCCATCACTATACTCACTACGATGTGGTGGAATTGCGGTGAGTCACTGGAAACTGACAATTGTTGTTTTTCCTTTCACCACGACGCAGTGACTTCTCCACCAGTTTAAATTTAGATACGTGCATTATCAAGGTCATGACCAAGTCATGTCAATACTACATGATAAGCTAAAAAACTAAATACAAGGTCATGCACGTATCTGAATCTAAACTATGAACTATTGATCGTGGGAGATACCATTAACCGACATACTATGGTATAACCGAGGTCCAACCTGTAATCCTAGTTAGATGTGTGTTCAGTACCTTGCCAAAGGTATGAACATTGACTTATGTGGATCCACTAAACGGATGTCCAAAAGGACTAAAGTATCAATCCTGGTCTGACGGATGACCATTTAAAACCTATATTGATGACGTAGTTTTTGAACTTAAGGACATCTACTAAAGGCATCAACCTAACTGGTGGGCAAGCCTTCATCGCTACATTCGCTCAGTGCTAAGTACTATTCCCAACTGAATGACACTGATAACTGAAAGTGCTCAATAATACTAATATTTGGAAAGTTGAAAATAAATTCATAATCCAAAAGTATTCAATAACATTTATGTTGGATAATAAGTGTATGCATGAAATTCTTGGTCATAGGGTATTCATAACCCACCATCTATAAAGAATGCCACTAATCATGGCAATACTACATTCTAAATATAATAAGAAATTTCATAACTCAAGCCCAAAATCAAGAATTTAGCAATATAATAAAATTTCAAAATAATGGGTATTACAATATGCTCAAATTTATGGGAAGACATCTATTCATGGTTTAGTCAAAGAAAGAAACTGAAAACTAAAGAAATTTACACTATACGTGGAAACCCTAAGCTTGAAGAATGAACTAAACTTGAGAAAATGAGTTAACTTTGGGACTCAATGTGTGGAAGGAAACCTATTGATGAAATACCACATACCTAAGGTTGAAAAACTTGAGGAAATCTTCTGATTTGAAGATTGAAATTGAAGAATCCTAATTTTTACCTTGGGAGGATAAAATCTCTTCTTTCTCAGTTTTCTGTCTATGTGTTGATTGAATTTTAAGTTGATGGAGAATTTGGGGCATTTTATCCTTATATTCCATCCTTAAGATAGCTTAAAATATGTTGTTTTGGTGTTAAAGGAGTGGGAAAAGACCCCAAAAAACTTTTAAAATGTTATAATAGTGTAGACTTGTCCCGACTGATAGTTTGGGCAACAAATCATCACTACTGTGACCAACCGACACTCAAATCATTACAAAATGATCAAATTTTGTTCTTACTGCTTGAGGATGGCAGTTTGTACAATGAGCCATCACGCCCTGACAGATGGACACCTTTTGGTAAATCGAGCAGAATTCTCATACCGATATCGGATTAAGAGAAAACTGAATATGTTGTTAACATAATTCAATTATCTATCTTTTGGAGGGTCTTGAGCTCAGAAACATGTAGTAATACAGTTGTTATGATTATTTGAAGTTGACTATAGCAATATTCTTCCCAAAATTTAATCGGTAATGGATATTTTGACCTATCTATAAGCTAGGAGTTATTTATAACCTTAATATATGTCTAACTCACTTATCAAAATACAAAAACCATGATTTTTGATTTTGCATGAACTTGAAGCATGGTTCTAATATTGGCTTGGATTTCGGGGTGTTACAGATACAAAAGTATTTTGAAATACAAAAAAGGTTCTCAGAAAATCATACAAATAACCTGTCCATACTTTTGATAAATAATTGATTGAACAATAATCTTTCCATATTCATTTAAGAACCCATAACAATTTTTAAATACATACTTCTTATCATAAAATGAGGTTCATAGTTTAAACACTTCAATTACTTCAAAACCCATAACATAAGCACCTAAATTAAATCTAAAGTTTATAGAAAACCCCATAGAAAATACATAGTTTCATCATAACAAGGGGTTTCATAATTCATGATTTCCAATCAATTTCAAAGTTCATAACTTAACATATATGATATAGGGTTTATTAAAATATCATATTTATTCCCATGAGTGTTAAGATGGTTCGACACACTTTTTTGTGAAGAGAACATAGTGTAATTGACCCTTGGAGGTTAGAAATCTTGAAACCAAGGGGGTTTTATCCTCAATTTCTATTAGAATGATTACCATATGAATTTTGAAGTTAAAATTCATTCTTAAGGCCCTACTCACGTACATAGAGAATTGAAAATGACTCAAGGGTGTGACAAGACCTAGTTCCCTTAAAATATATCAAAAATAGAGTCATATCGATGGAAAGGGAGAAGGGTGCATTGTGACCCCCATCACACGGGGTCAGCCTCACGACGTGAACCTCATTACAAGAGGGAGGACATATGATGCGACCTTAATTATGAATCTAACCCTTCACAGTGCGAGATTCTCCACGTGGATAGACAGTAACCCAATGTGGTGGCCCTTGGGTGTGGGGAATCCTCCCAGGGTTTTCTTGCATCCCACGAGTCACTTTTATATCATAAAATTCCCCCACCTTGATTTAACTCATATTAAAAGGGTTTACCTTCAATTTAGGGGTCTTATGGGCTCGTTTTATGCTGTATTCAAGCATTTAAGAGTTTGGGGTGTTACACCTATCTTCCATGAGAGGAAAAAGCATGTGGAGTTGGACTGTCACTTTTTTCGAAAATAATATATGTCTTGCTTGATCTCTCTTCAGTTTGTTCCTTCAAAACACCAGCTCATCGATATATTTACTAAGCCCCTTTCTAGAGCTTCTTATGATGGAATTTTATCCAAGTTGGGGATTTCTTCTCTCCACTCCAACTTAAGGGGAGATGTTGGCAAAGAAAAATCTCACTCAATATCTGTGGTAGTATATCTCTCCATTAATTGCAGAAAGAAAGAAATTGCAATACCTCATATGCTTCTTAGTCCAATTTAGCTCATAAAGTGGATATGAGAGGCCTAAGGACTCAAAAATTTAGCTAAGTGTTGAAGACTTAATCTCATTTCTTACATCTAAACTTTGATGATTTTATTCTCGACCGTTCCGACCTTGAAAAGTTGGTTTCTAAGTTAATTCATGATCAAGGTTGTCTATAGTTCATTTTCGGTGAGTTTTGGATTTTTCAAATGATATTTGACGAATGTTTAGATGACCAAAATAGTAATCCAACATGATTGGGTTGCATCGCATTGAGTAGTGCGTTGGGATCAGCAACGCGGTGCGACGACCATTGCATTGGGTCAATCAATACGGTGCATCGGCTATAGAGTCACTAGGCGCATTTTGTCCAACAAATTATTGGTTTATGAGGGTAATTGAGTCATTTTCCCCTACTTTACCCTACCCATAACACGAAATTAAGGATCCAAAAGGGCAAATTCACTCTTCTTTTCACAAATTCTCTCCTAAACAAAGCCCAAGTTTCTTCAAGTCCAAGTTCAAGCTTCAAGAAATCACCAAAAATCCACATAAATTCAACTACTAAGGTATATTAAGTGTTCATCTTTGTGTCCCTTCCAACCCTCGAAGTCCAAGAACCTTTTTCAAAGCTTAAGTTATGAGTTTGCTTGATTTAGATTGTTTAATGCCCATGTATGTGTTGATGTTAGGGTTTCAAGTTAAGATTATATGAATTTTGTGTGGAATAAACTAATGCGTATGTTGATTGATGTAAGGATCATGTTGAACCCCTAAATTGTGAATTGAATGTTGAAATCATGATATGTTAGCATGTTGTTCATTCCCATGTACAAGGTTATGCCTTCTAAGTATTTGATAAAATGTCTAGATAAGTGAGAGTTGAATTATGGCTATTTGCTATGCCTTTAAAATTTGCGGTATCGAGTCTTGGGGGATATAATACCAAAAATTTAGCTATTTACTTAGTTTTCAGTAGTTATAGAAGGGTACTAGTTGTATCACAAGTATTAATACTCAGTCAGTTTACATGGTTTATAGGAGTTTAGTGAAGCTTAGACCAACCAAGTGATTAGTGTCGTTTCAGTTGAGAGCAGGATTCCGCATCGAGCGAACCCAGGGATGGGGGTATTCCATCCAGCTTAGGTTGTGATCCCTAGTATCAGTCCCTGAGATACAGAACTACGTAGCCAACGTAGGTTGATATGTCTTTCTTCCAGTTTAGGGTTGATGTGTATATATAAATATATTTCATTAGTCTTCCTGCCAGATTAGGATTGACCCAACCATTGTTAGTAACCCATGGCATGGTACTAATACCCTTCCAACTGGGGTTATATGTTAGACCCCAATCAGTATATATTGGGGCATGTTGGATAGATAAAAGCTCCCACAGTTTCAGTTTTAGTACTCAGTTCAAAATTTAGTTCAGTCTTTCCTGACTATAGCATACAGTTTACTGGTTATATATCTAATACATTTTAGTAACTTAGTTACAGACTATTTCAGTATCGATTTTATGCATGGTCATGCATTCTCAGTCTTTACAATTTTCATGCATTATTACTCAGTACCATGCTACATATTCAGTCTTTTATTACTCATGAACATGAACCCGTGCATATCGGCCTACCCTCATTTAGCATACTAGTAAATTCAAAAGTACTGACCGCATACCATTTTCTTGCACTATGATGTCTTATATCATAGGTTCAGATGCTCGGATTCTCGATCATACTTAAATATTCCAGTGTATCAGTAGCAGCAGCCGTGGTGAGTCCTCTTCCTTTGAGGACAAGTTATGTTATGTTCAGTCATATTAGTAGTTCAGTTATTTAGTTAGTTGGAGTTAGTTGGGGGCTTGTCCCATCAATTCCACCATTAGATAGTTAGAGGCTTTCAGACTAGTACAGTCAGTTGGTCAGTTTTAAGTTGTGATTATCAATCGTTTTAACAGTATTGCTAGTATGTTTTTCAAATATTTTAAACCATGATTTGTTTTTAATTTCAGTTGTTTAAACCATATGGAATTTCATCTGTATTTTTGCACATATTTTTTATCCGTTTTATTCAGTGCTCACATCAGGTACCATCTCATGGGTTAGATTGTGGTCTTACGAGACCATAAGCATCGTGTGGCATTCAGGGTGTACTCCCATGGTGTTACAAATATTGTATCAAAGCCTATGGTTTTAAAGCATCCTAGGAGTCTGAAAGACACATTGAGTAGAGTCTTGTGCATGGGTGTGTAGCACGCCACACTAATGGGCAAGAGCCTTCAAGATGTTTAGGAAAAGTTTCCTCTCTTTCAGTGTCCATGTCATGTGAATGAGAAGGAGCTCAAGTTAAAATCTCTATCTAATTCAACTTTTCCTTTTGTTTGTAGAATATGCCTCCCAAAAAACTAATGGAAGAAGAACCGAAAACCATCCAGCACCTCCTCCCGTTCAGGAAGAACCCCTGAATGAGCATGTTTCTCATGCAGAGTTCAGAGTTGCGTTCACCACTCTAGCTCACTCTGTAGCATCCCAAAATGTGTAGCCAACTGTTGCTTTGGCTAAACCAGTAGCCAATACTATCGTAGTCAGGATTCGGGACTTCACCCGAATGAATCTTCATTTAATTTTTAGATCTAAGTCTGAAGAGGAACTACAAGAATTCCTATACATGGTGTAGAAGGTAACAAACGTTATGGGGGTGACTTTCAGTGAGAGTGCAGAACTAGCTGCTTACTAGCTTCAAGATGTAGCTCATACATGGTTTAAGCAGTGGAAAGGGGATAGGAGCGCAGATGCTGGACCTATAGAGTGGGAGGAATTTTCTACTTCCTTCTTAGATAGATTATTACCGTTGGAGCTAAGGGAGGCTAATGTGTTAGATTTTATTAATCTAAAATATGGAAACATGAGTGTGGAAGAGTATTCCCTCAAGTTTACTTATAACACCCCATACTTTTTTTCCGAGCTTAAAATTGTCCCAAGATTGTTAGAAGCTTTCTTTGAGAGATGAATCCATTTTTGTACACATGGTATTTTCAATATTTTCACTTTTTGTCATGTGGAAAATTTAATAAGATTTCCATCGATATAAGATTCTCCAAAATTCGATAACCGGGTCAGAAGTTACGACTCTTTAAAGTTCCCATTATAAAACAGTGCCATAATGGTCAGTGGCACGCCGCACCACAAGATAAAATGGCCATTGTCCTTTTCCAGTGTCTCATCGCGATTTCCCCCGCGACACGCCAAAGTACCAGGTAGCAAAAGAAGGGGCAACATGATAGCTCCGCGTCGCGCCATTGCCCAATTTTTTAATTGTCAAATTCCAGTGACATGGCGTGATAGCGCCTCGTCACGCCAATGGTCCAATTGGGGAAATTTTTATAATTTAAAAAGACATGTCCAAGGGTTAAAAGGGTCAATTTCCCACCCCTATTTAAACCAATAACATATGATTTAGCATTCTTTACCCAAAATATACTAGTTTCTCTCACGAACAAGCTGGTGTTTCAACTGGGGATTTAACTTCAAGAAAATCTCTCCATCAGTCTTTCCTAAATCACGAACTTTTGCACAGTGTTCATTCATTGATTCCTTTCATCCATGAAGCCCAAGAATCCTCTTTTAAATTCTATACCATGATATTTACGTGGTGAATTGATTATGTTCATGTTTTTATGGTTGTGTGACTGCCAAGAATGAATCTTTACCATGTTTTCATGAAACCATGTTAGTTTAGGGTTGAACCAATGCAATGAAGTTAAATTGTGGAATCATAATGTTTTTGATTTATGATTATACCTATGCCTTGAGTGGAGCATGCAAGGTGTTTGATAAAATGCCTAGTATAATAGAAATCATCTATAATGACTCAATTGTGTTTTAAATGCTAAATGCATACAATTTATTCATGTTTAACATGACTTACATATTATTGATTATGAATTATGCTTTCTTGATGGAAGGTTTATGATACTAGAAGTATGTAAGCAAACCATGATTATGTGTTCTCTTGTTCATGTACTAAATTGTAATACCCCAAAAAATCCAAACCATTATTAGATCCATGTACCAAGCTCATACATAGTACATCATGGTTATTTTATAGTTTTATGAGTAGGTTAGATGTATATTAAGTTTTCAAATAACTCCCAGCTATCAGACGAATCAAAACATTCCTCACCGATTAAATTCTTGAGAAAGATATTTCCATAGTCAGATTCAAATGAGTATATATCTCATTATACTTGGAATTTTTGATCTCATGACCTATAAACAGATATATAATTGAATTATATTTCCAACGATACCAATTTCTCATAAATCCAATATCGGAGCAAAGAGTTATTCCTATTTTACTCCAGCATGTCAGGCTGGAAACTGTGTGACGACATTCGTGGTAGCTTACCACATTTGTGACGCCCTACCATGAAGGTCATCATCCATAGGCAGAATCCAACTCCTGTGTGACGATATTCATGGTAGCTTACCATATTTGTGATTCCCTACCACGAAGGTCGTCAGCCTTAGGCAGAATCTAACTCTTGTGTGACGACATTCATGGTAGCTTACCACATTTGTGACGCCCTACCACGAAGGTCGTCATCCTTAGGCAGAAACCAGCTCCTAAGTGATGATATTCATGGTAGCTTACCACATTTGTGACGTCCTACCATGAAGGTCGTCAGACTTAGGCAGAAACTATCAGTTCCAGCTCCTGTGTGACGACATTTTTGATGGCTTACCAGACTTTTGACGCCTTGTCAAAAATGTGAGCTATGATTTTCAGAAATTGGGAATTTATTTGATAAGGGTATTTTGGTATTTTCCCTTCACTTCCCATAACTTATAACCCTCAAGGAACGTATTATCTTCTATTATCTTTAGTTAAAACATCTTTAAAACCCTCTCTTACACTTTCCACCACAAGATTAGGGTTTCCTCTCAAGATCATCTCCTCAGGAACAAGAGCATTCTTTCCGAAAGGGGTTAAACCCTAGTCAAGAAAAATCAAGGGCAAGCCTAAGGATTTCTTCAGGAACCTTCAGAAATATTAGATCTCTTTCAAGATCAAGCTTTAGGGTATGTGTAGTGTTTATCTATGGATTCAATTCGTTCATAGAGTTCAAGAACCGTGCTTTTAAATGTTATTTTGTAAACTTTTGTGGTGATATAAGCATGTACACGTTGATGATTATTGTTCAAGTTTCAAGATGATATCTAAGGATGTTTTTCATGGAATATATGTGATTATTGGTTGAAAATCATGAACTTTGGGTGGGTTGAACTAATGCAAGTATGAAATCCACCTATGCCTTAAAGAATGCATGTAAGGTATTTTATAAAATGCCTAGGATGTTAGAAGTTCATATTTACATGATTTCATGATATCTAAATGACAAGTCCATATTAGTGATACACTTCAATATGAATGCCCATGCTATTTATGTATTCTTATGGTGATGGCATGAAGTATGTATGATGACGGAAATATGAATTTTGTGTGTGAATTATATCCATGCTTTCCCTACCATATTTGAGGTGTTGATTAAATACATGAAGTATACTATCCCCTACTTATGATATAGCGAATTGTGGACTCCAATCCTTTGATCAAGTCATATCAGGTGTGTCAGTTTTCTTCTATCGAATCCTGGGGGTATTGTAATACCCGAAAAACATAGTTATGTGCCTAGAGCCATGTCATGTTGTCACGATAATCTCATTCAATCTATAATCTATAGAACTCAGTCAGTTATGTGACTCAGGAAACCTCAGAAATCTCATGATCCCAGTTAACTCTCAGATAATAGTACTACTCTGCCAGTCAATGGAAGTTAGTTAATCTGTCCATGTACAATCAGTTGAATCATGTTTAGTCTCTTCAGATGGGAGTAGGAGTTAGCACCGAGTGAACCCAAGGATAGGAACTCACCTGTATATGAGGGTGTGATTCTTAGAAGTCATCCTAGCGTTCCAGAACTATGTAGCCAACATAGGTTGAGACTTCGCAGCCTATTATATGAGGGGAGATAAGGTGGCTTAACGTGTTAGATGAGCGTTCCCACCATTATCACTAGAGTTACCTGTTATATGAGGGTTGCTCATATGTTGTCCTTACCTGTGGCGCGGTATTGATACCCTTCCAGTCAGGGCAGATATTGGACCCCATCTTATCCATAATGGCACATATGGGGTATGTCGGTTAAACAACTACCTCCCACAGTTTAAGTATCAGTCTTATTAAAAGAACTCAGACAGTTCTTCAAATATCAGTATACCAGGACTATTAGATATGGTCAAATTTAGTTATAGCACAGAACTCAGAGAGTTCAACCAGATTCAGGGTTGTCAGATACAGTCATCCATGTTATCAGAACTATGGTCCCAGCGATGTATTAGTAAATAGATTTATCCATCACGTACTCACGGTCTTAGTTACTATGTATGTATGTTTGTCCTCTTATGTTCATATCAGTCAGTCAGTAGTATTATTCATGTACGTAAACCCTTGTATTTGCCTACCTCACTCGTATACTCAGTACTCCAGTTGTACTGACGCATTTGCGCTATAGTTCTTTATTTTCATGTTACACCATAGGTTTAGAGGCATGGGTCCTAGACCAGCAGTAGCAGTGGCATTCAGCATACAGAGTTGTAGTGAGTCCTCTTCATTCGAGGACGACGTTATTTGATTTATATATTTATTTCTTCAGTTCAGTTTTACGGAGTTAGTTGGAGACATGTTCCTTCAACTCCTTATTTCAGACAGTACTTAGAAGCTTTTGGATTTACGCTCAGATTTAGCTTTCAGATTAAGTTTTCAGTTGTTTTGGGTATTTTTTGCCCATATGGATGTTATATTATTTCAGTAGAACCTTATGGCCTGTTGTGCATGTTTTCCGTATCATTATGTCATAAATTGCAGTCTACAGGTACAGCTATCAGTCATGGGTTAGCTTGTGGTCCCTCAGGGTAATAAGCACCGTGTAGCATTCCGGTTTAGAAAATCGAGGCTTTACATAAATTAAGGTAATCAAGTGCCTCATAAAATGCTCCCAAACGATTGTATGATGAATTGTGAACTCTAGTCATGTGTTCAATAATGTCAAGTCATGTCAGTTTCATCCTATCAAGTCCTGAGGGTACTTGTACCCGAACAATATAGTTGTGTGCCTAGAACCATGTCATATTTCTATGATATTCTCAATCAAGCCATGCTCAGTAGACTTCAGTCAGTGTCATGACTCAGGCAATCTCAGTAATCTCATAAACTCAGTCAGACTAACAGGATTCAATAGTATTCCATCAGTCAACAAAATCCAGTAAACTCAGTAGCTCAGTTCAGTTAATCATGTTCGGAGTCTATTCAGATGGGAGTAGGAATTAGCACTGAGTGAACCCAAGGATGGAAACACACACTGTCAGATATGGGTAGGATTCTTAGAAGTCATCCTTGCGTTCTAGAACTATGTAGCCAGTAGAGTTTGAGACCTCAATATTGTCTAATGAGGGTTGATGAGGCGGATAAACACTATCAGATGAGGGTCCCACCATTCTCGTTTAGGGGACACTATCAGATAAGGGTCACCTATAGCTTGTCCTTACCTATGGCGTGGTATTAACACCCTTCCAATTGGGGTTACAAATTTTACCCCAACCCAGCCATAATGGCATATTAGGGTCATGTCGGTTAGATAAATAACTCCCAAAGTTTCAGTATCAGTCTAAAAAAAAGAGCTCAGATAGTTTTTCAGATCTCAGGATTGTCAGATACAGTCAACTCAGTTACAGTACGAAACTCAGCTAGTTCTATCAGATTCAAGACTGTCAGATACAGCTACTCATATTATCAGTTATATTAGTTATCAGAACTCATGTTATCTGTACTCAGTCCCAGTGATCATGTCATCACGATCTCAATTATTATGTATTCATGCATGTATTCCCATGCTTATGTTATCCGGTCAGTTAGTATAGTTCATGTATCTGAACCCTATTGCATTATCCTACCTCACTTTCATACTCAGTACATTCAATCATACTAACGCATTCACGCTATGGTGTTTTATTCTATGCCATAGGTTCAGACACACGAGCTCCAGATCCTCAGTAGTCCTACAGTATTCAACAATTAGAATTTTAGCAGTGAGTATTCATCATTCGGGGATGATATTATGAGTTATTTAATTTTTTCAGCTTTAGCTTTGAGTAGATGGAGTTAGTTGGGGACATGTCCCATCAACTCCTTATTCAGACAATTAGAGGCTTTTCAGACTATTATGTTCAAACAACTATTTCATATTTGTTTTAGGTATTTCATACCCCACCAGATGTTATGATTTATCAGTCATGTCACATCTTTGAACCTTATGGCCTTTTAGTTCATGTTTCCGCATTTATACAGTATATTATGTTGTATACAGGTACAAATATCAATCATGGGTTGGCTTGTGGTCCTTCGGGGTCATGAGCACCATGTAGCATTTTGAGTACCAGATTTAGGGCGTTACAAACTTGGTATCAGATCCTAAGATTCAATAGAGTCCTAGGAAGTTTGAAAACCGCATCTAGTAGAGTCTTGTACATGGATGTGTTACGCGCCATATTTATGTGCAGGAGGCTGTAAGATGTTTAGGAATAGTTTCCCCTCTTTCAGTATTTATGTCGTGCCCGTGATCATAATCTTCAGTCAATCTGTTAATCTAATCTGTTTCTCCATTTCTTCTATAGAAAATTCCCCCAAAAATAAGAAATGGGAATTAGTCATCACCCCATCCCGAAGAACCTTTGGGCGAACATGTTTCTTATGTGGAGTTTAGGGTCGCATTTACTACTCTTGCTTAGTCAATTACTGCTCAGAATGAACGACCAGCTGTTGTTCCGGCTAACCCAGTGACTAATTCAGCTACATCAAGGATTTGGGACTTCACCCAATGAATCCTCTATCTTTTCTTGGGTCTAAGTCAGACGAGGACCCTCAGGAATTCATCGATCAGGTTTAGAAAGTGACTGACATCATGGGGGTGACTACTATTGAGAGTGATGAGCTAGCTGCATATCAATTGTAGGATATGGCTCATACTTCATTCAAACAGTGGAAGTCAGAAAGGCCAGAGATGCAGGGCCTATAGAGTGGGAGGAGTTTTTCACCGCATTCTTAGATAGATTCTTTCCCCAGGAGCTTAGAGAAGCTAAGGTGTTAGAATTCATCAACCTCAGGCATGGCAACATGACGATGAAAGAGTATTCTCTTAAGTTTACTTAATTATCCCAATATGCCCCTTATGTAGTTGCTGACAGCAGGGCTAAGATGAGTATGTTGGTGTCAAAGGTGAATGATAGCGTGGTAAATAAGTGCAGATCCACCATGCTAAATAGTGATATAACTTTAGCTAGGCTTATGACTCATGCTTAGCAGATTGAGGAGCAGAAGGTTAAGCAGAAGGAGAAGCAGAATAAGAGAGTTAGGACAGGTAGCTTCAATTTTAGTCAACCTAAGTCAGGGGGAGGAAATCGTTCTTAATTTCATCCTAAGTCATCAGTTCCATCTCCTTCTTTATCTAGTGCTCCCGCTTCTAAATTCAGGGATGGTAATAGAGATAGGGCGCTAGGCTCTAAGTCTCAGGGTAGTGTTATAAGTGCCCAAACTAATCCCCTTTATTAGACTTGTGGTAAGAACCACAAGAATGCTTGCAGAGCTAGCAGCGATGTCTGTTTAGGTTGTGGCAAGCCAGACCACAGAGTTAGAGACTTCCCTCAGTTAGGTTATCAGAGTCATCTCTGCTCCTCAGCTTAGTTCGGTCGCCCAAATAAGCAAGGTTCCACCTCCAGTGCTACTAATGGGTAACACCTAAATTATCTTTATGCTCTTCAAACTTGATAGGATCAGGAAAATTCGACTGATGAAGTTACTAGTACATTACAGATCTTTCATGTGCATGTTTACGCATTACTAAATCCAGGAGATTCTTTGTCTTTCATTACTCCTTACATAGCAGGAGATTTTAGAATCAGTCCCAAAATTCTAGAAAATCCCTTTTTAGTCTCTACCCCAGTGGGTAAAACCATCATAGCCTGGCGGGTATATAGGAACTTCCCGGTTATGATATCTCAGAAAGTCACTTTAGAAGACTTAGTCGAATTAGAGATGACTGATTTTGATATCATTCTTGGCATAGATTGGCTTCATTTCTTCTATGCCACAGTCGACTACAAAAATAGAATAGTATATTTTCAGTTTTCAAATAAACCCGTCTTAGAATGGAAGGTAGTGTATCCGCTTTCAGGGGTCATTTTTTTTCCTACCTTCGACCACGGAAAATGATATCTAGAAGATGTGTTTATCATCTTGTTCATGTTAAGGTCTCTAATTCCGAAACTCCCAGCTTTAAATCAGTCCCAGTTCTGAATGAATATTCAGATATCTTTCCTGAAGTTCTTCCAAGCATTCCTCACAAAAGGGAAATAGACTTTGGCATTGATCTTCTTCCAGATACTCGGCCTATATCTATTCCTCCATACAGAATGGCACCAATAGAACACAAGGAACTGAAATAATAGTTAAAGGATCTCCTAGATAAGGGATTCATCAGGCCCAGTATTTCCTTGTGGGGCGCACCAGTCTTATTCGTGCGAAAGAAATATGGTTCTCTCAGAATGTTTATTGATTACCATCAACTCAATAAATTTACGGTCAAGAATAAGTATCTTCTTCCCAGAATCGATGACTTATTTGACCAACTTCAGGGTGCCAGCTATTTATCTAAGATAGACCTCAGATCCGGCTATCATCAGCTTAGAGTCAGAGAATGTGACATTCCAAAAATAGCTTTTCATACTCGGTATGGTCACTTCGAATTCCTAGTAATATCCTTTGGTCTTACCAATGCCCCAGCAGCTTTCATGGACTTGATGAACCAGGTGTTCAAGTAGTACTTGGACATGTTCACCATAGTCTTCATAGATGATATTCTGGTCTATTCCTGTAGTGAGCGTGATCATGCAGACCATCTCAGAATAGTACTTCAAACTCTTATAAATCATCAGTTGTTCACCAAATTCAGTAAGTGCGAGTTTTGGCTAAGGTCAGTAGCATTCCTTTTTCATATTATTTCTGGTGATGGCATTAGAGTAAATCCTCAAAAGACCGAAGCAGTGAGAAACTGGCCTCGCCCTGTCTCTCCATCAGACATCAGGAGTTTCTTCAGTTTGGATGGCTATTATAGATGATTTCTTGAGGGATTTTCTTTTATTGCATCCCCAATGTCTAGATTGACTCAAGTTTTAGTGGTCAAATCCTTGCGAGAAGAGTTTTTAGGAATTGATGACTCGACTCACCTCAGCTTTAGTCTTAGCTCTTCCAGATGGGTTCATAGTTTATTGTGATGCATCCCGAGTGGGTTTAGATTGTGTCTTCATAAAGAATGGTAAGTTCATAGCCTACGCCTCCAGACAGCTTAAACCCAATGAGAAGAATTATCCTACTCATGATCTTGAGTTAACAGCCGTAGTCTTTGCCTTAAAGATTTGGAGGCATTACTTGTACGGTGTTCATGTAGATGTGTTCACAGATTATAAAAGTCTCCAGTATGTCTTTTCTTAGAAAAATCTCAATCTTCATCAGAGAAGGTGGTTAGAGCTCTTGAAAGATTATGACATAGGTGTCCTTTATCATCTGGGCAAGGCCAACATTGTGGACAACGCTCTTAGTAGACTGTCTATGGGTAGTGTTACTCATGTTAAGGACAGTAAGAAGAAGTTAGCTCAGGAAGTCCATCAGCTTTCAGACTAGGTATTCGCTTAGTCGATAAAAAAGAGGGTGACATATGGGTTCAGATAGTTTAGAATCATCTCTATTTTCTGAGGTGAAAGAAAAGCAAGATAGAGATCTCAGTCTATTCAAGTTGAAAGAGTTAGTTAAGGATCAGAAAGAAAAGGTTTTCTCCTAAGGGGAAGATGGTGTCCTACGTTGTCAGGGTTGTCTCTGTGTTCCAGGTGTAGATAACTTAAGGCAGCAAATTCTCGCAGAAGCTCATGGTGTGCGCTACTCTATTCATCAAGGGTCCATAAATATGTACTACGACTTGAGGGAAATCTATTGGTGGAGTGGGATGAAGAGAGATGTTGCAAAGTTTATGGCTAAGTGCTCTACATATCAGCAGGTTAAGATAGAGCATCAGAAGTCTAGTTGGTCCATACAGGTGTTCAGTATTCCTACTTGGAAGTGGGTAGATGTAAACATGGACTTCATGATAGGTTTACCTTGAACTCATCATCAGCATGATTCAGTTTGGGTAATTGTAGACAGAATGACCAAATCAGCTTATTTCCTTCCAGTTCATACCTCTTATTCAGCCGAGGATTATTCCAAACTCTATATTAGGTATTTGGTTAGATTACACGGTGTTCCATTATCTATTATCTCGGACAGAGGTACCTAGTTCACCTCTTATTTCTAGAAATCATTCCAAAAGGGTCTTGGTACCCAAGTTTATCTCAGTACAATATTTTGTCCTCAGATAGATGATCAAGCAGAAAGGACCATCCAGGCCCTAGAAGATATGCTTAGGGCATGTTGATAACGCTCAAACTACAGCTTCTCATAAGAGTGTAAGCGGCCGTTGTCAAATATAGAACCCAACTGGGTTGGGTATTGATCCCACAGAGAATACTTGGTCACTAAGTAAGCAAAGATTATTAGACTTTTGGTGCAAGTCTCGTAAAAAGGAGGATTTTGTAGCGTGCAATAATGTAAACAAAATAATAGAGTAAAAACAAAAAATAGCAAAGTAAAAAGAAAGAATGTTTAGTAAGATGTTTAACCAATGAGAATTGAGAGTTAGGGTTATGTCCACCTAATGAGTTATACGTCTCTATTGGCTATGAGTTATGCGGAATCCAGACATGCATGTGCTTATAGAGAATTGTATTCTATGGTAAATTCAGGCGTCTTTCGACCATCAAGGATTATTTCACTTTAACTCTTTCGAGCATAAAGCATATCTAACGGTACAAATTCTCCAAGAGGTTAATCCAGTTACGGCACTAACTTTTTAACAGGGGTTGGTGCCCTATTACCTTGACATTATCTCTTTTCCAGACATATAACTTTTCTTTCGAACAAGTTAATGCTATACTAGCGTATTCTATGTGTTTGCAACCACAAGAATTTGAATTAAGATGAAGAGAGTAATGATATAAGCAACACACGTGTCACGAATTCACAAACTCATAGCAATAGATAGTATCTCATAAGGCTTCCATAACCCCAACAGAGAAGTTTAGCTACACATGTGTGCAACGAAAAACACAATAGACATTATCATCATAAAAATCTCACATGAATTCCTTGCAAATAGCTTTTCTCTTGTTGTAAAAATTAAAAGTCGAATATATGAAAAATAATGTCAACAATGAATTAATGAAGAAAAGGGGGAAGGATAGAATAGGGATGAGGGTGGTGGAGAATTGTTTTGATGGATGGATGGATGGTGGATGGATGGGAATAATCAAAATCTCCAGCAAAATAGGGTATTTATAACACCCATATCCTATTCCTACTAAGCTACTGCATTACTTATCCTAGTCCTACTAGGTTACTGCATCATTATCCTAATCCTACTAAGTTACTATTGATCCCCAAAGTCTTTAGAAATGCTGTTTTTGCACGGGACAGGTTTTCCATGCGTCACTTTTAGTCCCTAGGCATCCAAGCTCCCCTTTCCTTCTTTCGTGAAGCTTCCTTGGACGTCAAGTTATCCATAAAATTCTGAAATCTTCATCATTTATACCTGAAAACTTGCTAATCACGTTTGTTAGCTCACTTACAGGAAAAAGGACTAAAAGTGCATGAATTATATATTTTGTCCTCAAAACTTAGCTAAAATATGGGTAAATTATAGTACTTTCGGCGTGTAAATACGCCTATCATCAACACCCCACACTTAAAGCTTTGTTTTTCCTCGAACAATATATCATGTCCATCTAAACATCTACTTAGGGTTTCACAGTAACAGCACAAAATATTCATCAAGACAGGCACAACAATTATTAACAAAGAGTAGTTTTCTAATCACTTCTAGAAACAATTCAACCTCTAATATAGACTCGTGATGATGGTTAATTCGTATCCACAAGTTAAGCCATAAAGAATCATACAAGACTACCCAAAACTCATCAACCATGTGTGTCTCACATAAGATATTACCCATAATCACTCTCAAATATTGCATTTTTCAGAACATGGGTATAAGATTATCCTTGCTCTCACTCTCACAAAGAATTCATATGTTGCAACTGATGACCATAGGCTTTCCCTTAGTGTAATGCTCTACTAATATCAGAATGTTAAGCTTAGGATCAAATAGGTCTTTACAGGTTGTAATGTAGGCTAAGGGACGGGTAGGACTATTTTGGCCAGAAATAGTGACTATGTTCCTAAGCGCTTTAATACATCACATTATGCCATTAGCACTCTCTTTTAATCAACCCTGCTACCTTTCTTTCATCTATCACCCCTTTTCACCTATTTTGCCATTCAAGCATAACTATCTTTTAATTTAATCATAAACACAATTTATCATTTTGTTTTTCTATTTCATTTTCTTTTCTTTTCTCTTTTTTTTATAACACACCTCTATGATATCCACTCTTTTTCATAACAAATTCAAGTACCAATACACTCTAAAGCATTACTCTCACCCAATTTCCTCTTATTTTGTCACATGACTTCACAACTTAAAGCACTTAGGAATTTGGATCAAATTATGGTCTTGAAAAAAATGGATTAGTCTTACATATGAGGCTGTCAAAGAAAATGGCTTAAAGGCTCAAAGGGGTTGACTAGGATAATGTCCACGGGTAGGTAAAATGAAGGTAAACAAGTATCGGTTGCCAAAGAAATGCCTAAATCATCTCCTAAACTCACACTCTTTATTTCGCTTTACACACACACCAGGCAAGTTCTAGCATCAGTCACAAACACAGAATATACTATCAGCTCACACACACAAGGCACATGGTCAACTTTATTGGGAGTATTATAGACTCTTGACCCTAATAGATGAATGAATTAAACCACACAATTATCACATAGTGAGTCACACTTAGAGCCTAAATGTCTCAATAGTAATGATTCTAGCACAAACTCTTGTCATAACACCATGCCGCCTATCAGAACAATTTCATGCATCAAAATCTAAAATATGACAATAAATGTAGGAAAAGAAGTACAGCATACAAATACCATCACCCCACACTTAGACGGGACACACTGCCCTCAGTGGAAAATAAATACAGAAAACCTAATTAGTCGGACTCCTCTTCTATGTCTGGGGTCATACCCCCTATGTCGGAATCATCATCAGAGTCGTCATCCTCAGAGTTTTCTCAAATTGTACCCTACTTAATACAAAAGTGTGTTGAGATATTTGTAGCGAGGAGGATTCATTTTGCTCTTTTCTTCCCCTTTTCTGGCCTTTCTGTGAGGTGGTTGCTTTGTCTTTTCCTTGGCGTGCTTTTGGTGCCATTGTACCTAAGATTAAAATGATAGTCATGTTAGCTTCATCTCGGTAGATACAGTCGACAAAAAAATAGTAGCGGCACCACCCCACACTTAATTTGTTGGCACAAACTAATTAAGTGAACATTGTCGATTACTCAGACTTCATCGATATACGTTTAGGCGTTATGTTCCAACAATATGTTCAGCACAGTCATACTTTCATGTCGTCTTAACTATCCTTTCCAACTCTATTTCATGTAATCTTGATCATACTTTCATGTTTGGATTAATGCACTTTTTGAACAAGACTACTACATAGAGATCGTATCAAGTTATGGCATAGAAATAATCACAACATCTCATGCTTGTATTCAATCATGATCTTTATCTCGATGAACGAGTCATTCAAACATTCAAGCATTCAATTTTGAATATTATGCAATTAACTTCACCATGTCGACTCCGCAAAAGTATGACAGTCTATAACAATCAAATACAAGTCGGAACAAAATCAAGAACACCCACACGTATTCTTTCACTCAACGAGATGTATCACAACAAGTCAACCATATTCAAATCACCAATACTACTTCAAGATTTAACAATTCATTATAGGCGTAGTAGTGTAGTACTTACGGAATATAAAAGAAGAAGAAAGAAGTACCTACTTGGTTGATGACCTCGGAAGATGTGCTTGCAAAGTAAAAGAGCAAAAGGAAAATTTTTGAGAGATTTTGGAGAGGTAGGCGGCACTTAGGTTGAATTTTCAATGCATTTTGTTCTAAGACTAAGGTTCTATTTATAGGACAAGCTTGGGTCGGGTTTTGACCCATTTGGAATCGGATTTGGAGGCCAAAAGTGACCACAGGCGGTGCCTAATGCTTTGCCTATGCTTGGCATAGGTGGCGCCTATGCTATGGCATTGTTAAGCATAGGCGGCGCCTATGCCATGGCATTCTAGATTCAGAGACAGAATGTTTTTACATAGGCGGCGCCTATGCTATGGCATTGTTGAGTATAGGCGGCGCCTATGCTATGGCACTCTAGAATCCGAGATCTTAGGCCATAGCATAGGCCATGCCTTGTTCGTGGCCTAGATTTACATAGGCCTTTCCTTGTTCTTTGCCTATATTTTCATAGGCAATGCCTAACCCATAGCCTTTTTCTTCTTCATTCCTAACTTACCACCTTCAACATGCAATACTTCCAAATCAAAATTTGAAACCAATCTCCTTCTTTATACCTCTTGCACCTATATTTACTCAAAAACAACAAAAACAATTAGAACGATGGGTTGCCTCCCATCAAGCGCCTTAGTTTTGGTCGTGGCTCGACAAAATCTTAAGAAAACAAAACAATTAAAAACGATGGGTTGCCTCCCACCAAGCGCTTGATTTATTGTCGCGGCACGACATAGCTATCTCGATTACTTAGACTTCATCGAGATAGATGGGGCATCGTTTTCTGAATGGATTCAGATGACGTTGATGCTTACTTGTAGGCATGCAATCCTCTTCGATATGACTCTTGTGCATACATATCCCAGGAGGGATACCAATTATATCATCAATAGTCCAACCCATAGCTCTCTTGTATCTCTTCAGAGCAGAGATGAGAGCCTCTACGTGCTGTTCACTTAAATCATCCGCCACACTCACCGGAAGTGGATTTCCACTTCCCAAGAATGCACACCTTAGATAATTGGGGAGCTCTTTCAATTCTAGCACTGGGGGCTTTTCAATGGAAGTCTTCGCTGTTGGTGACGGTTGATTCTTAAGATCAAGGTCCAGCTGCTTAGGAGTATGAGAATAGGACCCTATTTCTGTTAGAGCACACATAGTTTCTTTATAATCTTCATCGTCCTCATGCTTAACATTCAGCAGCGCAGCAGACAATGGCTCAACAGTAAGCTGTTTCTCTACAGATAATGCTTTCTTATCCTCATAATGAACATCAGCTACGGAGAACACATTCATATCGTTGGGCTACTTTATTGCTTTCCATATATCAAAGCGGACCACTTCGTCATTCAACCAAAATAAAAGCTCATTAGCTCTCATGTCAATAAGCACACTTCCTGTTCCAAGGAAAGGACGTCCCAAGATTATAGGAACTTCAGAATCCACCTCGCAATCCAAAATCACAAAGTCTGCAGGAAAGATGAAGGTGGAAACCTTCACCAACACATCATTCAAGATACCCACAGGTCGTTTTACCGACCTATCTGCCATCACGAGCCGCATATTGGTTGGTGTAGGGTCGCCCAACCCCAACTTTTTCTAGACGGATAGTGGCATCAAATTGATGCTATCTCCCAAATCGCACAATGCCTTAGCAAAATTCATAGATCTAACCGTGCAAGGAATAGTGAAAGCACCAGGGTTTGCCTTCTTCTGTACTAAGGACCTTGTGGAAATTGCACTGCAATGATGAATATTATTTGTCGGCTCATAGCTTACTGCCCACTTCTTTGTCAAAATGTCCTTCATGAATTTAGCATACCCAGGCATCTGTTCCAGCGCCTCTACCAACGGAACATTAATAGTCAGTTGCTTCAACATGGTCATGAATTTACTAAACCTGGTATCATCAGCTTTCTTCTTCAGTCTCTGCGGAAAAGGTGGTGGTGGAAGGGGAATTATTTTCTCCACCACTTCCTTTTTATCTTGCTTCCAACTATCAATCTTTTCAGGCTGCAAACGTCTAGGGGTGACATCATGAACACACTCTTCAGCTTCTTCGGCCCCTTCACATTCTGCATCAATAACATTATTCGTTATATCATCAACCATCTGCTTGTTCTTGGATGGATTTTCCAATACTTTACCACTCCGGGTAGTAATAGCCATGCATGATTCGTCGTTCCTTGGGTTTTACACCGTATCGTTGGGTAGTGTTCCAGCCTTTCTTTGGTTGAATATCACAGATAATTAACTCAATTATTGCTCCAGCTGTTTTATTGAAGTGGAATGCGAGTCAACCAATTGCTTCATTGAGGACAGATCATTTATTACCTCAGTTACTCCTGTGTTGGTTGCCTCTACTCCTTTCAGCAGCTTAGCCATCATATCTTCCATGGACATATTTCCAGAACCAGATGCAGCGGCGTCACGTCTTCCAGGAGGAACATACAAACCACTTCTGTCGGTATTGTTTTTCCAACTACCTTGATCGCGGTCCTTGTATCCAGATTTATCATAATAGATCCGACTTTGGTTTCCTTGGGCATTGCCTCGGAAACCCCCCTGATTATTCAAGTAGTTCGCTTCTTCCTCATAGTCGGATTTATCTCTTCCCTGTGATACAACGGCCTTAACCTTTTTGGTTTTCCCTGATAATAAGTGCTTGGTAAGAAGATCCATCTGTGTTTTCATGTGAGCCATATCTTGGTCACGTTCCTCTTGTCTACACATCTGCTCTGCAGTCAAGCCAATAGATAAAGTGGGGCTTGCTACCTCAGAATCCCTGGTATGCCAAGCTCTACTTTGCTTCGTCATCCGATCTAGCATATTGCTTGCCTGACCAAAGGTGAGGTACATGAATGACCCACCTGCTGCATTATCAACCACTGGCTTCATCACCGAATTCAAAGATCTGTATAATATCTCCATCAAGTGGACATTGGTCATATGATGGTTTAGGCACCGCATAAGCTTCATTTTGAATCTCTCCCATATTTTGTGGAGAGCTTCAGTTGGAAGCTGTCGGAAGTTGCTGATCTCATCTCTCAACTGTGCTCTCTTGGATGGCGGAAAGAATCTTTCTAGGAAAGCGTCTTTCAATTTCCTCCAATTGGTGATAGAATCAGGAGTCAGCCCATTCAACCATAGAGTTGCCTCCCCAGATAGAGACAATGGAAATAAGCGCAGCCGAATTGCATTCTGTCCAACTCCTGGATTGTTGAATGACTTGCATGTAGAGATGAAGTTGATCAGGTGCATATTTGGATCATCGCCTACGAGTCCACCAAATAAACCTTTGAGCTGCAATAGCTGAATCATGGTGCTAGTGATATTGAACTTTGCTCCAGGTGCCAAGGGAGGAGGAATAATAGCTCCTGTAGCACCAGCTCCATCTAGATCGTCATCATCATCATCAAAAGGAGCCTTCACAGCTTGGCGGTCAGGTCTCATTCTAGCTTGACGATCTCTCCTATGCATAGGTGTCGCCACCTCATCAGTACACCTAGGACTTAGTAGCTCCTCATCACCCAGGTCCTCATCATCAGGATTTGTTGCCCGACCTGGATTATCAATATTCTATTGATGCACTTGAGCAGCTGCTAGTGCAGCTAGTCTAGCCTGCTCCTGTTGAGGTGCCCTTCTGTCAATGTCACATTGTGCATCCATCCTGCCAATAGAACCTGAATAGAACAAAAACAATAGCTAAAAGTAAAATCTGAGAACTTTTGACCAAAGGGTCTAGTAACTATCACAAACTTAGTTGACAACCGTATTCCCCAGCAACAGCGCTAATTTTTTATAACGCTCAAACTACAGCTTCTCGTAAGAGTGTAAACGGTCGTTGTCAAATATAGAACCCAACTGGGTTGGGTATCAATCCCACAGAGAATACTTGGTCACTAAGTAAGCAAAGATTATTAGAC
Source organism: Capsicum pubescens (assembly GCA_030864215.1). NCBI lineage: Eukaryota > Viridiplantae > Streptophyta > Magnoliopsida > Solanales > Solanaceae > Capsicum > Capsicum pubescens. The sequence continues at coordinate 313,323,735 of CM061538.1, read as the reverse complement.
TTTTGGTGCAAGTCTCGTAAAAAGGGGGATTTTGTAGCGTGCAATAATGTAAACAAAATAATAGAGTAAAAACAGAAAATAGCAAAGTAAAAAGAAAGAATTTTTAGTAAGATGTTTAACCAATGAGAATTGAGAGTTAGGGTTATGTCCACCTTATGAGTTATACGTCTCTATTGGCTATGAGTTATGCGGAATCCAGACATGCATGTGCTTATAGAGAATTGTATTCTATGGTAAATTCAGGTGTCTTTTGACCATCAAGGATTATTTCACTTTAACTCTTTCGAGCTTAAAGCGTATCTAACGGTACAAATTCTCCAAGAGGTTAATCCAGTTACGGCACTAACTTTTTAACAGGGGTTGGTGCCCTATTACCTTGACATTATCTCTTTTCCAGACATATAACTTTTCTTTCGAACAAGTTAATGCTATACTAGCGTATTCTATGTGTTTGCAACCACAAGAATTTGAATTAAGATGAAGAGAGTAATGATATAAGCAGCACACGAGTCACGAATTCACAAAATCATAGCAATAGATAGTATCTCATAAGGCTTCCATAACCCCAACAGAGAAGTTTAGCTACGCATGTGTGCAACGGAAAACACAATAGACATTATCATCATAAAAATCTCACGTGAATTCCTTGCAAATAGCTTTTCTCTTGTTGTAAAAATTAAAAGCCGAATATATGAAAAATAATGTCAACAATGAATTAATGAAGAAAAAGGGGAAGGATAGAATAGGGATGAGGGTGGTGGAGAATTGTTTTGATGGATGGATGGATGGTGGATGGATGGGAATAATCAAAATCTCCAGCAAAATAGGGTATTTATAACACCCATATCCTATTCCTACTAAGCTACTGCATTACTTATCCTAGTCCTACTAGGTTACTGCATCATTATCCTAATCCTACTAAGTTACTGCTGATTCCCAAAGTCTTTAGAAATGTTGTTTTTGCCCGGGACAGGTTTTCCATGCGTCACTTTTAGTCCCTAGGCGTCCAAGCTCTCCTTTCCTTCTTTCGTGAAGCTTCCTTGGGCATCAAGTTATCCATAAAATGCTGAAATCTTCATCATTTATACCTAAAAACTTGCTAATCACGTTTGTTAGCTCACTTACAGGAAAAAGGACTAAAAGTGCATGAATTATATATTTTTTCCTCAAAACTTAGCTAAAATATGGGTAAATTATAGTACTTTAGGCGTGTAAGTATGCCTATCATCACATGTGCAATTGGTTTTAAGGGTAGTTGGGATTACCACTTTCCTTTGATTGAGTTTGCATACAACAATAGCTATCATTCCAGTATTCAGGTGGCTTCATTCGAAGCTCTCTATGGTAGGAGATGCAGATCTCCAGTTGGTTAGTTCAAAGTTAGTTAGGACTCATTCATAGGTCCTGACTTAGTATTCGATGCCATAGAGAAAGTCCAGTTGATCAGAGAAAAACTCCAGGCTGCTCAGAGCCAACAGAAGGCTTATGCAGACGTCCGTATAAAGGATCTCGAGTTCAAGATTGATGATTATGTATATCTAAATATCTCTCCCATGAAGGGAGTGAAGTGATTCGGCAAGAAGGAAAGCTCAATCCCCGATATGTCGGTCCCTTAAAAATTCTCTGTTGTCTTAGCATGGTAGCTTATGAGCTTGAATTGCCTTAAGATCTAGCCTCAGTTTATCCAGTCTTCCATGTCTCTTTGGTCAAGAAGTGTATAGGTGACCAAACATTTGTAGTCCCTATTTAGAGCATAGATGTTTAGAACAACCTCTCTTATGAAGAGATTTCGGTCGAAATCCTACACTATCAGACTCATAGACTGAGGAACAAAGAAGTCCCTCTAATTAAAGTTCTCTGGTGAATCAGTCCGTCGAGAAAGCTACTTGGGAAGAAGAAGAATACATGCATACCAAGTATCCTTACCTCTTCTCTGCTAACTCAGATCAAACTCAAGGTACTAGTTCTTCTTAAGCTTTTCAGTTTCCTGTTCAGACCTCAGTTACAAGCTTAATATCCAATTCATTCTCAGATTTTCATTACAAACTTGGTATTAAATACCATTGCATATTCAGTCATGTATTTATGTATCAGTTCAGTTATTTAATTATACATTAGATATGCATTCTCATTATGAGAAACATAGTTCCTCAGAACACTCAGTCATGCACTCCTGAATCAGTTACACATGCATCAGATATGCATGTTCAATATGATATATTCAGTTATCAGTCATGTCAGCCATGAGATTATGTCCTAGTTATTCATGTTTAGTATGTATGTCAGTTATGTTCTTCCCCTCTCTCTTAGTCTCATTTGAGTTTGAAGGTTCACAAAGGGGAGATATTGTAATACCCCATACTTTTTTTCATAGCTTGAAATTGTCCCAAGATTGTTAGAAGCTTTCTTTGACAGATGAATCCACTTTTTTTCATGTGGTATTTTCAAGATTTTCACCTTTTGTCATATGGGAAATTCAATAATCTTTCCATCGATATAAGATTCACCAAAATTCGATTACCGGGTAAGAAGTTACGACTATTTTCAAGTTCCCATTGTAAAGCAGTGCCATATTGGTCAGTGGTGCGCCGCGCCACAAGCAAAAATGGAAAGTGTCCTTTTCTAGTTTCTCAGCGTTATTTTCCCCACGACACGCCAAAGTTCCAGGTCGCAAAAGAAGGGTCAACGCGATGGATCCGCATCGCGCCATTGCCCAATTTCCCAATTGTCAAATTCAAGTGACTGATGTTGGGCATATTTATACCCCTAAGAACCATAATTTACCCATATTTTAGCTAAGTTTTGAGGATAAAATATATAATTCCTGCACTTTTAGTCCATTTTCCTTTAAGTGAGCTAACCTATGTGATTAGCATGTTTTCAGGTATTATTGATGAAGATTTCAGCACTTTGTGGACCTTTGGACAGCAAAGGAAAACTTCATATAAGAGGGAAGGCAGCTTTTGGAAGCTGTTGGACTGAATGTGACGCATGGAGAATTTGTCCCGGGCAAAATTAGTATTTCTAAATACTTAGGGATGTAGCAGTAACTTAGTAGACAAGGATATTATAAAAACCCTATTGCTGAATTTTTCAGCAGCATTGATCAATTATCATTAGTCATTATTCAGTTTACAGATTTTGTATGTTTTGGATAGAGAAACACGGCTCACACTTGGAAACGGCTAGAGAAAAAACGTTACTCTCTTTGTGACGCTAAGATCACTTCCATCGCCAAGATTGTTCTAGGTTGTGGTATGATTATTATGTCTATTTTGATTTCCGTCGTATCCATGAGTAGCTAAACTTCTCTGTTAGGGTTATGGAAACCTTGTAAGATACTATTTGTTGCTATGAGTTTGTGAATTCTTGATGTGTATGCTACTTATATCATTACTCTCTTTGTTTTAATTAAATTCTCATGGTTGCAAACATAGAGAACATGCCATTATAGCATTAACTTGTTCGGGAGAAAAGTTACATGTTTGGAAAAGAGAGTGTGACAAGGAAATAGAGCTTCTAACCTCTATTTACACGCTAATGCCTTAACCGGATTAACTTCTTGGAGAATTTGTACCATTTGTTATACACTTTAGGTTCGGGAGAGCTAAACTGAAATAAATCCTTGATGGTTGGGAAACAGTTGGATTTAGAATTAGAATACGATTCTCTATAAGTGCATGCATATCTAAATTCCGCGTTACTCGTAGTTAATAGAGAAGTAGAAACTACAAGGTGGACATAACCCTAACTTATTATTCTCTGTGATTAACCTTTACTAAACTAATCATTCATTCGTTACTTTGATATTATTAATTCACGCCTAAATCAAAACCCCCCTTTTTCGTGGAATTTTCGACCAACAGTCTACTAACAATTGCAACACTTAGTGACCAAGTATTCCCTATGGGATTCGACACCCAAACCAGTTGGGTTCTATATTTCACAGCGACCGCTTAAACTTTCTAACGAGAGTTGTAGTTTGGGCGTTATCAGTGACACGGCGCGATAGCGCCGCATCGCGCCAAGGGTCCAAATTAGGAATTTTTTACAATTTTTTAAGACGTGTCCAAGGGTTAAAATGGTCAATTTTACACCCCTATTTAAACCTAATAACACGTGATTTATCCATTCTTCACCCAAAATATACTAGTTTCTCTCAAGAACAAGCTAGGATTTAAATTGGGGATTCAATTTCAAGAAAGTTTCTCCATCAGTCTTCGCTAAATCATGAACTAAGGTATGCACAGTGTTCATTCATGGATTCCTTTCATCCATGAAGCCCAAAAATCCTTTTTTAAATTCTATACCATGATATTTAAGTGGTGAATTGATTATGTTCATGTTTTTATGGTTATGTGACTGCCAAGAATGAATCTTTACCATGTTTTCATGAAACCATGTTAGTTTAGGGTTGAAACCCATGCAATGAAGTTAAATTGTAGAATCATAATGTATTTGATTTATGATTATACCTATGCCTTGAGTGGAGCATGCAAGGTGTTTGATTAAATGCCTAGCATAACAGAAATCATGTATAATGACTCAATTGTGTTTTAAATGCTAAATGCATGCAATCTATTCATGTTTAACATGAATTACATATTATTGTTTATGAATTATGCTTGCTTGATGGAAAGTTCATGATACTATAAGTATGTAAGAAAACCATGATTACGTGTTCTCTTGTTCATGTACTAAATTAAGGTAATCAGGTTCCTCATGAAATAATCGCCAATGATTGTATGATGAATTGTGGACTCTAGTCATGTGTTCAATAATGTCAAGTCATGTCAGTTTCATCCTATCGAGTCTTGGGGGTACTTGTACCCGAACAATATAGTTGTGTACCTAGAACCATGTCATGTTTCCATGATATTCTTAATTAAGCCATGTTCAGAGACTTCAGTCAGTCTCATGACTTAGGAAATCTCAGTAATCTCATGAACTCAGTCTGACTAACAGGATTCAATAGTATTTCGTCAGTCAACAAAATCCAGTAAACTAAGCATCTCAATTCAGTTAATCATGTTCAGAGTCTATTCAGATGGGAGTAGGAATTAGCATCGAGTGAACCCAAGGATGGGAATACACACTGTCAGATAAGGGTGTGATTCTTAGAAGTCATCCTTGTACTGTAGAACTATGTAGCCACCATAGGTTGAGACATCAACAGTATCCAATGAGGGTTGATGAGGTGGATAAACACTGTTAGATGAGGGTCCCACCATTCTTATTTAGGGGACACTATCAGATAAGGGTCACCTATAGCTTATCCTTACCAGTGGCACGGTATTGACACCTTTCCAATTGGGGTTACAGATTGGACCCCAACCCAGCCATAATGGCGTATTAGGGGCATGTCATTTATATAACTACCTCCTATAGTTTTAGTATCAGTCTTAGAAAAAAACTCATATTGTTCTTTAGATCTCAGGACTATCAGATACAGTCAACTCTATTCCAGCACGGAACTCAGCTAGTTCCATCTTATTCAGGACTGTCAGATACAGTCACTCATATTATTAGTTATATCAGTTATCAAAACTCATGTTATCAGTACTCAGTCCCAATAATAATGTCATCACGACCTTAGTTATTATTTATTCATGCATGTATTCTCACGCTCATGTTATCCAGTCAGTTATTATAGTTCATGTATATGTACCTTATTGCATTAGCCTACCTTACTTGCATATTTAGTACATTCAATCGTACTGACACATTCACGCTATGGTGTTTTATTCTATGCCATAGGTTCAGACGCACGAGATCCAGATCCTCAGTAGCCATATAGTATTCAACAGTCAGAGTTTTAGCAGTGAGTCCTCATTATTCGAGGATGATATTATGAGTTATTTTATTTATTTAGTTTTAGCTTTTAGTAGATGGAGTTAATTGGGGACATGTCCCACCAACTCCTTAGTTAGACAGTTAGAGGCTTTTCAGACTATTGTGTTAGACAGTTATTTCAGATTTGTTTTAGGTATTTCATACCCCACCAGATGTTACGATTTATTAGTCATGTTACAGTTTTGAACCTTATGGTCTTTCAGTTCATGTTTCCACATTTATATAGAATATTATGAAGTATACAGGTACAGATATTAGTCATGGGTTAGCTTGTGGTCCTTTTGGATCATGAGCATCGTGTAGCATTCTGGGTACTAGATTTGGGGCGTTACATTACTTTGCTGGCTAGGTATGCTCTCATGTAGTAGCTAACAATAGGTCTAGAATGATCAAGTTTGAGTCTGGGGTATCTAATAATGTGGTCAGAAGTTTTGAACCGTGATGTTGATCAAAGAGATGAAATTAGAGAGATTAATGGTTCATGCACAGCAAATATAGGAGGAAAAGATTAAGGAGATAAAGAGGAAGAATAAGAGAGCTAGAGCAGGTAGCATTAATTTCACTCAGCCGAAGTCAGTCCTCAGCTCCGCTCAAAATCTTCAGTCCAAGTTCTTTCTCTGACTAGTGCACCAATGCATAAATTCAGGAATCACAACAAAGATAGGGTGCCAGACTCTAAGTCTCTGGGTAGTATGAACAGTGCTCGAACAAATCCTCTTTGCCAGAAATATAGTAGGAACCATCAGGGTATTTGTAGAGCTGGCCACAATGTATGATTTGGGTATGGCAAGCCAGGTCATATAATCAAAGAATATTTGCAGAGCCGGCAAAATCGTCCCCCAAAATAGTTCGGTCACCCATCCCAGTAGGGTGCCACTTCTAGTGCCACCAGTGGGCAGCACCCAAATAGGCTCTATGCACTTCAGTCCCGACAGTATCAGGAATGTTCCCCTGATGTGGTTACTGGTATGTTTCAGGTCTTTCATTTACATGTTTATACTTTGCTTGACCCTAGAGCTTCTCTTTCTTTTGCAACCCCTTATATAGCGATCAACTTCGTAGTCAGCCCCGAAACTTTAACAGAGCCTTTCTCAGTAGCTACTCCAGTGGGTAACTTTACTATATCCTGATGGGTATATAGGCTCTGTCCAGTTACAGGGTCTCAGAAAGTTACATCAGTAGACCTTATAGAACTAGAGATGACAGATTTTGATATCATTCTTGGCATAGGTTGTCTCCATTCATGCAATGCTTCAGTTGATTGTAGAAATAGAATTGTCTACTTCCAGTTCCAAAATAAACTCGTCCTTGAGGGGAAGGGTAGTACCAAAGCGCCTAGGGGTCAACTTGTTTCATACCTTAGAAAAAAGAAAAATGATATCCAAGGGATGTGTCGATCATCTTATGCGAGTCAAAGACTCTAGTTCTGAGAATCCCAATCTTTAGTGAGTTACAGTAGCAAGGGAATTTCCAGATATTTTCCTTGAAAATCTTCCCAAAATTTCTCCTAAAAGGAAAATTGACTTTGGAATAGACCTTCTAATATGTGAGCAAAAGCTAATACATTTAATGTTTTTTAGCTCAAAATAATTGTAAATTCTGAAGCAACTCTTGTTGTTTTGATGTGTTTGCTAATGATATTGCAGTAAAAGGCTGAAGGAATGGAAATAAATGACAATGGAGCAAAAGAGTTCAAAATTTGAGAAAAATAGAAGAAAACATAGTTGTCGACATCCGTGATAAGTCGTCAGCCTTGTGATAGCCTATCAGAAACAGCGTCAGCCTTAACAAGGGAATTAGAGCTGAGAAGCAGTTCTGATGACGTTTGTGATGTGGCATCAAGTGGGTGATAAGGTGTTAATAATGGCCTCAGCCTTAAGAAGAAAATAAGTGATATGAGAAGACATCTAACGATGTTGGTGATACACCGTCAGATCCTTGACGCGGCGTCAGAGTCATCATCAGCCTAAGGCAGAGAATTGAAGAAACTGGAGCTAGTCTGATGCTATCCGTGATAGGGTGTCAGACTCTTGACACGGTGTCATCTTGGGCATCACCTAATCCAAGAATTAATTGAATTTGCTATTTTATTTCCTTAATTAGGCTTTAGTATAAATAGCATTTTTTAGGGTTTATTCAGGGAGTTCTTTTTTATTTAGTTTTGGGGAGAGTTTTATTTTCTGCAACACTTATCAACTATTTGTGGATTCCTATTTTTGGGATTAAATTGAAGAAACTACTTGTTGCTTTTCATCCATTCGTAAGTTTATCCTTATTATCATGAATTCAACTTTGTATTTCGTTCATCAAATCATGAGTGGCTAATTTCATTAGCCAGAGTTATGGGATCCATGGACTAGGGTTTGATAGGTTACTAGGTATTTAACGGATTCAAAAAGTAGTAGGACAACTTGAAATTCTGTTATTTTAACTGAAATCTACTGGTTGCAAACATTAGGTTATGCATTAGGTTTTATTTGTTTCTAACGGAGAAATAGACTAGAGGTCGTGAATTATCAATAGGGACTCGGAAGCTACCAACCTTCTGTTTAATGATCAATGTCGTAACTGGATTGATCTACCTGAGATAAAATCCCATTGGAAATAGATAAGTTATCTAAGTTCGAGAGAATTAGATAATAAATTGTCTAGTGAAGTCGAGAGATAAGTCAGATAGTACCGTCATCAGTGATATTCTGTTGTTTCTACTTACTTCAAGAATCCCAAGCATTACCTAGTATCTGTCAATTCCCAAAACCCATGGTGAACATAACTCTAGTTTCCCATTTAGACTGATTTCAAACACTGAAAGTAAAGTGAAAAAAAAATTATTTGCTAATCTCCAAAACCACCATTTTAATTTTTTATATTGATTGTTTGAATTTAACTTGTAGATTTAGTTTCAAACTATTTTAATCACCACTCACATTGTTCCTTGTGGGATTCGACCCAACCGAGTTAGGTTTTATATTGACAATGATCGCTTACACCCATTCAATAGTCTAATTTGAGCGTTATCAAAAATGGCGCCATTTTCGGGGTATGTCATGGGTTTTATAATCACTGCCTTATTCGGATAGTGTGATTTGGGTATGTGCTGGGTTGTTATTGCTAAAATTCTTTCCATAGCTTAATCCTCGTAAGTTGCATGGGTGTTTTCAATAATAGACACAGTTGCTCTTAATTTGACTGACCTCAGAGATGGTGCATGTATTCTGAACTGATATGAATAGTTAGATGCCAACTTATACTTTGTATACTCTTAGTTAGTTTGTTGCTTGAGGAAAAGCAATTGTTTTAAGTTGAGGGTGTTGATGTGTGAGCAAAAGCTAACACATTTAATGTTCTTTACCTCAAAATAATTGTGAATTCTGAAGCAACTCTTGTTGTTTTGATGTGTTTGTTCATGATATTACAGTAAAAGGCTGAAGGAATGGAAATAAATGACAATGGAGCAAAAGAGTTGAAAATCTGAGCAAAACAGAAAAAAACATGGCTGACGACATCCGTGATAAGTCGTCAGCCTTGTGATAGCCTATCAGAAGCAGCGTCAGCCTTAACAAGGGACTTAGAGCTGAGAAGTAGTTCTGACAACGTCTGTGATGTGGCGTCAAGTGGGTGATAAGGAGTCAAGAATGGCGTCAGCCTTAAGTAGAAAATCAGCGATAGGAGAAGACATCTGACGACGTTGGTGATACGCCGTCAGATCCTTGACATGGTGTTAGAGTCATCGTCATCCTAAGGCAAAGAATTAAAGAAACTAGAGCAAGTCTGATACCATCCATGATAGAGCGTCAGACTCTTGACGCGGCGTCAGCTTGGGCGTCACCTAATTTAAGAATTAATTGAATTTGCTATTTTATTTCCTTAAGTAGGCTTTAGTATAAATAGCATCTTTTAGGGTTTATTTAGGAGTTCTCTTTTTTTTAGTTTTGGGGAAAGTTTTATTTTCTGCAACACTTATCAACTATTTGTGGATTCCTATTTTCGGGATTAAATTGAAGAAACTACTTGTTGCTTTTGATCCGTTCGTAAGTTTATTCTTATTATCATGAATTCATCTTTGTATTTCGTTCATCAAATCATGAGCGGCTAATTCCATTAGCCGGAGTTATGGGATCCATGGACTAGGGTTTGATAGGTTACTAGGTATTTAACAGATTCAAAGAGTAGTAGGACGTCTTGAAATTCTGTTGTTTTAACTGAAATCTACTAGTTGAAAACATTAGGTTATGCCTTAGGTTTTATTTACTTCTAACAGAGAAATAGACTAGAGGTCGTGAATTATCAACAGGGACTCGAAAGCTACCAACCTTCTGTTTAATAATCAATGTCGTAACTAGATTGATCTACCTGAGATAAAATCCTATTGGTAATAGATAAGTTATCTATGTTCGAGAGAATTAGATGATAAATTGTCTGGTGAGGTTGAGAGATAAGTCAGATTGTATCGTCGTCAGGGATATGCTGCTATTTCTACTTCTTCAAGAATCTCATGCATTACCAAGTATCTGTCAATTCCCAAAACCCATGGTGAACATAACTCTGGTTTCCCATTTAGACTGATTTCAAACACTAAAATATTGAAAGTGACAATTATCTCTCCGTGAACCTTAAACCCCCATTTCCAAAAACATTAAACTACCAGTAAAGTATTTCGTAAACAAATTGAAGTTCACACCATATTCCTTGTGGGATTTGACCCCAACCTTGTTTGGTTTTATAATGACAATGATCGCTTACAACCATTCAGGAGTGTAATTTGAGCATTATCAAAAATGGCATCATTGTCGGGGAATACAGTTGTAGACTAAAAGTTTGTGAACAAAAATTTGCTGATAGTTAAGTTTCCTTGATTTACGTTTATTTGTTGTTTTTGTCTATTTAAGTTACTATGTTGTTTATGCCAAAAACAAGAAGTTCTAGAGAACCACTATTACCAATCAACCTGGAACCTCAGCTGATAGGGAGAATGGTGTAACAACAAGAAGCAAAAAGACTAGTTTCTTTTGCCAGGGCTCAGGTGAATGTGCAGAATTTAGGTCAACAAGCACGTCACCAGAACCATGATGATGAAGACCTTGGTGATGGGGAATTGCTGAATCCTCAAAATCCAAGAATAGATGAGCAAGTTGCTGCACCAGTACAGCAAAACATAAATAGAAACTGTCCAGTCCAAGGAAGATATGGTCAACAGCCCATTCAATATGAGGCTGATGAAGATGATGAAGGAATGGATGGAGATGGTGCAATGACTGATATCATTCCTCCACCGTTGGCACCAGGTGCAAAATTTTGCATAACAAGTACCATGATCCAACTCCTGAATCTGAAGGGGTTATTTGGAGGCTTGCCTGGTGATGATCCGAACATGCATTTGGTCAACTTCATCACCATTTTCAAATCCATTGACAATCCAGGAGTGAGCTAGAATGCGATCAGATTGAGGTTGTTTTCGTTGTCTCTGTCTGGAAAGGCAACAATGTGGTTGAATGAACTAGAGCCTGATTCTATAACCAACTAAAGACAGTTAAAAGATGTGTTCCTAGAATGGTTCTTTCTACCCTACAGAAGGGTACAATTGAGGGATGAAATTAGTAACTTCAGACAGCTCCCGACTGAAGAATTGCACGAAACCTGGGAAAGATTTAAGAAGAAACTTGCACAATGTCCGAACTACAACATGACTGACTTGCACTTGATGGAGACTTTGTACAGAGCTTTCAACTCTGTGACAAATCCAATTGTTGACAACGTTGTAGGTGGTTTATTCATTAATCTCTCTTTTCTAGATGCTTCTGACATGCTGAATAGAATGAACAAACAGAGTCGAGCTTGGCACACTAGGGATTCTGTAGTGGATAGCTCGACTGTTGCTGGTGGTATAACTGCAGAGCAGCGTAGAAGGAATGAGGAGCGAGATCAGGACATGGACCATTTGAAGACGTAGATGGACTTGATGGCCAAGCACTTGCTATCCGGCAAGACTGAAATAGTTAAAGCTGTGGAATCTCAGGGTACTATTTCTGCAGATGCTGATGCGGAGGCAAACTATGTGAGTAATCAAGACGGTTTCTGAGGCAATAGCCAAGGGAACCAAGGTCGGACTTTCTATGACAAGCCTGATTATAAAGATAGAGAACAGGGACACTGGAGAAACAACAATGACAGAAGTGGTTTGTATGTTCCTCCTGGAAGTTGGGATACTGCAACAACTAGTTCTGGCAAGATGGCCATGGAGGACATGATGGAAAAGTTGTTAAAGGGATTTGAAGCTACTAACTCGGGGGTAACTACTATGAAGAGCGAGTTTTCTACCCTCAGTCAGTTGGTTAGATCAAACTTTGCTTCTATCAAGTAGCTGGAGCAACAGATGAGCCAAATTTTGACTACTCTGAACCAGAGAAAAACTGGTACTTTACTTAGTGATACGGTTAAAACCCGCGGACTGATAATTCTTGTATAGAGATTACCACTCGGAGTGGTAAGATGTTATCTGGCCCTTCTAAGGGCAAACCTATGGAGAATGAGGTAAGTGTCGATGAACTAGAACGAAGCAATCCAGTGGAGTTTGAGATTTCGGAGAAAGATGACGAAAAGGAAGGGGAAGTGGTATTAAAAGAAATGCCAAGAACACCACCTCACTTTCGTCAGAGATTGAAGAATAAAGTAGATAATGAAAAATTTAGCAAATTCATGGCAATACTGAAACAACTGACAGTCAATGTGCCATTAATGGAGGAACTTGAGCAAATGCCAAACTATGCTAAATTTATGAAGGAATTGTTAACAAAGAAACAGAAGGTAAGATGTGAGCTGGTGGACAAAATCCACCACTGTAGTGCTATTTCTTCACAATCCTTAGTGTAGAAAAAGCCTGACCCTGGAGCATTTACTATACCGTGCATAGTTGGGTCCATGAAGTTTACCAAATCTTTATGTGACTTAGGAGAAAGTATTAATCGAATTCCACTTGATATCTACAAGAAGCTTGGAATTGGGGAACCTACCCCCTCAACGATGCGTCTTGTGATGGCAGACAGATCGGTGAAGCGACCAGTTGGTATATTGCATGATGTACCAGTAAAAGTTGATGACTTTATTCTTCCTGCAGATTTTGTGATATTGGATTGTGATGTTGATTTTGAGGTACCCATCATTTTGGATAGACCACTATTATCCATGGGAAGAGTATTGGTTGATATGGAGCTCAATGAGCTAAAGTTCAGGTATGGAAAAAGGGAGGCCAGATTCAAAATGCATCCTCCTCTGAAGTAGTTGGAGGAGATGAATATCTTCTCAGTTGTGGATGTTTTCCATAAAAATGGTAATGAGGTATCAATACGGTAACTTGACGAAGTCTGATTAGTCAAGATAACTAAGTCGTGCCGCGAAATTAAATCAGGCGTTATTGGGAGGCAACCTAAAATTTTATTTTCATGCATTTTGTTTTTATTCATTTAGGTAGTAATCGGAAGGAACTGAAAAGGGTACAAAAAGGCCAAGGTAAAACTGAAGAAAGCAAGCCAAGTGGTCTTGATGACATTTATGATAGGTTATCACAACTGTGATGGCTTATCACCAATGTCGTCAGAAAGACCAAAGGTTGAGACCTTTTCTATTAAGGTTGACGACCCCCGTGATAAGCTATCACATTTATGATGGCTTATCACAAGTTGTCGTCAGCCATTACCCTATTTTTAAAAATCTAGGCCCAAATTAGTTAAAATCCAACCCTACCTAGATACAAAACCTTTCATGTTCCCGAATTTTATTAGTTTCCTTCTTTAAGTTTTATTTCCTTCTTTTGTTATTTCCTGCCTTAGTTAGGATATTTACTTCCTTTCAAAATACTCCCAAGTGAACAAGGAAATAGCCTTCCTGATAGTTGTGGGATTGCAAAGACATTCAAAATCAACATCTCATCTTTTCTTCTCTCGCGCGTATAAGCAAGTCAAAGTTGATCATCAGGTATGTTCTTAAGCTCATCTTCACTCTTCTCGTCAGTGGTAAGAATAAGTTAAGTTGATTGTTCCATTACTATGAAAATCGGAAATTAGGGTTGAAATGGTGCTTAAATTGCAAAAATTAAAACCCTAGTTTAATGAGTGAAAACTCCATGTGATTCTAAGGAAAATTTGGTCCCTAAATTAAGAATGAAAACTGAGTTGGGCCAAAAATCTAGACTGACGGCATCACTGATAGGCTATCACAAATATGAGGCCTTATCAGGAATGTCGTCACAAGCCTGAGAAAAGAAAAGTCAGTCTGTTTAGAGCTGACGACAAAGCTGATAGGCTATCATAATTGTGACGCCTTATTAGCCATGTCATCACAGCATGTTGATAATGCACTGTCTTGACCTTCTTTTTCTTAAGTTACTGAATTCAAATGGAATGCATGTGTTCTTAATATTGAGTACTGAATATTGTTCTCTTGATATCACAAGAACACTGAAATGGCACCAAAAGGCAAGAATCCTAACACTCCAAAGAAAGTTGCCAAGACCAAGGTGGTTCAAAAGCTCATTGATGAAGACTCTGATTATGAAAATGAAGAACCACTGCTTAGGTGGAAGATAAAGAAATAAAGTCCAAAGGTACCTTCTCCACCTAAACCCATTGAGGTGGAGGATAGTGATAATACTGAGACCACCACTCCAGCTGAGAGTGAATCTTCTGAGCAAGAGGGTTCTAAGCAAAATGAGTTCGAACAGCCTGAGTCTGAGAAGGTTGAATCTGAAGAACCGGAGGCAGGACATGCTGAGTCTGACAAATTTGATTCTGAGGAACCATCCTCAGAAACCCCCTCGGCTAAGAATCCAGTTGAGAAGGAACCACCAACTCGGGGAACTTTGATAAAATGCAAGAATCGTGAGGTTCGAGAGAATGCTAGATGGCAGATCCCTGAAGAAGAGGACATCTACCTCAAAGGTCTGATCAGAACAAAAAAAAATCTACCAGATGGCCAATTTTTCCAGAAAAGAGAGTCATCATCACAGGATTGACAGGGTATCCTACAGTTGAGCAGAAGTTCAAAAACTATGGGCTAGGATGGACTGCTAAGGGAGGAAAGCCGTTTTGTCCTACATTAGTTCGGGAGTTCTATGCAAACTACCAGGCTAGATTAGAGAGTATGTGAAAGAATGGAGAGACCATAATAGACCAACCTTTGCTGACCAGAGTTCCAGTTCATGGGGTAAATATAGATATTTCTGACATGACTATCAACAGATTTCTACATGGACCCAACTTCATTCCTCAGGTCATAAATCCAATATTCTATTATCGACTGAAGAGTAAGAATAACCAGTGTCCTTGGTTAGCTACACTAATAATGGAAGGAGATACATTATGGCTGACCAGACCTAGTGAGTGGATTTACAAAGCTTTTTTGACTCAAGAGGCAAAGTTCTGGTGGGGTATTGTATGCACCCATTTGATGCCAACTGACGGAGAGAACATTCCTGAGGATGATCGAGCTATATTGGTTGCATGTCTTGTGGCCAATCCTAATCTGGACTTCGAAGAGATCATTGCTGAAGAGATTAAGATTCGGGTAACAAGGTATGACACCGCTTACCCATTCCCTTGTTTGGTCACCAGGTTATGCACAGAGGCAGGGGTACCAAAAATAGCAGGGATTGATGATACACTGTATTCCCTAAGACCCACAACCCTATCCAATATAATGAATATCAGGCGAGGCTAATACTTGACAGAGGGGTAAGGGGTGAGGTGAACCCATCAGTTGTAAGCCCTAGTTCAGTACCTGAAGTGGAGCTGCAAGAATATGAGGCTACACCACCAAAATCTTATGTACAGGTAGGTTTAGTACCTAAAAATGATCCAGGACCTTCATCTCCTATAGCACCAGCAGGAATTACAACCCAGCCGATTGATATCAAAAAAGTGGCCATACAGGCCAAATAGTGTGAGACGCAACTACATGCCTTCGCCAACCAATTTTCCTCTATTGTATATAAGAGAATTAAGGATGCTCTTGAGCCTTTTACTACATTGCCTGCACGGGTGGCGTATCTGGAGAACTATTTTGATGCAAGGGCACAGGAATTGACTAGAGCAGATCTTGCTGAATTCAGAGTGGCCCTAGATAAGGTAAAGGCTGATGTGGTAGTATTACAACAACACCAGTTTATGATGATTGTAGGGTAGGCAGCTGAATAATCTGAGGATGAACCCCCAATCCTTGATCTCACTTCGGAGCCAGTGAAAAAGAAAAAAAACAAAGAAGCTAAAAAAAGTAAGAGAAAGAGACAAGAGGATGATGAGAATGAGAGAAAAGCTGAGAAAAAGGCAAAGAATAAGAAGAAGGTAGAGAATACACTACAACCAGATGATGAGCTAACAGAACAGGAGAAAGCGGATCTGAAAAAGGCAACACAAGCATCCCTAGAGGACAATTAGAAATGGGATGAAGCACTGCGAGCGAGGGATATAGGATCCTCGTCTAGCAGAGCAGCTGCACCAGAGAAGAGAGAAGCTCTTAAAGAGGATGACACTGCTGCAGGGTCAAGGACCCATGATTTGAGACTTGATTAACTCCAGGTAGACCCTAGACCTTAATTTATTTTGTTTTGATTTTAAGTTGAGGGTGTAGGGTAGCATGTTATTATAGCATGTTCTATAACTAAATAGGAGTAGTACAAGTACTGTAGGCAATTAACTTATCTTGTGATTTTGAACATCTCTCCAATGGTTTGTCTTGCATGACTGTGTGAATTGCATCTGGGTGTGACCACTGTGCATCCGGTTAGGGCATTAGTCTAGTGATTAATAACAACTACTGAATAATTGCATGAACCAGATAGGTTGTAGCTAGTGATATGCTTGTGTACCTTATATGTGTGAGATCACTACTAAGTTCTCTTTGTACTGTCGAATCCAGAACTTGCCCGGTTCATCTCACCTTAGTTGAAAGATAGGGGTTAGGAAAGGATCACAGGCCATTTTTGAATTGAGTCACTTTTTGACCTAAAATGACCTTTCCTGTTTACATGTTACCACTTGATCCCTATTTTAAGCCTAAATTAACCATTTCTTTCTATAATACCTATCACCTTCCCTTTTAGATCATAATGAACCTGTTTTAATCCTGGTCCTCCTTGGACACTGTGCACTTTGACTTAGGCAAACAACCTAAGTTGAGGGTGGCTATCAAAGGGGTGCATAATGTAAATTGGGTATGAAGAAAGGTATAGTAAAATAAAAAGAATAAGTGAAAAAGAAATAGAAAGTTGGGTGTTGGTGAAAAAGAGCAAGAAAAGAAATTTGTTTGAATAGGAAGAAAGAACCACCCATTCTGAATGTGTGATCAAGAAAAGAGAAACAGAAGAGAAAAGAAAAAGAGAGAAAAAGAAGTTAATAAGTGGACCCCATAAGTTAAAGTAGTGCCAAAGAGGTTAGTCACTCTAAATGTCGTATAATATCATACCAGCCCTTAGCCTATGTTACAAGCCTAAGAAATACCTATAGTGATCCTAGCTTACTTGTCTAGACAATTTGGTAATGAAGATAAGGGAAAACATATGGTATTTTGCATACATTGGTTTGAACTTCATTCTAAGAGTGAGTGTTTTTGTGATGATCCCCATGTTGATACTTTGATTTCTATTGTGAGAGAAAAAGGGGAAATTCTTAGTTGTGAAGGCACACTAGTATATTGCTAAGTGACTTACTTATTTGGGTAGTGTCATATTGATATAAGCATGATTGTTGGTACTTAGTTTATACCATGGATGGAATCCCTTGTATTACATTGCTGCTTTTCAATAAGATACACAGTAGTTTAAATTGGTTGACCTTGGAGGTGGTAACTGAGTTTTGAGATAAAATAGTTTTTGACTATTGAATGTTCTTTGTATTATCTTAGTTAGTTTTTTGCTTGAGGACAAGCAACTATTTTAAGTTGAGGGTGTTGATGTGTGAGCAAAAGCTAACACATTTAATGCTTTTTAGCTCAAAATAATTATGAATTCTTAAGCAACTCTTGTTGTTTTGATGTGTTGGCTCATGATATTGTAGTAAAAGGCGGAAGGAATAGAAATAAATGACAATGGATCAAAAGAGTTGAAAATCTGAGCAAACAGAAGAAAACATGGTTGACGACATCCGTGATAAGTCGTCAGCCTTGTGATAGCCTATCAGAAGCAGCGTCTTCCTTAACCAGGGAATTGGAGCTGAAAAGTAGTTCTGACGACGTCTGTGTTATGGCGTCAAGTGGGTGATAAGGCATCAAGAATGGCGCCAGCCTTAAGAAGAAAATCAGCGATAGGAGAAGACATCTGATGACGTTGATGATACGCCATCAGATCCTTGATGCAGCGTCAGAGTCATCGTCAGCCTAAGGAAGAGAATTGAAGAAACTATAGCAAGTCTGATGCCATCCGTTATAGGGCGTCAGACTCTTGACGAGGCGTCATCTTGGGCGTCACCTAATCCGAGAATTAATTGAATTTGCTATTTTATTTCCCTAATTAGGCTTTAGTATAAATAGCATCTTTTAGGGTTTATTCAGGGAGTTCTCCTTTTTTTAGTTTTGGGGAGAGTTTTATTTTCTGCAACACTTATCAACTATTTGTGGATTCCTATTTTTGGGATTAAAGTGAAGAAACTACTTGTTGCTTTTCATCCATTCGTAAGTATATCCTTATTATCATGAATTCAACTTTGTATTTCATTCATCAAATCATGAGCGTCTAATTCCATTAGCCTGAGTTATGGGATCCATGGACTAGGGTTTGATAGGTTACTAGGTATTTAACGGATTCAAAGAGTAATAGGACGTCTTGAAATTCTGTTGTTTTAACTGAAATCTACTGGTTGCAAACATTAGTTATGCCTTAGGTTTTATTTGCTTCTAACGGAGAGATAGACTAGAGGTCTTGAATTATCAATCGGGACTTGGAAGCTACCAACCTTCTATTTAATTATCAATGTCGTAACTGGATTGATCTACCTGAGATAAAATCCTATTGGAAAGAGATAAGTTATCTAAGTTTGAGAGAATTAGATGATAAATTGTCTGGTGAGGTCAAGAGATAAGTCAGATAGTATCGTCATCAGGGACATTCTGTTGTTTCTACTTACTTCAAGAATCTCAAGCATTACCTAGTATCTATCAATTCGTAAAACCCATGGTGAACATAACTCTGGTTTCCCATTTAGACTGATTTCAAACACTAAACTATTGAAAGTGACAATTAACTCTCTGTGAACCTTAAACCCCCATTTTTGAAAACATTAAACTACCAGTAAAGTATTTTATACACAAATTGAAGTTCACACCATATTCCCTATGGGATTTGACCCCAACCTAGTTGGGTTTTATATTGACAACGATCGTTTACACCCATTTAAGAGTGTAATTTGAGTGTTATCACCTTCTTCTTGATACTCAACCTATATCTATGCTGCCATACAGAATGGATCTAGCCAAACTCAAAGAGTTAAAAGAACAGTTGAAAGACCTCCTAGATAAGGGATTCATCAGGCCAGTGTTTTCCCATGGGGAGCACCAGTCTTATTCATGCATAAGAAAGACGATTCTCTTAGGATGTGCATCGACTGTCATCAGTTGAATAAAGTCACAATCAAGAATAAATACCCTCTTCCTAGAATAGATGACTTGTTCGACCAACTTTAGGGTGTCGGTTACTTTTCTAAGATAGACCTTAGATCTAGCTATCATCAGCTTAGTGTAAGAGAATGTGACATTCTAAAAATATCTTTTTGAACCCGATATGGTTACTTCGAGTTTCTAGTGATGTCCTTTGGTTTCAAAAACACCCCAACAGACTTTATTGACTTGATAAACCGAGTGTTCAAATAGTACTTAGACATGTTCTTCATAGTCTTCATTGATGACATTCTTGTCTATTCTCGTAACAAAAATGATTATGCAGACTGCCTCATAATAGTATTACAGAATCTTAGAGCCCATTAGTTGTTCGTCAAATTCAGCAAGTGCAAATTTTGGCTAAGGTCAGTATTATTTCTTAGTCATATTATTTTCAATGATTGCATTATAGTTGATCTTCAAAAGACCAAAGTAGTAAGAAACTGTACTAGCCCCATCTCTCCATTAGATATCAGGAGTTTCTTGGATTTGGCCAGCTATTTTCGACGATTTTTGAAGGGTTTTCATCTATTGCATCCCCCATGTCTAGATTGACTCAAAAGAAAGACAAGTTCCAGTGGTCAGATGCTTGTGAGAAGAGTTTTCAGGAGTTGAAGACTCAACTCACTATAGCCCCAGTCTTAATGCTACTAGATGGTTCAAACGGGTTTGTTGTATACTGTGATGCTTCCAGAGTTGGTTTAAGGTGTGTTTTAATGCAGAATGGGTAAGGTTGTAGCCTATGCCTCCAGACAGCTTAAACCCCATGAAAATAATTACCCCACTCATGATCTCGAACTAGCAGTTGTTGTGTTTGCCTTAAGAATTTGGAGGCATTATTTGTATGGGGTACATGTTGATGTGTTCACAGACCACAAAATCTTGCAATATGTATTCTCATAGAAAGATTTAAACTTGTGCAAGAAGAGGTGGTTAGAGTTGTTAAAAGGCTACGACATGAGTGTTCTGTATCATTCAGGAAAGGACAATGTAGTGTCATATGCCCTCATTAGGTTGTCCATGGGTAGCATTGGTCATGTTGAAAATGATAATAAGAAGCTAGTTTGGAAGTTCATCAATTTGCCAGATTAGGCATCCGTTTGTGTAATACCCCAAAAAATTCACACCAATGTTAGGTCTATACTTCAAACTCACAAGAAATAAATTATAGTGTTTTTATAGTTTTATGAGTGAGTTTGATGTATTTTAAGGCCTCAACAACTCCTAACTTTTAGACGAATCAAAATATCCCTTACCGATTGAGTTTTAGAGAAGGATGATGCAATAGTCAACTTTAATAGAGGATATCTTTTGTTTTACTAAGAATTTTTGAGATCACAACCCACCAAAAGATATATAATTGAATTATCTTTCCAACAATACCAACCTCTCCTAAATCCGATAACCGAGTGAAAAGTTATAGCATTTTTCGTGTGAGGTAATGGGTTGCGGCGACGACACCGCTCAGCGGTGTAATATCGGTGAAGCCAATACCGCTCAGTGGTATACATCCAAATTAGATTTTTCCCAAGGAAGTAGTTCACCACTATTAGTCCACTCAGAGGTTCTATAGCAATGGGACCAATACCGCTCCGCGGTAAGCCTCAAAATCAAGATTTTTAATGTCCAGGGACCGTTTGGTCTTTTCCCATAGCTCCAAGTCCGTCCAAACAAAGGATTTAAGTACCAATAGAACCTTATTTTCTCATTATTTCACTAACTACTCAAATTAAAGTATCCCTCTTTCAAGAACAAAAACCCTAGCCACCACAAATCAAGAACAAATTTCAAGAATCCACCATCAACTCTCATGAATTCATCAATCCAGGTATGTTAAGTGTTCATCCATGGGTTCCTTTCACCCATGGAGTCCAAGTATCCAATTTTAAATTCAAAGTTGTGATCTTTACAAGGTATTGTGATTTTAAATTGTGATTTTAACCATGAACTCTTATGAATTGTAATTCTACACCATGTTTACATGAAATTGTTGTTGTTATCAAAATCCACATATTTTAATGTTGTTATTCATTGATTTAAATCATAATTAGGGTTGTTGATGTTGAAATCATGCTATTACTAAGATCTTTAAGCTATTTCTATGCTTAATTTAAACTACGAATATTAAGTGTTTGATGAAATGCCTACAAGGATGAGTTTTGAATAAATGCTTTTATATTATGTTCTCAAAGATTTAGTACTATTTTTCTATTTTTGCTATCGATTCTGGGGGTTATGAATACAATGAAACTTATCTATTTAATTAGTCTCAGTATCTTCAAAATAGTTTTAGAATATGTTATAAGCATTATTAGTTCAGTCAGCCATCATAATCAGTAAAACTTAGATCAGTTCAGAATTCAGCGTCCTTCAGTTGTGAGTAGGATTTAGCACTGAGTGATTGCAGGGATGATGACTTCCCTGTAAGTTAGGCAAAGTCATTAGTAATAGTCCCTATGTTCCAGAACTGCGTAGCCAGCATAGGATGAGGAGTCACCCGTCAGATGAGGCTTGACTACCTCCCAGGGGTGACCCATCAGATTAAGTTTGACTCTACCCAGTGTCCCCCGTCAGTTTAGGCTTGACATCCTGGTTTTTTAGTATCTGAGTGGATCAACATAGCCATTATTAGTACCTGTGGCACGAAATAATACCCTTTCAACTACGTTTACAGGTTGAACCCTAATCATTTCAGAGCGGGGCATATCGGTTAGATGATACCTCCCATAGTCTCAGTCCAGTAATCAACTCAGTAATTCAGCTTTAGTGTTATTTGACCATAGCATACAGATATCAGATATTCAGTTATTAGATTTCAGTAACTTATCTTAGATGTTATATTCAGATCATGTTTTATGCTTGGTCATGTACACTCAGTATTTATAAATTTCATGCATACTCTATATTTAAAGAATTCTTGCACTCTCAGTACTTACAGATTTCATGCACACTAAGTATTTATAGATTTCATGCACATTCAGTACTTATAGATTCCATGCATTCTATCTAGACTTCACGCTATTCAAACACTTATTATTATTTATGTACATGAAACCACGCATATCATCCTACCTCATTTAGCATACTAGTACATTCAAAGTATTGATGCATACTCTTTTCTTGCGCTATGATGTATCATATCATAGGTTCAGACACTCATCTCCTGGATCGCGCATAGACTTTCTAGATTATCATCCGTAGCAGTGGTAAGACCTCATATTTTGAGGATAGACTATATTTAATTTCATGCTTTCAGTCTAGTAGTCAGTTGGAGTTAGTTGGGTCCTGTCCCATCAACTCTTATTCAGTTAGTAGAGGCTTTTTAGACTAGTACAGACAGTTAGTCAATTTTCAAATTTTAGTTGTCATTATAAGCATTATTAGTTTTGTCTTAAAGACTTATGACTTAAAACCTAAAGGCATTCCTCAGTTATTTCTACATATGATCGTTTGATATCTATTTTACTCAGTACTCACAGTAGGTACTAGTTTATGGGTTAGCTAGTGGTCCCTCGGGACTATAAGCACTGTGTCGCGCCCAGGGTGTACTCTTGGGGAATTATAGTTTGGTTAATTCAAATGAGGGTAGTGTGTGGGTGCAAAATAGTTCATAGTATTCTTTGGTTTCTAAAGTGAAAGTAAAGTAGGATATGGATTCTAGTTTGGTTAGGTTGAAGGAGTCTGTCAGAGATCAGGAAGTAAAGGTCTTCTCCCAAGGGGGAGATGGTGTATTGCATTGACAGGGTAGAATGTGTGTGTCGTGTGTAGATTGCCTAAGACAACAGATTCTTGCTGAGATGCATAGTGTGAGCTACTCTATTTATCCAGGGGCCACTAATATATACCGCAATTTACGGGAAATCTATTAATAGAGTGGGATGAAGAGAGACATTGCAAAGATTTTAGCTAAATTTCCTACTTTCCAACAGGTTAAGATTGAGCACCAAAAGCCTATTAGTTCTGTGTAGGAGTTAAGTATTCCCACTTGAAAGTGGGAGGAAGTGAACATGGACTTTGTGATGGGTTTGCCTCACACACATCGTCAGCATGATTCAATTTTAATGACTAAGTCAGCCCATTTCCTACCAGTCCATACTTTCAATTCAACTGAGGATTAAGCCAAGCTCTACCATAGAGAGTTGGTTAGGTTGCATGGAGTTTTGTTGTCCACCATTTCTGATAGAGGTACTTCGTTTACCTCTTACTTTTGGAAAGCCTTCCAAAAAGGTCTTGGTACCCAAGTACAACTCAGTACAACCTTTCACCCTTAGACGGATGGTCAAGAAGAAAGAACCATTTAGACCCTAGGAGACATATTGAGAGCGTGTGTCCTCAATTTTAAAGCTAGTTGGGATTATCACTTACCTTTGATAGAGTTCACATATAATAACAGCTATCGTTCTAGTATTCAGATGGCTCCGTTTGAGGCTCTTTATGGAAGGAGATATAGGTCTCTAATTGGTTGGTTTAAAGTAGGTGAGGCTACATTAATGAGGCCCGATTTGGTGTTTGATGCTTTAGAGAAAGTCTAGATAATCAGGGAGAGGCTTAAGACAGCCCAAAACCGACAGAAATCGTATGCTGATGTGAGGAGGAGAGACCTTGAGTTTAATATTGGTGACTTAGTTTATTTGAAAATCTCTCCCATGAAAGGGGTAAAGAGGTTTGGTAAGAAGGGGAAGCTTAGTCCCAGGTATGCTGACCCTTATAGGATTCTGGGCCATTTCAAAAAGGTAGCCTATGAACTTGAGCTTCCAGCAAACTTAGCATCAGTTCACCCAACATTTCATGGCTCTTTACTAAAGAAGTATATTAGTGACCCAGCAGTTGTAGTCCTCTTAGAAAGTGCCGATGTTCAGAATAGTCTCTCTTACGAGGAAGTTCTAGTAGAAATTCTTGATCGCCAGATTTGCAGACAAAGGAACAAAGAACTTCCCTTGGTCAAAGTTCTTTGGCGAAACTAGTTTATTAAGGGAGAAATTTGGGATGCATAAGTGGACATTCAAATCAAGTACCCTCATCTCTTCTCCGCAAACTAAGACTCAGCCTAAAGTAACAGTCTTTCTTAGATTTATTCTACTTTATACTCAGTTCCACATGCATTCACGAATCAGTTCAGCCATGTGTCATGTTTTAAGATTCAGTCATGTTTTAGTTGTGCATGTCAGTATATAATCTCTATTTCTAAGTACTCTCGGCTTAACCAGGCTCGTTCGAGGACAAATGGACCCAAGGGGGAGATATTGTATTACCCTATATGCTTCTTAATCTGATTCAGCTCATAAAGTGCACATGAGAGTCCTAAGGCCTCAAAAAGTTTGCTAAGTGTTAAAGACTTATTCTTATTTTTGGAATCTAAACTTTGATGATTTTATTCTCGACCATTTCGATCCCAAAAATTTGGTTTCTAAGTTAATTCATGATCAGGGTTGTCTATAGTTCATATCGGGTGAGTTTTGGATTTTTCAGGCGACGTTTGAGGCATGTTTGGATGACCAAAATAGCAATCCAACACGATTGGGTCGCGTCGCATTAAGTACCGCATTGGCATCAGCAACGCGGTGCGACGCCCATTGCGTTGGGTCAATCGACGTGGTACATCGGTTGTAGCATCAATAGGTGCATTTTGTCCAATAAATTATGGGGTTTTGAGGGTAATTTAGTTATTTTTCGCTACTTTACCCCACCCATAACACCAAATTAAGTATTCAAAAAGGAAAATTCACTCTTCTTTTCACAAATTCTCTCAAGAGCAAAGCCCTAGTTTCTTCACGTCCAAGTTCAGGTTTCAAGCAGTCACCAACAATCCATATGAATTCAAATACTAAGGCATAGTAAGTGGTCATCCTTGGGTCCCTTCAAACCCTCGGAGTCCAAGAACCTTTTTCAAAGATTAATTTATGCATTCACTTGATTTAAATTGTATTATGCCCATGTATGTGTTGTTGTTTTGGTGTCAAGTTAAGATTATATGAATTTCGTGTGGAATAAACTAATGCGTATGTTGATTTATGTACGGATTATTTTGAACCCCAAAATTGTGAATTGAATGTTGAAGTCATGATATGTTAGCATGTTGTTCATTCCCAAGTACAAGGTTATGCCTTCTAAGTGTTTGATAAAATGTCTAGATCAGTGAGAGTTGAATTATGACTATTTTCTAGCCTTTAAAATTTGTGATATCAAGTCCTGGGGGTTATAATACCTAAAATTTATCTATTTACTTAGTTTTCAGTAGTTATAGAAGTGTATTAGATGTATCACGAGAAGTAATACTCAGTCAGTTAACATGGTCAATACGAGTTCAGTCAAGCTTAGCGCAACCTAGTGATCAGTGTCATTTCAGTTGGGAGTAGGATTCAGCACCGAGCGAACCCAGGGATAGGGGCATTCCTACCAGCTTAGGATGTGATCCCTAGTAGCAGTACCTGAGTGACAGAACTACCTAGCCAACGTAGGTTGATATGTCTTCCTACCAATTTAGGGTTGATGTGTGTGTGTGTATATATGCATATATATATATATATATTTCATGAGTCTTCCTTCCAGATTAGGGTTGACCCAGCCATTGTTAGTAACCCGTGGCACGTTACTAACACCCTTCCTACTGGGGTTACAGGTTGGACCCCAATCAGTCTATATTGAGGCATATTGGTTAGATGAAAGCTCCCACAGTTTCAGTTTCAATTCTGAGTTCAGTCTTGCTTGACCATAAAATATAGTTTCCTGGTTATATAGCTATCAGATTTTAGTATATCAGTTACAGACTATTTCAATCCCGATTTTATGCATGGTCATGCATTCTCAGTCTTTACAGTTTTTATGCATTATTACTCAGTACCTTATGCTACATATTCAGTCAGTTATTACTCATTTAACATACCAATAAATTCAAAAGTAATGACTGCATACCATTTTTTTGCGCTATGATGTCTTATATAATAGGTTCAGATTCTTAGATTCTCGATAGACGTTCCAGCACATTAGTAGCAGTAGTCGTGGTGAGTCTTATCCCTTTGAGGACAAGTTATCTTATGTTTAGTCATGTTAGTAGTTCAGTTATTTAGTCAGTCGGAGTTAGTTGGGGGCTTATCCCATCAACTCTACCATGAGACAGTTTAGAGGCTTTCAGAATAGTACAGACAGTTGGTTAGTTTTCAATTGTGATTACAAGTCGTTTTAACAGTATTGCCAGTATGTTTTTCAAATGTTTTAAACCATGATTTAGTATTGATTTCAGTTGTTAAAACCTTATGACATTTTAGTTGAATTTCCACATATGTTTTTTATCAATTTTATTCAGTGCTCACAACAGGTACCAACTCATGGGTTAGATTATGGTCTCACGGGACCGTAAGCACCGGGTGGTGTCCAGGGTGTACTCCCGGGGAATTACAAAAATGAAAAAGATAGTCCAAGGGATTTCTGACAAAAGGGAAAGTTGTTTAGATATTCCTAGGTCTTCACAAAGTCACGTGGCTAAAATCCAACCATCCAAACGAGTCTATAATAGTGCATTTTGATCCATTTGATAGAATATAAACCTGTGATGAATCAGCACGGGAGTAGCACACTACATGAGCATAGAAGAGAATATAATTAATTAGGAAGTTAGAAATTTTTATAGGATTTAGACAAGTGTACAGCTGAGCATTTTTGTATTTCTTTTTCTGATTTTTTCTGTACAAAATACTTGTATAAATATTGGACTTGATGATCAATAATACATCAGAGAAAATTTCCACAAACTTTTTCCTCAAATCGCACAATATGGTGGAACAAATATGTTTAAGAATAGACATGGAAGCTTTATAGGATTTCTATAATTTATTTTTTCACAAGCAGGTTGACTTTCTAGCTATCAAATTCCACTATGTTAAGAGCAATCATCGGCCAGGCTTCTGCATGTCATGAACCGAACCGAGTCCCCAACCGCAATGAGCATCCCAAACCGTGATGGCCTGAGAGACCTTCTAGTTGGCAATCATATGCATAATTCATCTAATTAGTAAAATGTGGAAGCAAACTAGAAACATAGTCATTTAATTATTTCAACAAAACCGTACAAATATAATTTCAACAAGACCCAAATCCATCTAACACCTATCTGCAAAATCTTTATAACTGAAAGAAAGCAACATCTGTTTGGAATCGAGACAAGGCCCCCGTTCGGACCATAAACTAGAACCAAATGTAAACAACATAAGAAACTAGGTATTTCAAAATAAGAAAGGCTCACCAACTCCAAACTTCTGACGATGATCTACTGCTTAGTGGGACCCCATGACTGAGCCTCAGATCTTAAAATATAGGGGGTCAACACAAAATGTATTGGTATGTGAAACAACTCAAAATATCAAGTTCTTATACAAAATAGGTGAGAGAATTTTATAATAACAGTGAACACACTGGAAAAAAAATGGATGGGCATATTTTAATACACTTCAAAACAATTCTTGACTACTCTGACTCTCTCTTTGTTATTCTTCTGAGCTAGATGGATCACCCTACATACATGGTAATCCACGGACTATGTAGATCCTTCCCATAACCCGGTGGCCAGGCTCCCAATCTAAGTTTTCCGCAAGGATGGTAAATATCATGAAAAAGGTATTCCCATTTGCTGATATACCATGCTATCCCACTCGATGGATAGCGTATAAATACCCATATCAGTAAAACATGATTTCCAGCGATGAAACCTTTCACTCAAATGCCTTCATTGGGTAACCAACTTTCTCTCTTAAGCCCAACTTTTAGTTCTTTAAACCATGCTTCATACTTTTACAATATTTTCTTCATTCATATTAAGGGCAATCCACAATAGGTAACGTCATAACTAGACTTTCTATCCATATCGTATCATGTCATAAATCACAGCTCTTTTTATAAAAGAAGTCATTTAGATGGCCACCCCCAACGATTCAAAAGTTCATGCGGACATTCTTAACTCAAATCACATGTAGACATATGTAAAACAATTCTTGTGAAACACATTATCATGTGGTGGCCAATCTTTTTTGAAAACACATGTATCTCTTTCTATCAACAAAATGAAAATTTGTAATAAGGAGACTTTTTCCCTCTAATCATGTCATAAACCATGTCAACCACATTAATATTAAGGAACTTACTTTCAAAACCCAAATTCATGCATTCAAAATAACCTACAAATCAAATAGACATTATATTTCATATAAGGAGAGGGAATTCGTTGTCATACTCTCAATTAAACTTTCAAAAACTAAAAATGTACATATATATAAGGGGCTATACCACAAAAAAAAAGTTCAATACTATTTATAAACTTTCGTCAAAACAATTTCATGACATGATTTTTTGAACAACATCAAAACCCTACTTTGTATCATGATTATAAATCCTTGAACTTGATAAAACCATAAAAACGTATGCCCATGGGTTTTAGGATAGTCCCACATACCTTAATGACAAAGAAATCATGAAAAAATTGATCCTTTAATCTTGAATGAGCAAACCCTAAGTTGCTTTTCTCCTCTTGTGTTTTAGAAAGATGAACTAGGGATTTATGAAAGTTAAAACATATTTAGGGACTTTGATTTGTGTAAATATGTTTAGGGACGATTAAAGGATGCAAAAAGACTTTGCTTCCCTTGAATTAACTCAAAAATAGAGCTCCTACACCACAAAATATAGGCTAGGCGGCGCCTAGCCCATGGCTAGACCTAAGGTCGGCGGTGCCTAAACCATGGCCAAACATTTCCAGTCAAGGTGGCCGATGGTAATACGATGCCTAGCTATTTTATAAGCTCTATTTTGAAACGCCTACTTAGTTTTGAGGTCCTTGTACACCCGAACACCTCCCACATTATTAACACATACTCTACCATCACTACAGGGGTCCTAAAGGTCATTTTAGATGTACCAAAAGAGCATTACAACCACAGGGTGTTACATGATTCCAATGATCATCTTTCCTTTCGAAAATACTTTCCTAACTAGGATAAAGGTCATGAAACATGAATTCAAATGGAAATCATGGGATTATGGTTTACACACGTAAGAACGATGGTTCGATTTCTAGCTTGAAATAAGCGGGGTGTTACATTATCTCCCCCTTAGGATCTTTCATCCCCGAATAATGGGTAGGAAAATGTTGAAGCTCTAAAAGTATGGATAAAAGAATGTAACCTTGAATTGAACATTTTTCCTCAACAAAATATGAGAAGGTGTCAAAAGATCTTCATGATTACCCCTAGGGAAAAGTGTAAGCACGAAGCGTGAGATAATAAGGATTGACATAGAGATTACCTTGCACGTGATTTCTAGGGTTCCTGATCATCACAACATAATACACGAGTTTATTTGGTGATAATAGGCCTGATTTACCTCAGTACAATCATGAAATGAGATTTCGCGGGAGATAGGAAATAGAAGCATACTCTACCTTATAAGATACAATGAATAGACCTAAAACCTAGACACTACTCAACTATTTCCCAAACAACAAGTATCATACTACATGATTTCCAACATACAATGCTCCCATAGCACTTCTAATCACAAGAGTTTGAGTCCTACTATATAATGTTTCTATATTGCAGCCTAACTCTTAGAAAAAAAGTGCTAGCTTAAGCTATGGGACCCTGTACTCTACACCCATTGAGAAAATTACTTCATCTTATCACTTCCATCAAACAGACTCGAGTTTTAAATCAAGGAATACCATCCATATAACACATTGGTTTGTGTTTTCATCAATCACAATATTCAAACCTATTATTACTACACCCACTTCATGGATCCCCCCATTTAGACTACCAAATTTAATCACTCTAAAAGAAATTTCACCACAAATCTCCTTCCTAACTATTTCACATAACAAAATTTCATCTTCTTCTTCCCCCTTCCCCTATAACCTTAGCACAAGAAGTCACATCAAAATTCTCACCTTTAAGAATATCTATTCCCCTACCTAAAATATTACTACGCTTCTATAACCACCATCATACTAACATATGGAAGTTCATTAAAGGACCCGATCGCAAATATCATGAATGGAAGTAACACTGTTAGATTATAACGTATACTTGTTGCACTACTCAAGGTGGGACATGACATGAAGATACGATACAATAGTCACAAAGTGATTCATATATCAAATGTCTAGATCATGAATAGAGAGTCGCTCTGGCACAAACACAACACAACATGGATTCTTAGGATTGGCATAGTGTGAAAACATGAGTGCACATATCAAGAGTTATATAACATAAGGCTGGAATTCATGAAGTCAACGATTGAGACAAGGACTTATACTCAAAGCTATCACTTCTCATTTTCAGAGCTGAAATAGATATGAATTCGCACAACTTTATCATTTTGGCTAATCCCGACATAAAATGAATCTGTAACATATGAAAACATAGTTCCTTAGAACCAAGCATGATATGAAACACAGATTCATGGATCATGAACATCATAACATAGATCTTGAATACATGAAAGACTAGATTTACCGAGACATCATTGCTTCTAGTTTGGGGGTCT
The DNA here is from genome assembly GCA_030864215.1 of Capsicum pubescens. NCBI lineage: Eukaryota > Viridiplantae > Streptophyta > Magnoliopsida > Solanales > Solanaceae > Capsicum > Capsicum pubescens. Next base: position 313,292,715 of record CM061538.1, on the reverse strand, counting down.
GAACATTACATGAGTTACATATAGAACTAAGACATTAGACATAGGCAGGAATTGAATACATAAGACATTAGTTGAATAACCTCTTAAATTTAGGTAGGAGGAATATGCTTGAATAGGTACAGGTTTACCATGACTCTTTCCTGAAACTTGACACCTTCAATAAAAATTTGGGAACTACTTTAATTCATCATCTCCCCCTTAGATCAAAGTCACAATCTTAAACTTGCGGATATAACCTCACATCAAATATATGGCCAAAACTCTCAACACAAAAGGTATATCACCAAACATATAAACCCTAACTTCTTCCTGATAAATTATACTCTGAAGGCCTTGATTTCCAAAAATGCTACTGTAATACCCCACATTTTGGACTAGAATGAAAATCTATCATTCCTATGTGTGGATGTTTAAAAAGCCTCAATCCTATATATATTTAGTATGTTAATCAATTATGTAGTGTGGGAATCTATTTGAGTATGAATTTAGATCATAGAGGTCCCCTAACTCAAGTATAAGTTGAAAACTTTCCTATCGTTCAAGTTTCAGTGAGGGTCAAAACTTGGATCAACTTCAATCAATAATAACTAGTTGTAAATGAAAAACTAAGTGTTTTACACTATATCAAATGAAATCTCTTTGAATTATGCTTCCAACGATACCAATTTTTCCTAAATCCGATATCGGATGAAAGAGTTATGCCTATTTTACTCCAGTATATCAGGCTGGAAACAGTGTGACGACATTCGTGATAGCTTATCACATTTGTGAGGCCCTATCACGAAGGTCGTCAACCTTAGGTAGAGAACAGCTCCTAAGTGATGAAATTTGTGATATCTTATCACATTTGTGATGCCCTATCACGAAGGTCGTCAGCCGTAGGCAGAAACCAACTCCTAAGTGACGACATTTATGATAGCTTATCACAATTGTGATGCCCTATCACGAAGGTCGTCATCTATGATTTTTCAGCAACTGGGAAATTATATCATTAGGGTATTTTGGTCTTTTCCTTCACCTTCCATGACTTATAACCCTAAACAGGCGTAATTTTTCCCATTTTTCTTCAGTTAAGCATCTTAAAAACCCTCTCTTACACTCTCAACCACAAGATTAGGGTTTCCATCAAACTCATCTCTCAAAAGCAAGATTCAAGACTTTTTCCAAAATAATCAAGAATTAAGTTTCCCAATCCAAGAACTCTCCAGTAAATCATCAAGGTTTCCTTTCTAAGGTATGCGTGTGTTCATTCATGGACTCCTTTCATCCATGAAGTTCAAGAACCATTTTCTAAAACTATATACTATGGTTTTCCTATTATGAATGGATTGTTGATCATGTTTATGTGTTGAATGATGCCAAGATAGAATCTTTATGTGTTAATATGAATCTATGATATTATATGAGTTGAAAACATGTAAGTTTGATTATTTATGATGAGTAATTGTATGATTTACACCCATGCCTAAGTTGTGAATGTAAGGTGTTTGATAAAATACCTAAGAGACTAGAAATCATGCATTATAGCTAACTTGTGACTAAGTGAAGGATTCATGATAGGCCTATATGATTCAATGTCATCCATGTTGATAATTTGTCTTGTGAACACTGTCAGATTACTCATGAACTAGTCTTATGGAATTATGCTATGCTTACTTACAAAACCCACTCATGTACAAGATGTAGAATATCCATGTACTTTATGAAATTCCCCAAGTTATGATATTATGGATTATGGTTTTAATATGTAATGAGCATGATATTGAAAGATATGCAAGTATATACATGTTGTATGAAATTCCCTTCCATAAAATAGATTGTTGAGAACCATGCTTAGTATGAAATCTCTTATTTATGATATTGTGGATTATGGACTCTACTCTTATGATCAAGTCAGTCATGTGTGTCAGTTTCCTTCCATCGAGTCCTGGGGGTACTTGTACCTAAAAAATATAGTTTTGTGCTTAGGGTCATGTCATGTTTTCACGATACTCTCAGTCAAGCCGTGATCTATAGAAATCAGTCAGTCATGTAACTCAGGAAAACTCAGTAATCTTAATAGTTGAGTATTCTCAGTAATCTCAGTGCTCAGTAACCTCAGTAATCATAGTAAATCATAGTAACTTCAGCACTCTTAATCAGTCCTCAGAACTCATTATATTCCATCCGTCATTAGAATCCAGTAAGCTCAGTTTTAGCTTCACTAAATAATACCACTAGTATCAGTTGAGTTAATCAGTATTAGTTAAACAAATCAGTTCAGTTAAGTCATTTAGTTCAGCTCAGTTATTCAGTTCAGTTTCTTTCAGATGAGAGTAGGATTCAGTACCGAGTGAGCCTAGGGATGGGGACTCGCCTGCTAGATTAGGACTGAGATCCTTAGAAGCAATCCCTAAGTTCTAGAACTACGTATCCAGCATAGGTACGAGATGTCACCTGTTAGATAGGACTGACATACTCAGGGGTCACCCATTAGCACTTTTATATATATAGGACTGATCCCAGGAGTCACCCGCTAGATTAGGACTGACTCAACAACAGATGTCTTTACTGGTGGCGCGGTACTAACACCCTTCCAGTCAAGAAAGAGATTGGACCCCAGTCAGCTTAACTAGGGGTATGTCGGTTAGATGAACACATTCCACAGTTTTAGTTACAGAATCAGGGCTTTCAGATACAGTCAACATAGCTTAGTAGTACAGATTCAGTATTGTTAGATATAGTCAACGATTATCATTGTAAATAGACTTCAAGATCACCCATTAGATAGGACTGATCTCAACTATAGTTAAACAGTATTAGAATCATCAGATTTAAAGATCACCCGCTAGATAGGACTGATCTCAAACTAAGTTAAATCATCATTATTATCAGTATACTTATGATCACCCGCTAGATAAGACTGATCTCAGATTTAGTTACTCCAAGTAGAATGGAACTCAGATAGTTCCATCAGAACTTATACTGTCAGATACAGTCGCTCAATATCAGTTATATCGATTAGTCTGATCATTACAGTTATATCAGCTATATCAGTTGTCATAGCTTACGTTACCTGTATTCAGTTTTAGGACTGTTAGACACAGTCATTCAAACCAGTTCTTTATAATTCAAACTGTCAGAAATAGTCGTTCATCTATTAGTATCTCAGTATCGGTACACTCATGTTGTCAGTATTCAGACTCAGTAATTAGTATCTCCACGAGTTCAATTAGAGTTATGTATGCATGTATGTATTCTCACGTTCATATTAGTCAGCATTATTTATGCATATAACCCTTTGTATTTAGCCTACCTCACTTGTATACTCAGTACATTCAGACGTACTGACATATTTGCGCTATGGTGCTTTATTTTATGTTACACCATAGGTTCAGAGGCACGAGCTCCAGATCAGCAGTTGCATTCCAGTGTTCAGATTTTGCAGTGAGTCCTTCTCATTCGAGGTCGATATGATTATTGCTACATTTACTATTCAGTTGCTAGATGGAGTTAGTTGGAGACATGTTCCTTCAACTTCTTATTCAATTCATTTAGAGGCTTTCAAACTAGATGTCAAATTAGATATTTAGATCTCATTATTTTCAGTATTTATGACTTGTTTTGGTATTGTTATACTTTTTTTCAGACGTTTTGTTATTAGACGTTTATTCAATTCGAACCTTATGTCCTTTCATGTTCATGTTTCCACATTTTATGATATATTATGCAATATACAGGTACAGATATAAGTCATGGGTTAGCTTGTTGTCCTTCAGGGTCATGTGCACAGTATAGCATTCCGGTTCAGAAAATCGAGGTGTTACAAACTCGGTATCAGAGCCTAAGGTTCAATAGAGTCCTAGAAAGTCTGAAAGCCGCATCTAGTAGAGTCTTGTACATGCGTGTGTTGTGCACCACACTTATGTGCAGGAGGCTATGAGATGTTTTAGGAACAGTTTTCCTTCTTTCAGTATTTATGTCGTGCCAGTGAGCAGTCAGATTTGTATAGCTTGTTTTCTCATCCTTGCATCTATTCATGCTATCCAAAATCTCAGAAAATATAACTATTTCAAGGTAGAACCTCCTAGTAGTTGCAAGTTCAGTTCATCTCATGCATCATGCATTAGTTTAAGACTCCCAAAGTTTAGTTATAATCTAGTTCGTAGATGCCTTGTGCATCACCCAGTATCTCCGTAAGGTAAGCATTCTTAGAGGGACATAGCGTCCCAAGGGGGAAATACCCCATATTCTCTTAACTCTCTCATGCCTTAGATCCTTCAATTTCTCCTTGCATAATGAATTCAGTCTAGAATAGAGGGTACTCATAACTTGACCTTCAAGTTAGACCTCAGCTGTAAGTCAAGTATTCAGAGGTTCAATTTTGTTCATGATGTTCAGTTCATATGTCATGTAGCAGAATTAGTCATGTTCTTATGTTTCAGTTCAATCTTAGTACCTTTACCATTACATGTTCAGTCGCATGTTCGTGAGTCAGTTCAGTCAAGTATTAACGCATCAGATTTGTGTGGTCAACTTATTAGTACTTTCAGTCATGCATTCACGTATAATGTCAGTCATATAATCATGCATCAGATATGCATGGATTCAACTTATCAGTTAAGCATCAGATATGCATTCTCAGTTTGAGAAACTCAGTTTATCGAAACACTTAGTTCTACATTCATAAATCAGCTACCCATGCATCAAATATGCATGTACAATATGATATGCTCAGCTTTCAATCATGTAAGCCATGAAATCATGATCAATCATTCATGCTATATATTCTTTTAAGTTTACTTTTCTCTCATCTCAGCCAATATCATTCGAGGACGAATGTTCCAAGGGGGAGATATTGTAATACACCACATTTTGAACTAGAATGAAAATCCATCATTCCTATGTGTGGATGTTTCAAAAGCCTCAAATCCTATATAAATTTAGTGTGTTAATTAATTATGTAGTGTGGGAATCTATTTGAGCATGAATTTAGATCATAGAGGTCCCCTAACTCAAGTACAAGTTGAAAGCTTTCCTATCATTCAAGTTTTAGTGAGCGTCAAAACTTGGGTCAACTTCAATCGACTATAAATCATTATATATGAAGAACTGTGTGGTTTACTACATATCAAATGAAATATCTTTGAATTATCTTTCCAATGATAATAATTTCTCCTAAATCTAATATCGGAGCAAAGATTTATGCCTATTTTACTCCAGCATGTCAGGCTGGAAACAGTGCGACGACATTCGTGATAGCTTATCACATTTGTGACACCCTATCACGAAGGTCGTCAGCCTTAGGAAGAAACTAGCTCCTAAAAGACTAAATTCATGATATCTTATCACATTTTTATGCCCTATCACGAAGGTCGTCAGCTTAGGAAGAAACCATCTCCTAAGTGACGATATTCATGATAGATTATCATAATTGTGACACCCTATCACAAAGGTCGTCAGCTATTATTTTTTATCAATTGGAAAATTATTACATAAGGGTATTTTGGTATTTTCCTTCACCTTCCACGACTTATAACCCTAAAGAGGCGTAATTTTTCCCATTTTTCTTCAGTTAAGCATCTTAAAAACCCTCTCTTACACTCTCAACCACAAGATTAGGGTTTCCATCAAACTCATCTCTCAAAAGTAAGATTCAAGACTTTTTCTAATATAATCAAGAATTAAGTTTCTCAATCCAAGAACTCTCCAAAAAATCATCAAGATTTCCTTTCTAAGGTATGCGAGTGTTCATTCATGGACTCTTTTCGTCCATGAAGTTCAAAAACCCTTTTCTAAAACTATATATTATGGTTTTCATGTTATGAATGGATTGTTGATCATGTTTATTTGTTGAATGATGCCAAGATAGAATCTTTATGTGTTAATATGTATCTATGACATCATATGAGTTGAAAACATGTAAGTTTGATTATTTATGATGAGTAATTGTATGATTTAAACCCATGCCTAAGTTGTGCATGTAAGGTGTTTGATAAAATACCTAAGAGACTAGAAATCATGCATTATAGCTAACTTGTGACTAAGTGAAGGATTCATAATAGTCCTATATGATTCAATGTCATCCATGTTGATAATTTGTCTTGTGAACACTGTCGGATTACTCATGAACTAGTCTTATGGAATTATGCTATGCTTACTTGCAAAACCCACTCATGTACAAGATGTAGAATACCCATGTACTTCATGAAATTCCCCAAGTTATGATACTATGGATTGTGGTTGTAATATGTAATGAGCTTGATATTGAAAGCTATGCAAGTATATACATGTTGTATGAAATTCCCTTCCATGAAATGGATTGTTGAGAACCATGCTTAGTATGAAATCCCTTGTTTATGATATTGTGGATTATGGACTCTACTCTTATGATCAAGTCATTCATGTGTGTCAGTTTCCTTCCATCGAGTCATGGGGGTACTGGTACCCAAAAAATATAGTTGTGTGCCTAGGTCCATGTCATGTTTACACGATACTCTCAGTTAAGCCATGATCTATAGAAATCATTCAGTTATGTAACTCAGGAAAACTCAGTAATCTCAATAGTTCAGTATTCTCAGTAATCTCAGTGCTCAGTAACCTCAGTAATCACAGTAAATCTCAGTAATTTCAGAACCCTTAATCAGTCCTAAGAACTCATTATATTTCGTCCGTCATCGGAATTCAGTAAACTCAGTTTTAGCTCCAATAAACAATACCACTAGTATCAATTTAGTTAATTAGTAGCAGTTCAGCAAATCAGTTCAGTTAAGTCATTTAGTTCAGCCCAGTTATTCAGTTCAGTGTCTTTCAGATGGGAGTAGGATTCAGCACCGAGTGAGCCTAGGGATGGGGACTCACCCACTAGATTAGGACTGAGATAATTAAAAGCAATCACTAAGTTCCAGAACTACGTAGACAGCATAGGTACGAGATGTCACTCATTAGATAGGGCTGACATACTCAGGGGTCACCCGTTAGAACATTTATATGTATAGAACTGATCCCAGGAGTCACCCGCTAGATTAGGACTGACTCCACACCAGATGTCTTTACTGGTGGTCCTTCGGGGTCATGAGCACCGTGTAGCATTTTGGATATCAGATTCGGGGCGTTACAATCATTAAGTGGATAAGAACGTAAGAATAAAGGAATAAGTTGAACCCCAGGTAGCGGGTTGTTAGATAAAGTTTTTGTGTATAAGTTCTTGGTGTACTTAGTTTAGCTGTTGAATCTTGTAATATGGAGAAGTCATGTTTTCTCTCCCACTCGAGTTAGCAAGAAGCAAGGGAAAAGTGAATCAGAAATGCTAACAGAAGGTAAGAAAATGTATAGGTATGTGATATTTTCCACTAGAATTTTTTTTGAGTTCTAATGAACCCCCTTTTTGCCACCCTGGATTTGCTACTGCATCCAAACAACTATCGATAGATGATGTGTTTATTTTTTGAATTGGTTGGCCAGGATATGACTTTGCCTTCCACAGTTATGTAAGAAGCCTTTTACACCTAATATTACTAGGATTTTTGTGATGTTTCTACCTTGGTATGTTCTTGTTATCTTGACAAATGTGCTAAGGTAAATTCAACTGTAAATTGAACACATCAGCAATTCCACATATGAATACATGTAAAATGGTAAAAATCTTGTTCCAAAGATTGTCTCCACGTGCCCATATGAGATGCCAGACTCTCACCTTAGTGGAACGTTTACCATTCCCAGTTTCTGATAAGATGGTAATGTAGTAGTGAAAAAAGCATGATTTTCTCTTAATACATAGGCGTTGGGAGATGTTACGCTTATGGATGCGCTTAAAGCCTTTTTGAACTTATGATTTTATCTCAAACTTATTTCTTCACACCTATTAAGTTATTTCACTTTTTCTCTTTTTTCATTTTATGATCCATTTCTGTAAATGTCATAATCTGGTAAGTTTAACTCCTATATATGCTATTTATGAAGATGGAACTTAAGGTTGTCTCTATCAAATTATACCCATTGTTATTCTAATCTTCTAGGTGAAGAATGGTTTTTGTAAGTAACAGAGGTCCTGTGAGATGCCTTAAAAGGATTTCAAGTAGAGTTTTATCTAAATGCCTAATTGGTGAAATATGAAAACCAATGTTCTTGTGAAGAAAATAAATGTGTGATGAACTGAGTTAGAAGTTGATCATGTCTAAATGATAGCACTCTATTTTAGTGATTTGTTTGAGATTAGTACATCAAATTATCTACTTTTGTGTTTCCCTTCTGCTTTAGGTATATTTCCCAGAGAATCAGAGTCTCCAACTAACAATAGTCTTTGTTTACGTGGGACTGATCCTTTAATAGTTTGATTGAGTTTTCATTTTTTCTAAGCACTGAGACTTCAATTGTCAATGTATCTTAAACCTCTTTTGGTCACTTTATTAAAGCATCCGTACTTCTGCATAGTATAACTTCTACTACCTCTTCAGAGCAACATAATAGCATTATCACATTTTGGCACCTATAGAAAGAAAGGGCTTTCGTGTTGACTTGAAATGAAGATGAAACAGTTTTCTCGCACAACTTTACTGGTTATATCTGACTGACACTTTCTTTAATTGATCTCCTGATGTCCTTTGCCTGAGGCTGTCAATAGATCTAGTTCTCTAAAATATTTTGGTTGCTCATCTCAAAATGTTCTCTACTAAACATATTCATAGCCAAGATTTTCTTTGGTTCATTATCAATTTCAGTTTCGTTGGTACTTGTATTATAGATATAGCAAAGAAAGTAGTCAACCAATTTAACCAATTACTGTTGTATTGTCTATTGTTTTAATAACTTTTCTCTTCCTGTGTGATACTTATAGATTATAGAGTTTGGCTAAGAAGGAAGAATCTTTTTCTTCATTATGCTTCTTAAATCTAAGGGAAAACTTGATTTATAACTTGCCTCAGACTATTAAAAATCTTGGTATGCTCTGATATCTTTGGTTAGATGGATGCCTGAGCCTCAAGTCTCTGCTAGAGCTGGATGCCTGAGCCTCAAGTCTCTGCTAGATCTTCCGCCAAGCCTTGTTACATTGAAGGAAGTTAGATGCGCATCACCGAAAACAGTTACAAATCTACCAAACCTAATGACAACTCTTTTTTTAGATGTCATGGAAAGTGAGAGCTTAAGCAACATTTCAGGAATTTTTCAAACTAAATCCCATTGATAGTTTTGAAGTGATATTACTGAATACTCTAGGACTTTTTATTAACCTAGATGAAAACACACTAGATACAGTGGTTGAAATATTTAAGAGGTTCACTAGCACAAAAAGGATATATTCAGTACAACAGGGTCACTATAAATTTGGCATCTTCAATACTTATTTTCCAGGAAATGAGGTTCCAAGATGGTTCACAAAGTTAGTTGTGAGGTCAATCTTGAAGGAGAAATTATTTGAGGATTATTATGTGCAGACTGCAGGTTTAGGGAGCGGGGTAGAAGAAGAGGATAACGATGGTAGCATCTTTGATTACAATGATGATGATGAAGATGAAGAGGCTACACTGGCAGAGATAGAGGGGCTTTTTGAAAGATCTTGGTAAAGTAATGGATCAATGCTACAACAGTGTGCACACATTGATGAGCTAAAATGATTTTTTATATTTGAAGCTGAAAAATTTGATGTGATTCTCAAACTAAGGTTATAGGTGAAAGGGAAAAGAAAGAGATGAACTATTGTTGTGTGGAATAGCTAAGAAGGAGAAATGTGGCAAAAATATTTGTGAAAGTGGTTGAAAATTTTTTGTCTTAGTGGGGAAATCCATGTAGTCGGTGTAGTAATGATTAGGATTTAATGTTGTGATTGTTGAAAATACAAACCAATGTGCAGTATGGTTAGTACTCCTTGATTTAAAACTTGAGTGTGTTTGACAATAGTGATAAGGCAAAGTAAATCTTCTTAAGGGGATGTAGAATATGGAGACCCATAGCTTAAGCTAGCACCTTTTTTCTCTGAGTTAGGCTTCAACATAAGAGTATTATACAATAGGACTCAAACTTGTATGGTTAAAACTTGTGTGGTTAGATCTGTATTGGGAGAATTGTAAGTTGGAAATGATGAAGAATGTAGATTATTGCTTGTGGTGTAGACGAGTAGTGTCTCTAAGGTTTAAGTCTTTTCATTGTATCTTGTAAGATGGAGAATGCTTCAATTCTTATATCATGCGAGAATCTCATCTCATGCCTTGTACCAATCTTAATCAGGCCGAGGATTCTTATAAAAATTCATGCCTTACAAAGTTTTGATCTTGTGACATAAAACACATGCCAAGATCATGTCGACGTCAAGTTTCGTTATTGCATGTTTCGTGCTTACATGTTACCCTAGGGGATACCATGAATCTCGTTGACGGCCTTCGCATATTTTGTTGAGGAAAAATGTTTAATACAATGTTACATTCTTTATTCTACACTTTTAGAGCTTTAAAAGTCCCAACCCATCATTCGGGAATGAATGATCCCAAGGGAGGGATAATGTAACACCCTGTACTTTTGGGCAAGAATTTATATCATTGTTCCTACGCGTATAGACCCAAACTTCATTATTCCTTGTTAATGTATGTGTGGTGATTACTCCTATAGTGTGGTAAAACCTTTTAATATGACTTGAGGTGACAAAAAACCCTAACTCTAAGACGAGTTGAAAAACATTTCTAGCAATTAAGTTTCAGTGGACGTTTAAATTTGGGTCAATTTTCATCGACCATAACTTTTTTTATATATCGAATTAGAGGGCCTACTATATATCAAATGAAAGGTCTTCGAAGTAGATTTACAACGATACCAATTTCGTCAAAATCCTATACCCGAGAAAAATGTTACAGTTATTTTCGTGAAAAAGGCAGTAGCTACGCGCGATTAGCGTGCGACGCATGCTCCGTCGCACGCACCTAATCTTCAGGTTCTTTTTTCGCATTTTTAAGAGAAATTTTAACCTTTACCTCACCCAAGGTCTATCCATTACATAAGATTCATGCCCCAAAAGTAGAATACACTCCATAATTCAATTTTTCTCTCAAATTAAAACCATAAATCCTTTCCCTCAAGATCAAGAATCAAGACCTTAAGTTTAAGACACCAAGAAAAGGTTCAAGATCCGAGTTCCATCTATCAAGATCTAGGTTCCATCTTTGAACTCGTATAGTCTAAGGTACGTGGAGTTTATCCTAAGAACTACAGGGGCTTGAAAACATTAGAGCATGATTTTAAGATTTTTAAGCATGAATTTTAAAAGGGTTTTGTAATCTATGTTTTAAATTATGTATTCCGAATGTTTCGATGTTACTATTAATTTGGCCTTGTGGACTTTTTCCCTAATTTGATTTACATGTATATGTATATGTATGAAAATTATGATTGAAGATTGTTTGAGAGCGCAAATTATGAACTCCCTCTCTTGTATGGAATTGAAGTTTATGATTTTATCGGGAAAGAATTGAAAGCATGTTTTATGATTGAAAGTAGTTTTCTCAATGTCATAGTATTTAAATATGATTTAGAGATGATGAGAGGGTGTTTCTTGATATAACTATGTATTGTGTTAAATATAAAGAATTGCATGAAATTAATAATTTTGACATGACCACCTTTGTTTATTGAATAGTTAATAAAGTGAATTGCTTGTATGGTTTTACATGGGTTTTAAAGAATGAGTTTCTTGAAAAGAATTATTGATATGGTGGTCCTGAATTCCATGATTTGAGAATAGAGACATAAGTTTCTATAAATGGCTTAGAGAATGTGACTTGCAAGTCAATGGTATGACGATACCATGTAAATATATGCCATAGCAGAATTTGAGTCTTCAAAACTTGCTTTCAGAGTTCGCTTGTTGTAAAGAATTAAAAATGGGCTTAAAGAGGGTTAGGTGGTTACCCAAAGAGGGCATGAGTCAATCGACTCATAGCCTAAAACCATATTTTGCCGATACGAGTATATTACTTTTGTACGCTGACATAGTAGAGATTCAGAGACTCCGACCTTTAAGGAAAACTTGAGTTGGGGGCTTGGCTGCTGAGTTAAGGGCAGATTCCATATAGCCTATGGAATTACAGAATTGTAGGGTATACCACCTAGCGCAGAAGTAAAACAAAGAGTGTTACAAAGTTTAGATGATTTTACAGTCTTTTAAATATGCCCATGTGATTTTACCTTATGGTATATTTATGAATTGTTTTAAATTTCTTTCATATATGTTGAATACCAATTACTGTTTTGGATTTGCTCTGCGTATCAGTACAATTTTATTGACTCTCTACCTCTCAGGTTCTGAGGCACAATCTAGGGGTCCGAATAAGCAGTAAATTTGTCCAAATCGAAGTGCAGAGTTCACTTGGTGAGACTTCCATATTTCATAAGTCCAAATTTCCTTCAGTCATTTATTGTTATTATGGTTTTGGTCTACTGGGAGGGCCTTGTCCTAGTTTTCAGAAAGCTTTATTCATATGTAGTAGAGATTTTGTAGACTGAGTCAGATATTATTTTAATGTTGTCGAATTGTAGTCTTTAAAATTATGTTATTTTTAGAGCATGACCACGATCCCTTATTCCGTTATATTTCTGCATTTCTTTTTTGTATATGAACGGTGTATGTGATTACAAGTTAGATGGGCATCTGAGCCTTCATGGTTTGGTTTGCTCATCACGGCCAGGGCCTAGGTTCGGTTCATGATAATAACTCAACTCCAAATCCCTCATGAGGGGAGGATTTCACAAATCTATATAAAGAGGCCACTCATCCTTTAAAGGACTAAAGTTGTAACGCCCCCCATTTTTTAGATAGAAATTAAATCATCGCTCTACATGTGTAAGCTCTAATTCCATGGTTTATATTTAGATTCATGTGTCATGATCTCTCACCTAGTATATGAAGTGATTATGTGGTAAAAAATGTTCATAGAAATGGCCTAAAGCAAAGTTAAGCTAAGAATCTCTCATTCATCTAAAATTGGATATTAGATCCTACTAGGGTCTACTTGGAACGTGTATAACTTTTGATAAACATAGAATTTTGTATCTCAAGACCCACCAAATTGTAGATAATTTAAGTAGCTTTCCAACGATACCAATTTTGCCAAAATTCGATAACCGAGTAATAAGTTATGGCATTTTCCATGTGAGGTAGTAAGCCGATGCGATCATGACGCATCGCATCAAGATGCGTCGATACAAAACCAAATGCGAATCTAAGGCTGTTTTATGCATTATTTCAGTTTCTAATGGGTCTAGGGACACCGTGGTCATTTCCCCGCACCCAAAATCCGTCACTAACATAGAATTTCTGCCCCAAGAAGCCAAAATTGCTTATTTTCACTTTTCCTCTCAAAATAAAAAACCCTAAATCCTCCCCTAAAGATTCAAGAACTCATTTCCCAAAGATCAAGAAGTCAAGCCTTTAAGTTAAGGATTTCAAGAAATGGATCAAGATCTTGGTTCCATCCTTCAACCTACGTAATCTAAGGTATGTGGGGCTTTCCTAAAACTACTTGGGCATAAGAAAATTGTTCAACAACATTTAAATATGGTGAAATCATGAATTTCAAAGGGGTTTTAGAATTTATATTACAATGTTGCTTTATGAATGTTTTTAATGGCACTATTGTTTTGGCCATGAGGCCATTTCCTTAAATTGAATTGTACTCATATATATATATATATATATATATGTATGAAAATTGGGTTTGAATATTTAATTGAGAGTATGAATCATATAGAATCCCTCTCTTGTTATGATTTTTCCCATTTTTCATATGATATGGATTGTTTGGAATGCATCTTGAAAAGCATGATACGAATATCTTGATTAATGTTATAACTTGAATATGATTTTGAATTCAAAAGAGAGGTTTGTTCATATTGATAAATGTTGAATATATATATATATATAATGAAAGAGTTGCATGATTTGTCAAAAAGAATACATGACCACCACATGTTTGATAAAAGAATGAGAATCTTTGCATAGTTTTGACTTGTGTTTCAGAACATGAAATCTCTGATACTATTTGCATGTTTGGGTGGTATGAATTGCATTTTAATGAAAGAATCATGCATGATACATTATGGCTCAGAAATATGAATTTCAAGTCTTAGTGTGACGACACAAACTTAGATAATGCCATGGTAATTCAGAACAAAATGCATGTTTGTAATCAGATTTTTAAATTTTGAAACTTAGAATGATACAAGTTCAAAAAAGGCTAAAAATAGACATAAAGAGATGTTAGGTGGTTACCCGAAAAAGGCACGAGTCCAGAAAATTCATTGCTCGAAATTATGTTTTACCGATACGGGATTATTATGCCCCCTAGAGGGATTATACGTTGGCCTAGTTCCCTGTGGCGTATCAAATTCAGAATCTCCAACTCTTATGGCAAACTCGGGTTGGGGGCTTCCCCACCGAGTCAATGGCAGACTCCATATAGACCGTGGGGTTGTACAATTATAGGGTGGACCACCTAACTCAGAAGTAATACAAAGATCAGAAACTACATTGACAAGAATATTTTATGATTATCAAAGAAGTTCCCATGTGTTTTGAACCATATCATGCGTGATGTTTAACGACCTACTCTCAACTATTTTATTTATATAAAAACATTATTTCTATTACTCTATGTATCAGTACATCTGTATTGACCCCCTATATTTCAAGATTCTGAGAGACCGTCATGGGGTCCCGTTAAGCAGTAGATTGACTTTTCAGAAGTTGCAGTTGGTGAGCCTTCTCTAATCGGGAAGGCCGAATTTTCAGATTTTGTTGTTTCTTTCTTTTATGGTCTACTGGGGCCTTGTCCCAGTTTTGTTTCAAACTTTAAAATGGTTATTGTAATGTTAGAGATTTTGTAGATGATTGTCACATGTTTAGAATATTTAGAATTTTCCTTTTTAAATTGTTCAAGTTTATGAGATTGACCATGGTTCCATCTTGTATTGTTTTCTGTAAATTTTCTTATATTATATGAATATTGTGCATGATTACCAAATTTAAAAGAGCATCCGGGCCTTCATGGTTTGGGATTCTCGTTACGGCTAAGGCTCTAGCTCGGGTGGTGAAAAACTTGGTATCAAAGAACGATTCATGTTTCCAGGGTATCTGCAAAATCGTGTCTACTAGAGTCTTGCTTATGGGTATGTTGTGCACCACACTTATTATCAAGAGGCTACCGGGCATTTAGGAGTTGTTTCCCATTCTTTCATACTTTAGTCTGTGCTATAGAGTTGTCCATAAGAAAGTTATACAAGTTCATTCCTCGTTCTAATTTCATCGGCCATGCCTTATTGTCGAGGTGATACAATTCTAAGAGTCTAGCTCCCCCATCGATGTGGTTCTCTCTAATTGAGTTGTCCATAAAGTTATAGATTTTGGTCAAGGACTTGAGAGGAGTCCATGAGTGCTTTAAAGTGTGCTTATTTAAGAATATACCCTTATCTACATCAGTCGTGCGGTTGAGCCTGAGGTATAAAGTGTATCCAGTGCCCTTTAATAAAATTCTTATTAGGGATGTGATGTATAAGAGTAATGATATGTAGTAGAATATTGGAACTATATTTCCACCCGAGTAGTAGTGTATGTTAAAGTGTTATGGCCTATTGGTACTGAGATGGTCCAGAAGTTGGTGACATGTAGTCACGAAGTTAGCAGTCAGTAAGGGTGACATTTGTGTAAATATATAGTTTTAGCTATATAATTGTGGATTGAGGAGTGGGTTGCCATTGTATAGTGAAAGACTAATGTGATATAATGATAAACTAATGTACGACAATAATTGTAGATTGTATGGTAGTCTGTGAAGGAAGATACAGGATATGATTATTATTTATTCAGAATAGGGAAGGATCACAGAATGGATGGTCATTGTGGTTGTAAAAATTATCTATAGGTTGTGAATGGAAAGGGGTAGATTAGTTAATAAGCTGTAAGTAGAGACTCATTAGTGTTTATTGAATTTTGAAGATCATTGTGATGTACAATTAGGTAAGTAAGTATGATGTCAGAAATTGGAATATGTTGATAAGATTGAAATGGGTTATATTGCAAGATTAGGATCGACTAATTCAATAATGTTACTTTACCTCTTTTGATGGTCTTTTCTTTAAGTAGTAGTAAACTAGTACTATGTGAGAATGTAGGTAGTGGAATTTGAGGTGCAGTAGTAATGTCATGGAGGGGATGTGATGGTAGGTAGTAGCTAGATGAAATGTTTTATTTTGGGTTGGTTTCCCAATTTAATGGACTGGTATAGCATGTGGCATGCTTCGTTAGGGGTACATAATTGATGCAAGACTATAGACTTAAACTTGAGGCGTGAAGTATGGTGGCAAGAATAATAGCTCAAGATTAATGATGCATGTTTTGTGGAGTAATTAGAAATCTTGATGTGATGTGAGAAATGGCCTAGGTTGATGATTTATAAAAGTTTAAGTGGTAATCGTGAGGTATATGTGTACATGAGAACTAGTGTTAAAACAATAAATTATTGTTGAATCATTAAGTGGATAAGAACGCGAGTATATATGAATAAGTTGACCTCAGGTAGCAGGTTGTAATAAAAAGTTTTATGTGTATAAGTGTTTTGTTTACCTAGATTTAGTTCTTGAATTTTGTAGTTTGGAAAAATCTGGGAAGTTTTTGTATAGTGCTCTTTAGAGTTGAATTGAGGAAAATTAGGTAGGCAATGTGAGCCTTGGGTATGGTTTTTCAAATTTTTGTTTAGTTGCAAGTTATATGATTTAAGTGGTAATGCAAGTATTCTAAGGAATTAAAGATGGAGTGTTAAGTATTTAGAAGAGTGGGTGTCTATGCCCATGAAAATTTTAGTCGTAAGTTGATGACTTTGGGGGTTGGGAGAAATTATGATTAGTGTCCTTGGAGGGGGTGTCTCAGAAAGGATTTTGTATCTTTATATTTTTAATAAGGGGAGTTTGTGTTCATATGTATATTGATACCCCAATTTGTGATAGGGAGTGTGGATGCGTACGCTCATGAGAGTGGAAATTATAGAGTGATGGCTATAAAGGTTAGCAAAAGTTAAGAGTAGCATTTTTCAGAAAGCAAGGCCTTCTGACTATAGTTCATCAGGGAGAGTTTAGAGTTGAAGTTTATGGTGATATCTCATTTGCGTTGAGGCTGCGGCTACAGATTTTTGATGTGAGGTTATGTCTGCAAGTCTAGGGGTGTGACTTTGATCTAAAGGGGAGATGGGGAATTAAGTGAGTTCTCGAATATTCTCAGTGTGGCAAGTTGTGGGAAGGAACTATGATGAACCTAATTCTACTCAAGCAAAATTCTCTTACTTCAATTTAGGAGAGTATCCTACTATTGTCTTACGTCATCTATTCAATTCATACCTATGGTTCGAGTTCCGTATGGACTTAGTTTTATGATCTGACCTCCAAACTAAAAGAAATTATGTCTCTCAGTAATCCAGACTTTCATGTATTCAGGCCATATGTTATATTTTTTGTGATCCATAAAAATCTCTGTTTCTCTGCATGCTTGGTCCTAAGAAAATATGTTTTTGTATGTCACCGATTTATCCTATGTTGGGTTTAGCCAGAGTGTTAAAGTTTATGCAACCTTATGGAAAAATCTCAGTTCCTTAAATGAGGAGCAATCTCTTCAAGAGAAAATTTTTGTCTTAGTTGTAATGAAACACCCCGTAGTATTCTCTACTCAATACCACTCTTGGTTGCATGTGTGGAGAGCTGAAATTTTTTTTCTAAGTGTTAGAAGACTTATCCATATTTTGAGCTCTTAACTTTCATGATTTTCAAATTGATCTTTTCGACCCCGAGACAGATTTTTGAGTTGATTCATGTTCAAGAGCGTAAAGGGGTTGTTCCGAGAAAGTTTTGGATTCTTCTAACCACGTTTGAGATGCGTTGAGTGATCAAACCAATGGCTCGATGTGATATCGATGCATTGCATCGGTAATCGCGTTGTCCAAACCAATGTCTCAACGCGAACTCGATGCGTTGCGTGGCCAAATGCATCGGGTGCCCAGTTTGTCTTACTGATTTCCGAGTCCAGGAGGGTAATTCAATCTCTTTCCCTCGTCTTATCTTGATATGTGCACCAATGTTTCTCACAGTTCTCTATCCTAAGAATTCATGTTGTTTTGTGTCTCCCAAACGACTCTTTACTTATGAACCAGAGACTTGTTATATGGAGCACTTCGTGTTTATTCTATCATATCTTTATTTTATGTCCCTCCTTGAGTAGTCCAATAAGTATAAGTTATGGTCTAATGGTGTTACATCCATTCAAGATATTTATGCTTGTGCCCCTTAATGACCCTCCGTGTGATAGTATGATGGGGGTGTGGAAGCGTGGTGATGTGTTAGATAAGGGAGTAGATGTTCTTGGAGGGGGAAAAAATTTGACGTGAATTCTCGAGCTAAGGTTATAAGTGAAAGGAAAAAGAAGGAGATGAACTTGTGTTGTGTGAAATAGCTAAGAAGGGGATGGACTTTTATTATGTGAAATAGTTGGGAATGAGATATATGGCAAAAATCTTTGTGAATGTAATTGAATTTTCCGGTTTTAGTAGGGGGGAATCCATGTAGTGGGTATAGTAATGATAGGCTTGAATGTTGTGATTGATGGAAACTCAACCCATGTACTATGTGGTTAGTATTCCTTGAATTAAAACCCGAGAGTGTTTGACGATAGTGATAAGGTGAGGCAATGTTCTTAAAGGGGTGTAAAGTATAAGGTCCTATAGTTTAAGTTATCACCTTTTAACTCCGAGTTAGGCTTCAACATAGTATTACTAAGTAGTAGGACTCAAATTCTTGTGGCTAGATGGGTGATTGGAGAATTGTAAGTTGGTGAGTGTGAAGTATGCTATTTATTTTTTGGGGTGTAGGCGATTAGTGCCTCTAAGTTTAAGTCTATTCGGCGGTACTTTGTAAGGTAGAGAATACTTCTAATCCTATCTTCCGCGAAATCTTATTTCATTATTAGTACCAATATCAATCAATTTATGATCATCAAATAAACCCCTGCCTTGTGTTGTGATGATTATGATTCATATAACTCATGTGCAAGATCATCCCTATGTAAAGTCTCGCTATCCCATGTTTCGTGCATTCACGTTTTACTCGGGGTTACCATGAAACTCGTTTGATGCCTTTGTATATTTTGTAGAGAAAAATTATTCAATGCAAAATTACGTTCTTTATTCTACACTTTTAGATCCTCAAAATTCCTTACCTATCATTCGGGGACGAATGATCCCAAGGGGAAGATAATGTAACGCCCCATATTTTAAAGCTATAAATTGAATCGTCGTTCTACGTGTGTAAGCTCTAATTCCATGGTTTATGTTTAGATTCATATGTCATGATCTCTCGCCTAGTATATGAAGTGATTATGAGGTTAAAAATGCTCATAGAAATAGCCTAAAGCAAAGTTAAGCTAAGAATCTCTCATTCATCCAAAATTGGATATTAGATCCTATGAGGGTCTACTTGGAACATGTATAACTTTTGATACACATAAAATTTTACAGCTCAAGACCCACCAAATTGTAGATAATTTAAGTATCTTTCCAACGATACCAATTTTGCCAAAATCCGATAACCGAGCGAAAATTTTAGGTATTTTCCATGTGAGGCAGTAAGCCGATGTGATCATGATGCATCGCGTCGGGATGCGTCGACACGAAACGAGACGTGAATCTAAGGCTGTTTTACGCATTATTTCAGTTTCTAATGGGTCTAGGGGCACCGTTGTCATTTTCCTGCACCCAAAATCCATCAATAAAATAGAATTTCTGCCCCAAGAAGCCAAAATTGCTTATTTTCACTTTTCCTCTCAAAATCAAAAACCGTAACTCCTCCCCCAAAGATTCAAGAACTCATTCCCCGAAGATCAAGAAGTCAAGCCTTTAAGTTCAAGATTTCCAAGAAACGGATCAAGATCTAGGTTCCATCCTACAACCTAAGTAATCTAAGGTACGTGGGGTTTTCCTAAAACTACTTGGGCATAAGAAAATTATTCAACAACATTTAAATATGGTGAAATCATGAATTTCGAAGGGGTTTTAGAATTTATATTACAATGTTGCTTTATGAATGTTTTTAATGGCACTATTGTTTTGGCCTTGAGGCCTTTTCCCCAAATTGAATATTGGCTTTGAATATTTAATTGAGAGCATGAATCATATAAAATCTCTCTCTTGTTATGATTTTTTCCATTTTTCATATTATATGGATTGTTTCGAATGCATCTTGAAAAGCATGATACAAATGTCTTGATTAATGTTATGACTTGAATATGATTTTGAATTCAAACGAGCGGGTTGTTCATGTTGAATATATATATATATAATGAAAGAGTTGCATGGTTTGTAAAAAAAAATACATGACCACCACATATTTGATGAAATAATGAGAATCTTTGCATAGTTTTGACTTGTATTTCGGGACATGAAATCTCCTATACTATTTACATGTTTGGGTGGCCTGAATTGTGTTTTAATCTTGGTGTGATGACACCAACTCAAATAATGCCATGGTAATTCAGAACAGAACAGAATACATGTTTGCAATCAGATTTTCAGATTTTAAAACTCAGAATGATACAAGTTCAGAAAAGGCTAAAAATGGGCATAAAGAGATGTTAGGTGGTTACCCGAAGAAGGCACAAATCAAGAAAACTCATTGTCCGAAACCGTGTTTTGCCAATACGGGATTATTATGTCCCCTTGATAGCCTAAATACTATCAACACACAACAATGGACACTAGATTGCAAAAATCAACAAGCACACAAAAGTAAAAATAACACACTTAGAAGAAAAAAGATGAAGGAGAGATGCATAAAGTAAAGATAGTAGAGATACCCTCACTTCCACCAATGAATAGCACTAGAAGGTGTATCAAACCTTCAAACACACATCACCAATGTAATATCAAACCTCACTCTTAGGTGAACCAAGGGAATTCACACTCCCTCAACTCCTCCTTTCTTCCCAAATGTTCAATACAAGTGAAAAAACTTTCAAGTGCATTAAACACTCAAAGTTTTGGATTATACACTAAGCTAACACTAAACATAGACTAAGAAATACACTCTAAAGAGTAATCTTTCAATATTCTTCAAAACTAATGAGAATGGAAGATAAAATTTCTATTTATACTATTACATAGTAAATATCAAAAACACCCTTAATGAGGAAGGGAATTGGGGCTCCTCTTGAGTTTTACTTTGGAGTGCAAAATATATTCAATGCCCTTCACTTGAGTCGCCTATTGAGTGTATAAATCCTCCTCCTTTTCTTCTCTTGAAAAAGGCTTCAAAATGCTCTAAAAAGGACTTTAATTGCTTTTCAATTCTGAAGCTTGAACCTTGGACAATATCTTGTGCTCTAGGTTCTCCTCATGCTTGTATCATCCTCTCCATATTGAAAGAAATTTGTCCTCAAATTCAGATCTTGCAAAACCAAAGAGAGAGCAAAATAAGCACACAATCCTCTTGGTAGGAGGGTTAGTATTAGTACCACACTCATATCATTAACCCATGGTTGCTCATACTTGACATAAACCCACATATCTTTAAAATTTTACATGAAAAGCTTTGCATAAAAGGGTATAAAGAAGTGGATCTCATAAACATCAAAAGGAATTAAGCCTAAACCGAATCTACACCTTCCACAACTCAAAAATATTACTGGGTCAAATAGGAGTAGAAGACAAGGGGTTAATCTAAGGTGACCCACTCCGTTCACTAGGCTACCAAACTCACAATCATCATCATTCAAGAAAGGAAACCAGCCACCAAACTTACTACCTCTACATAATACCAATTAAAAATTAGAGTAAATACATAATTACCCCATTGATGTTGTTCGAGATTTTCAAAATGACACCTAAACTTTAACTTCGACCTATTTCCCCATGATTTTTATTTATTATGTTGCAAATACACCATTTTGGACCTCTGCGTGTATACACATGCCACAGGTGCGTGAAAGGTCCCAAATTTAACTTTTTTGACTAATAAAGAGTTGCCACATGTAAATAATTGAAAAAATAATATTTATTTACTTTTTAAAATTATTCCTACCCCTCTTCACCCCCTCCACCCCTACCCACCATTATATTCTTTCTTTTCATGTTCCATTTTCATTCTTAACAGATACAACAAGCATGAAAAGCTCTAAAAAGAAAAAAAATCAAAATTTCAAGATATTGGTATTTCACACACACAAAAAATGAGATATAAATAACTTAATTGAAGGGATTCAACAATGGTGGTGGCTTTGTTTTCCTTCATTTTCTATCTTTTTTTCGATTTCTTCCTTCTTCTCCTTCTTCTTCTCCATCAATCTTCATTAATGGTGTCTTTGTTTTTTCTCTTCTTCAAAAGGGATATATAGAGTTGCGGATTTCAGAAAATTACTCAATACTAATGAGTAATAAGATTTCAACAACATTGTCTTCTTCAACTTCTTCATTAAAGCTCCATTAATGGAGTTTTATGATTCAAATAAATGGTATTGAAGACGGAAAAAAAATTAATCACAAAAAGAAATCTTGATTTCATAACTTTTAAACAAATTAAGAAGAAATTAAAGTTAATAACATGATTTTTTTATCCCACTATTTTGATTCATAAAGGAGAGTTTTTTTTTTTGAAATTTCCTAGCTTCAATGGAGAATTAGGGAAAAAGAAGAGAAAAGGAAGAGAAAAAGAGAGTAATGGCTATTAATGGAGAGTGGGGGAAGAAGAAAAGATGATGGAAGGGTGATAAGTGAAATTAATGGAAATTGAAGATTGATTAATGGAGAATTGGGGTAGAAGAAAATTGATTAATTGATAAATAAAATAAAAAGGGAAATTTTATTAAAAAATAAATAAAATATGAAATTAAACATATTTACACGTGGCAGCACCTGATTGGTGCATGTATGCACTCTTTTTGTTGTGACTGAGATTCAGCGAAAAATAATGTATTTACAATGGATTAAGTAAGAACCATGGGGTAATAGGTCGAATTCAAAGTTTAGGTGTCTTTTTGAAAAATTCGGCCAACATCAGGGGGTAATTATGTATTTACTGTAAAAATAACATGGTTATCATCATAGGAAAAGAGGTAGCATAGGAAGGAATCAAGTGTGAAGACATCACCCAAGGTTCCATCATCTACAAGAGGGTCATGTAGTGTGTGAATACTCTTGTCACATGGTAATGGAACCCTATTCAAGTTATAAGTGCTAGCACTAGATGGACACAAATCATTCTTACGAAAAGAATTGATTTTGTCATCTAAAGGATCAACTAGTGCTCGCGTACTTACAACAAGAGTTTGGTCGTTATGCAATCTATCAACACCAAGAGTATCACAAAAGGGATATTCCTACACTTCTTCACTAATTCAATCCAAAACTACACCACTTTGGCTACTACTAGCCACATCACAACAATTCAAGTTTCTAGGAGTGTAGAAAATAGCGTTGTTACCTTGTAGATCATGAGAAGTGTTTTCTTCACTTGATTTTGTACCATGTCAGCCCTCATGCCCCACATTAAAATGGAATATTTCAAGATTTCCCCTTGGATTCATTTCTTCATCACGTGTCCCAAGATTGGAACTTTCGGCCAAGGGTTCTATTAACTCATCAACCATGTGTGTGTGTGGAACTCCTTTTGGATTCTTCTTTGAGAATTTATGTTATTGAACTTGCATATGCGAAGAATCAATGCTAGGAAAAAGTCTAGCACTTGGGTTAGTGAGTAACAAGGGTCCTTTATGGACAAGATCCACAATCAAGCATTTATTTCCGTTTTCTACTTCACTACCCGCGGTTTCCCTTTACCTTTCCTTTTTTTCTTCATACTCTTCTTGTATCTCGACATCAAGATTCTCTCCATATTTAAAACCAACTTCATCACCCTCGGATTCTATTACTATCTCTTCTCTTAGTTGTATGGGGTGATTTCGGTTTAGTGGATCTTAGGGAGGAGGCATTTGGATTTGTGGCATAGATTTTGTGGAGGTTTGGGTGGACATAGACTATCCAGACCCAAATTTATTTTAGTTATGTCACCATTTATGGATTCTATTCCCGTTCATACCATCTTGATCTCATTTCTCAAGTCAAGGTTAAGATCCTCAATTCGAGCCAAGATAGCTCAACCAATGTCATTCCCAATGGATTGTGCACTTAAACCCCTCCCAATCCATTGTTAGGCTGAAAATTTTGGAACTGTCAATCAACTAGAGATCTAGGCGTTGGGGTACTAGCTGAAGACTAAGCATTACTACAAAAAAATTTCTTCAACCACTTATTACCCCTATTTCAACCTTGGTGCTAACCGTTATTCTGATCTGTGGACCTAGTTCTGTTAGCATGACTTTCTTTTTCCCTTACCCCAGCCAGCCTTTTTTTTGCTCTTCAACCTACTGCATATGAATGGACAACCTGGAGAAATCCATATCTTTATTCAGCACTGCTCCCTTGCATTCTAACACCAGATCATTGGATAAACTGGATGCAAACATCCTCATGTGATCTCTTATGTTACCCGCTAATTCTAGAGCATAACGGTACAGATGGGTGAACTTTAATGTATACTTTTGACACTCATTTTTCCTTATTTCAAGTTCATAAATTCTTCCTCCTTTTCTTCCCTCAATTCCTGGGGGAAAAAAACATCCAAGAAAGCTTCCGCAAACTCATCTATATAGAAGGCTTAGAATCTCTACCCTTCAAATATTCCCACTTATTATACCACTAGTTTGCTATATCCTTTAACTGATAGGTTGCCAACTCAACCTCTTCAACCTTATTCATATACATAACCTTGAAAATTTTCCCCAATTCATCAATGAACCCTTGGGGGTCCTCCTCAACCTTTATACCAGTAAATATAGGTGGGTTCAGTCTCATGAATTAACCAACCCATGTAATCTCAGATGATCCAGACACAGACCCAGTATCTTCAGACCGACGGGCCTGAGGATCCATGAGTTGAGCAATCATATGCATAGACTGTCGGAATTCAATATTTGAGACTTTCCTTTGGGAAGGTTGATTATGGTTAAATACAAATCAAGGGGCCCTAGGTGGAATAGTTTGAGATGGAGGGACTGTGGGAGTGGCAACAAACTCTGGGGTTCGAGCTCTATTAAGAGTCCACATCCCATGAGTAGTGTGGGCATCCTCAGCTTGGGTATTCTGTTCGTTCAATCTACGGGGAGGTATGATCAATTTCTAAAATATAGGAAATCATTGATTAGAGGTTATTTAGACTCTATAGCATGAACTAAATCATGAAAGAAATGAGATACATTCCTAAAGGCCTAGTAGTATCCTCCTTATAATTATGGAGAGCTACACACCCATAAAAAGAACTCTACCCAACGTGATTTCACAGACACCATAGGATCATAAACTGTTCTCTGATACCAAGTTTGTCATGACCCAAACCGAGGCCCTAGCCGCGATGAGCATCCCAAACCATAAAGGACCGAGTGCTCTTTTCTATCTGGAAATCATGTACACTATTCATAAACTATAAAGAAATGCGGAAAAGAACATAGAAAAACAAAATCGTGGTCATTCTTTATTTTAACTAATAAATACGAATATGATTTCATAAACATACAAGAACTTCTATCACTAGTCTGCAAAATCTCTAACAATACAAAAACAACATCTTTTTTAAAACTGGGACAAAGCCCCCAGTCGAACCATGAACTAAAATCAAATGACATTATTCCATAAACAAGGCCTTCCAAAATAAGGGAGGCTAACCAACTGCAAACTTCTGACAAATCAATCTACTGCTTAGCGGGACCCCGGGACTGAGTCTAAGATCCTGAAATATAGGGGTCAATACGATTGTACTGGTATGTGAAACAATCCAAAATAGCATATTTATTGCACAACATAGATGAGAGCATTTCGTAAAAAATTACACATAAGATAAGTAAAACACATGGGCATAATTTAGAGTTTCAAAATATTTTCTTGTAATCATGACTCAAAATTTTATCTTACTCTTAAGATAGATGGTACACCCTACATTTCTAGTACTCACGGGTTATATGGGTCCTCCATTTACTCATCGAACAAGCCCTAAAATCCAAGTTTGCCTCAAAGATTGAGGTCCTAATCACTATTCTGGTATACCAGTTCCTCAAGGGAAAGTATACTTTAGCCAAAGCCAATCATATCATCCAAATTGATAAAACTCGGTTTTCAACAATGAGCCCTTACACTAAAATGCCTTCTTTGAGTAACCATCTACCTCTCTTTAGGATCAATTTTAGTTCTTTAAACATCATGCTTCATGTACAAAATCATTCAATGCTTAATATGTTAAGGGTATGTCATCATAGGGTATCGTCATACCCAGACTTGCAAGTCGTTCATATCACATCCATTTCACACCTATCTCATTCAAAACATGCAAATGACCACCAAAGATTTATAACAACACAAGAGAGTCATCATTTTGAAATTTCAAGAAAACTTATGCAATTACCCTCTTTTCGCAAGACTTAATCATGCGGTGGTTATGTCAATTATTCAATCACATATAATTCTTCTCT
The DNA here is from genome assembly GCA_030864215.1 of Capsicum pubescens. Taxonomy (NCBI): domain Eukaryota; kingdom Viridiplantae; phylum Streptophyta; class Magnoliopsida; order Solanales; family Solanaceae; genus Capsicum; species Capsicum pubescens. The sequence goes on along the minus strand of CM061538.1, from coordinate 313,266,149 downwards.
CTTAATGCAAAGAGTATTATTATAGTAAGAAAACTCCCTCTCATCATATCATAAACCATGACAAACACCATGATGTTAAGGAACTTACTTTTAAATCTTAGTTCATTCATTTAAAATCACTCACAATACAAATAGACACTATGTTTCATAACAAGAGAGGGAATTCATTGTTCATGCTCTCAATTAAACTTTTCAAAACTGTAAACGTATATACATAAGGGGCTATATTTCGATTTCCATGAAAAAGAATTCAATACAATATATATATATACTTTCATCAAAATAATTTCATGACATGCTTTTGGAATCAATATTCAAACTCTTAGTTTGCAACATGATTATAAACCCTTACACTTAATAAAACGATTAAATCCATGCCCGTGGAATTTAAGAATAGTCCCACATACCTTATGTTATTTAATTTGAAGATTGGAACCCTAAAAATCTTAAATATTTTCTTGAAATCTTGAACGTAAAGGTTGAATTATTGATCTTTGGGAAGAGTTAGGGTTTACTTCTTGAGAAAAATTGAGTAATTTTAGGCATATAATGCCCTAATGATAAGTTAATCTACTTTTATCACAATTTGGGGATATGGAGAAAAGATGAGACTACCCATCAAAATTTAAATTCGCAACTGAAACTCGCTTTGGGACCTCACCGCGATGCGCCAAGTGGCCCATCGCTATTGGCACCGCGACGTGATGCAATCGCAATGACCCACTATTTTCAAAATCCAAACACATCTCCAAACCTCGTCCGAAAAATTCAAAACTTTTCAGAGACATCCCCTTTACACCCCTGAACATGAATCAACTGAACAATCTATGTCTCGAACTCGGGAAGATCAATTTAAAAATCCTTGAAGTTAAGGGCTCAAAAATATTACTAGTCTTTTATCACTTAGAAAATTTCAGGTTGTAAGTTCTCTATGCGTGCTATTAGGAGTGGTATTAAGTTGAGAACGCTACAGGGTGTTACAAGAATGAAAGTTGCAACTTAGCAGATTTGATACATGGATCACAGTACTATATTTTTAGATATCCAGAGAGATTGCATCAATGACAAAGTAATGCATTGAAGAAAAATAAAATCGGATTATATTTTCTTAACCATACTTATTATTTATGTATAAATTTTTTTCCTTTATGATTTTGAGAATTTTTTTCATAAATGGTAGGGATGATGATATTTGTGATGATCTTCTAATGCTTGATAATTTTAGAAATAATATTTTCTTATGCGATCATTGTGGATCGCTATTCTTGCATAAAGATCATATGTGAAATTTATTGTCAATTTGTAGGATGACATGAAATATTATATTTTTTACAAGTGTGTGTCTATATAGTTGTTATAAGTGAATTAAGATTAAAATAATACGAATTAGTGAATTGCGTTTTCTCTATAAATGTGGTATAAAAAAGGCACTTGATATGTTTAAAGTGTGGAAATTTTTGGCAAGTGATCAGAAGTCAATAATAGACTTAGCATTATTTAATATATATTTTTAAGAGCATAAATTTTTTGAGAAAGTTAATATTCCTTTAATTTATAATTTTGATGGATATGTGATATTGTGTGATGGTTTATCGACATGTTGATCGTAAGACTTGATACATATGCCATAATATAAATGAGGAGATTTTATTTTCACACTTATAATGAATGATCTTGGAGAAATTGATACTATGATGGGTATCAAGATTATATAAAATTGTGGAGATAATATGTTGAGTCAATCTCACTGCAATGAGAAAAGAGTGCTAAACAAATTTTACTCACTTAAACATAAAAGGTTAGTACCCTATTTGATCCTAGATCGTGTTAATCAAAAATAAAAAAAATTGTGGATTAACTTGTGTAAGCAAGTACTATTGGAAGGGCCAATAGTCAAATCCTTGGTTTTCTTTAGAAAACTAAAGAGTTATGGAACTCTAAGTTTTATAATACTTTATAAAGATATATTGATACAAGTTGGATGTCGATTATGTGAGAAAATAAATTTACCACATGATGGGTGTTTACCTTGGGAGGAGGAACAATTTCTTGAAATTAAGAATACCTTGCATTAGTAGAAGAAATAAAATGAAAGGAGTTGAGTGGTTGAGGGATTATTATGAGAATTCATTGATTTTGCAAAATATGAGCTCAATTTGTGATAGTTAAACCGCTCTAGCTCGAGCATATAGAAATTATATAATAAGAAGTCAAATGCAAAATTTCTTGACATGATTGTGTTAGAAAGTTAATTCAAGATGGAATGACTTCTATCACATTGGTGGAGTCAAATAAATTTGACTAATCTATTTACTAAACTTATTAAAAGGAAGTTATTAAATACATATTCGAGTATGATTATATTATCTAAAAACTTGTTAATTAGGTCCACCAATAATGGCAACCCTACCCAGCACTATGACATGAATAGTTATGGTTTCAAAGGATAACAACAAGTTATTGATACGTGGATGTTTTAGTACTTAAGTAAGAGATGTATTGGTACTGGTTGTCATAGTTTGGAGGATTGAGTTATAATACTCTTAGGGATCGTTTGATGTGAGGGAAAAGAGTAAATAATCCCCCTAAAAATTTTAATACCTCACAATTTCTTGTTTGATTGTACAACTTGGCAAAACTTATCTCGGAATTATTAATTAGTATTGGGATAAGTTATCCCTCCCTCATGGTAGTATAGTAATACCAGGATAAGTTATCCTTGGTTAAAGCAATTAAAATTACAAAAGTACCCCCACAGACTATTTTTATAATCACTTTTCACATCCATGCATATTCACAATATTTTCAATACCATTTACAATAACATTCACAACTTTCCCTACTCGTTATTTTATGACAAATCTTCATATATTTTATTCAAAATATTATACTATGTAAATATATTTTTTATTTATGAATATATTAAACGTTAAATTTATTTGACTAATTATTATGTTTATTTATATATTTTGATTTCTCTTAAGAATAATAAAAATATTGACTCCGTTGTTGAATTACATATTTTAAATTAAATAAATTTTTAATCACTTGAAAATTGATATTGTATATATCAATTAAAATAAATTTTAATATTTTATAGTATATGAGTGATATGTGTTTATAGTATATGAAGTGACATTAACAACAAATCCTCTTTTACTTTAACAAATTTAATCTGAAAGTTTTATTTTAAACTAAATAAGATCTAGTAAGATTTTTTTTTAAACACACATGGCATAATCATGGAAAGCACACAAAAAAAAAACTAAGCTAAATAAGTTGAAAGTTTTATTTTTAAATACACATGACATAATTATGAAAATGCACATACACAAAAAATTAAGATACATAAGATGGAAGTTTTACTTTTAAGAATGAATATTTAAAGTTTGAAAACAAAGTATATGATAAAAGCTAAAGAAGATGGAGGGTATTTTTGCAATCAGTTAATTTATTCTTAGAAATTATACCATGTATATTATTTTGAATATAAAAAAAAAAACACTCAATAAGAAATAATCTCAGCATAATTAATCCCATCATAACTAATCCCAGCATAACTTGTATTCAAACCAAAGACTCCTTAATGAGGTTCAGTTTGTGGAACAAGTATCTCACATATGACAAAGTCACTGAAGAACTTCCCCTATATCAACATAGAAGTGGTGCCTCTTCGATTGAGAGTCGGAGTTGCTCTCATAAATGTTCATGAATTTTGGATAGCACATGACTATAAAAGTGATAAGCATGTTGAGTGGAAAACAGGAATGAAATGCTTATGTTTGTAGTGTCACCGATGTTATCACAAGGAATAACACGTTCAAAGCTATTATGCTATGTGAAATTTTGAATTTTTCATGTGGCATTGCACTAAGGTACTATTCAAACCGAAAGATAAATTACACTATGCGTGAATATAACTTGATCTTTGTGTCTTAATTTATATTTAAACAATTGGGGATTTTTGAGTTTTTTTTAAATTAAAGTACTCAATGTATTTTACAAAGTGGTTTCTTTTGGAAAAAATATGTCTTTTTAATAAGATGTGTAAAGAGTTGACTTTTATTGAAAGTGTGTGGCTTTTATTGAAAGGATATGTCTCTGAACCAAAATAAGTCATTTTTAAATCAATTTACCAAAGTAATATATTTTTTAAAAACTGTACCAAAACTAGTATAAACATTGGTCCCAGTAACGTATTATGCTTTAAAAAAAGTTAATGGACCAAAAAAATATGTGAATGATGTTAAAATAGGAATCTCTACTGTTAGTAACGTTTTTGATATAAAACGTTACTATGAGTAACGAAACTCTGCAACTCTGCCACATCAGAATATTTGTACAAATCTGATGTTAAGTTTGTTACTTCCAATTACGTTTTAGCTTTAAAATGTTACTCCGAGTAAGGATACTATCAAAACAACTCAAAACACCGTGGCGTCAGAATTTTTGGCATTAAATTAACATAATATATATATATATATATATATATATATATATATATATATATATATATATATATATATAAATCTCTGATCCAAAGACAACTCTGCCTCTGCACTTGACTCGAGAGTCTATTGAAAATAATCTCTCATGCTTCGTAAGATAAAAATAAGATTATGTATATTTCATTCTCCTCAGATTCACATTACACATGGATATTAATATTATTGTTATTGTTGTTGTTATTGTACATTGTTATTGTTGTTGTTATTGTACATACTTATTATTTTTTAACCTTGTTATTTGATTTTAACGCTGTAAAAAAATCTAAAGCCACAGAGTTTTGACTTGATTTGATAGTATTGCTACTCAGAGTAACATTTTAAAGGTAAAACATAATTGATAGTAATGAATTTAACTTCAAATTTATAAAACGATTTTGATGTGGCAGAATTGCAGAGTCTCGTTACTCATAGTAACGTTTTATATCAAAAACATTACTGACAGCAACGTTTTATGTCAAAAATGTTACTAACAGTAACGATTCCTATTTTAACGTCATTAACATCTCTTTTTTGTCCATTAACTTTTTTTTAATCGTAATACGTTTCTAGGAACAACGTTTATACTAGTTTGGTAAAGTTTTAGAAAAATATATTACTTTGGTGAATTGATTTAAAAAATGACTTATTTTGGTCGAGAGCTTCTTTTGTTGAGAAGGTGTATCTCTTATAAAATGATGTCTTTTATTGAGAGGATGTGTCTCTTATGAAATAGTGTTTGAGTTAAAAGTTTAACTATATAAACTTTTCAAGTGTAGTTTTTCATAATAACTTTTCTTTCTTCTCAACTCTCTACAAATAACTGTTTCTTCCCCACCAAAAATCAAGTATTATAGTTCTTATTTTTCAATAGGATTATCTTCCCTATTTACTTGGTGCAGAAATTGAAAGGCTTGTCATATCCACTAAAACTATTTGTGTTAAGTCCCATAGCAATCTCGCAGAGGAGAGGGAGCAAATATCATTTTTAGGAAAACGTTTCATGCGTGTTTCAAGTCTTTAATCTTGTGTTAGTTGTTCAAATTATTAAGCGTTCATCTTTATATTTTCTTCATATATTTTTATATGTGTTCGTGAAACATATTTTCCAATACATAAGACCCCATCTTTCGCTCCTTAACCATTACTTATTTTATTTTTAATATTTAATTAGCAGAAAATCCCTCAATAAAGTCTAGGAAGTCTTTAGATACATCAATGCCGAACAACGTGCCATGTACCCTTAAGAGTTTGACTCTCCCTTCCTCAATGCTTTGGGAAATTTTTAATCCATCAAATATACATTATTCGTAAGTAACTAAGTCCATATACATCTATATTGCTATATTTATTTTCAACTGAAAAAACAGGGCAGCATGCCAAAGAAAAATAGATCGATAGATTGATATCAAATTTACATATTCACATATACATGTCCAGGCTGGTATGGGACAGTCAAAATAGTCTGGATGAAACAACAAAACATGACTTTGGACAGGATGATCATCTCCTTGATGACACAAGACACTTCTCGGATACAAAATAGAAAAAAACTCTGAAAAAACACGACATAATGAGTTCCATTTGTAAAGCTCTTGGAGTTCAGATTACACAAGGATGACTGAAGCCAGTGAAGTTTTTTCAATTAGACACTCTACGACTGTGAGTACAAATGTGTTTTTGGGGAACACCGAGATTACTAATAATGAAATTAAAGAGCACACACCCTTAGAAACTAGTTTTTACTAAAAGAACTGCATTGAAGAAAAAAGAATCAAGGTATATCGTTGAGAAAACAAGAATCAAAGAATACCATAGAACAAAAAAATAAAGAATACTACCAATAATACGTCAGCTATTGAAAAAAGGTTCCTACAAATGTTTTGTTGAAGAGTAGACCAGAATGAGAGTCTAGGAGAAGAACTGAAAGAAGTTGCAGCTATTGAGGTTAGCCTTTGTTTTGTAGTCACTGATCATGGAAGTTTGATAAACAAGGTTTACACCCCAGCGAGGCGCCTTACTAGCTAGATTTTATCTCCATGCTTGTAGAACAAAATCCTCTACTAAACAGGTAAGTTTCTACTAGGGCCTGCATGTGTCTCACGATTAGCTTTAGTTTCTAAAGCATGTGGAAGCAATGTTCCAAGGTACACTCATGTGATTAGTTTATAAAATATAGAAGTTTCTTGGTAGTTTGAAATTCAACATTTCTACTTAATAGATCAGCACCAATCTTTCATTGATAGTAAATTAGATGGATAGTGAACCCAAAAATACAACTTAGTAATCGCATATCTGCATTAACACTCGTCTTTAGGGACTAGCCACAAATATTATAATATGTGTTGTCAAAGAAATCTCACTCAATATCTTTTATAGCCTTACTCTATATTAATTGCAGAAAAAGATAAATGAATAAGATAGGCTTAGGGATTTCAGACAAAAAGAAAATTAGTTTGGATATTTGTAGGTCTTCAGTAAGCCACATGGTTGAAATCCATCCATCCAAATGAGTCTATGATAGATGCATTGTAAGACCCCACAAAATCCTTAGCTCAACTCAGTCTTTTAAGCTTGCTAAGGGGTCCCAGACTTAGAAAATTCTAGCTAAGTATTCAGACTTAGTATTAATTTGGCCTTTATAAATTGAAAACTGTATTTCAAGACTGTTATGACCTCAAAGTATCAATCTTTAGATTGATTCATGATTAGGAATGTCAGTAGGTGTTTTCGGACAAGTTTTGGATATTTCAGACCTCGTTTACACCATGTTCGAGTGACCAAAACAGTGAGTCGATGCAATCTCGATGCTTCGCGTCATCCTTCACACCGATAGCTAATTTTTTCCTCAGCTCAGTGCAAATTCCAATGAACCGTAGACTCAATGTGGTGCGTTGGCCATCGCGTTGATGCCAATGATGCGGCGCGTCGGTCTGCGTATCGACAATTTGATTTTTAGTCATTAAAAAGCCACATCTATAGGGGTATTTGGGTCTTTTTCCACACCCCTGTTCATCCCTAAAACATGAGATTCAGCCCTTATTAAACAATATACACTCACTTTCTATCAGATTTCTCAAGAACAAGAATCCTAGGTGATTTAATTTCAATGCCAATGCCAAAGATTCTGCCATTGTTCTTCAAGAATTAAACAGCCAAGGTATGTGAAGTGTTCATCCAAGGGTTCCTTCCACCCTTGGAGTCCAAGAAACTCTTTTAAACTTCAAGTAGCTTGATTTCATGCTTTCCGTGATTTGAAATCAAAGTGTATCCATGATTATTTCTATAATTGGGTTTCTATTTCATGATTTATTAAAAGACTTATGTAAAATTAATTAACATGGGTGAATTATCATGTGAATTCATGTTGAAACCCATAGAATTGTGAATTTGGAATTGAATCATGATGCTCACATATTGTTTTAGTGTCACGTGCATAGATTATGCTATCCAAGTATTTGATAATTGCTCATGTGAATGTAACAATAAGATTATATCATGCTAGTATGTATACTGTTTCATGCCATGCAAGTGTTTGATAAAATGCCTCTATAGATGCATTATGAACAAGTGTGCATTTTTATGCTATTCTATGCAAGATCATGTGAAGCTTTACTTTTTCATGCTATCGAGAAATACCCGATAATTTAGCTGTTTACCTAGAGCTAGTGTCAGTTACAGAATAATCTCAATCACATCATGATCAATAGTTCTCTCATTCAGTTATACGTCTCAGGAAAATTCAGTAGTACTCAGTAATCAGTCTCAGTTCAGTATTCAGTTCAGAACCCAGTAAACTCAGTCAGTCCACAAAATTCAGTCAGTAATCAGCTCAGTACTCAAAGAACTCAGAATTAGTCCAGTTTGGTTTAGTATTCAGTTCTAAGCTCAGTAAACTCGGTCAGCTAATAGAACTCAGTAGTATTCAGTTAGTTAATCGAATCCAGTAGTACTCTCTCAGTCAATAGAACTCAGTGAACTCAATTAGAACTCAATTAAGCTAACAGAACTCAGTAAAAGTATGATCAGTAACAGTTCATTCAAGCCTAGTAAAGTCTAGGAATTATTTCAGTGTCTTTCAGTTAGGAGTAGGATTCAGCACCGAGTGAGCCCAGAGATAGGGGCTCACTTATTAGCTAGGACTGGGCCCTTAGAAGCAATCCCTAATTTCTAGAACTAAGTAGCCATCATTGGTTATGAGATGTCACCCGTTAGATAAGACTAACATACTCAGGGATCACCCACTAGTTTAGGACTAATCTCAGGGGTCACCCATTAGACTAGGACTGACCCCACAGCCAGTTGTCTTTACCCGTGGCACGGTACTAACATCCTTACAATTGGGGTTACAGATTGGACCCCAACTCAGTTATCTTATTTGGGGCATGTCGGTTAGATGATTACCTTTCATAGTCTCAGTTTCAGTTCCTTTCTCAGTATAGAACTCAGTTCATCTCTACAGATTTAGGACTATCAGACACAGTCGCTCAGCTTAGTACAGAACTCAGTATAGTTCAACAGAATCAAGATTGTCAGATACAGTCATTCAGTTATCAGTAATATAGTATCAGTAAACCTATATATCAGTTAATCAGTATTCAAAACTTAGTATCTAGTGTTATCACGACCTCATTTATAGTTTACGTACTAATGCATATACTCTTATTCAGTTATATTCGTGTGATTCAGTCAGTATTATTCATGCATATAAACCCATGCATTTTAGCGTACCTCACTTAGCATACCAGTACATTCAAAGTACTGACGTATACTTTTTTTGCACTATGATATTTTATATCATAGGTTCAGACGCACGGGCTCCCGATCATACTTAGCAGTCTCAGATTTTCAACAGTCAAAGTTAGTGGTATGTCCTCATAGTTTGAGGAAATGATTATTACTTCAGTTGTCGAAGTTAGTTAGGGACTTGTCCCATCAACTCCAGGATTCAAACAATAGAGGCTTTTCAAACTAGAGTATTTCATATAGATATTTCAGTATTCAGTTTTCAATATTCAGTATTTATTTTTAGTTTTTAAACCTTATGGTAAGTTTTCGTATTATGACAGTATTATTACTCAGTTATTGCATTAGGTACCAGTCATGGGTTAGCTTGTGGTCCTTCGGGATTATCAGTACCGTGTAGAGTACGCGGTATATACTCAGGGCATTACAAACTTAGTATCACAACCTAAGGTTCATCAGAGTCCTACAAAGTTTGAAAGCCATATCTAATAGAGTCTTGTGCATGGGTATGTAGCGTGCCACACTTATGGACGGGAGGCTATGAGATGTTTTAGGAAAATTTTCCCTTCTTTCAGTATTCATGTCGTGAGAGTGAGCGTGAGTTCAGTTAAACTCTCAGTCTAATCCAATCCTTTTCTTTCTTCCATTTATAGAACATGTCTCCCAAGAAGAACAAAAGAAGAACAGGAAATCAGCCAGCCCATCCAGGCAGATCCTCTGGACGAGCTTGTCTCCCATTCGGAATTCAGGGTCGTATTTACTACTCTAGCCAATTCAGTAGCAGCTCAAAACGAATGGCCAGCTGTTATTCATCACAACCCAGTGGCCAATACTACTACAACCAGGATTCAGGACTTTATCCAAATGAACCCTTCTTCCTTCACGGGATCTAAGTCAGAAGAGGATCCACGGGTGTTCCTCGACCAAGTTTAAAAAGTCACAAATACTATGGGAGTGACATTCAGTGAGAGTGTTGAGTTAGATTCCTATTAGTTACAAGATGTATCCTATACGTGGTTTAAGAAATGGAAGGTATATAGAGGTACAAATGCAAAACCCATAGAGTGGGAAGAGTTTGCTAGCGCTTTTCTAGATAGATTCTTTCCCTTAGAGTTGAGAGAAGTCAAGGTGTTAAAGTTCATCAATCTCAGGCAAGGAAGTATGAGTGTGAAAGAGAATTCCCTCAAATTTACTCCGTTAGCCATGTATGTTGTAATACCTCGTACTTCTACCTAGCTTGAAATCGTCTCAAGTATGTTAGAAGCTTTCTTTGAAAGATGAATCCACTTTTTTACGCGTGATATTTTTAAGATTTTCACTTTTTATCACGTGAGAAATTGAATAAGTTTTCCATCGATCCAATTTCTTCCAAATCCGACATCGGACGTGGAAGTTATTGCCATTTTATAGAGAGCAGTCTGAATCGCCCAGTGCGACGGTCAGTCCAACGGACCATTGATCCAGCGATAGACCGTCTCACCCCACCGTCGCATCGAGGTAGTGAGTCATCTCTTTGGTTGAGTACGACGGAGAGGTTCAATGGACCGTCAAACCAGCGACGGATCATTGCACCCCACCATCGCACCAAGCCACTAAGCTCCAGTTCTGGTCCCAGTGTGACGGTCAGTCTGACGGATCGTCAACCCAGCAATGGACCGTCGCACCCCACTGTCGCATGACCTATTCAGTTATTTTAAGTCATTTTTAATAGGGGGTTTTTTAGTCTTTTACCACCCGTTCATATACCTAGTAATAGCCGACCAAAGCTCAGAAATTCATTATCCAATTACAACATTAACAATTAGGGTTTTTCTCTCCAAGATTAATCCAAAGTAAAAAATCCAAATCTTCTCCAAGAAATAAGAGATTCAAACTCTTAAAGTTCAAGAACTTCAAGAAACTCATTACCAGGTATGCATAGTGTTCATTCATGGACTCCTTTCGTCCATGAAGCCCAAGAATATCTTTTCTAAGTTCAAGTTTGTGGATTTTCTTTATGAATTTCATGTTGGGTTGTTGTTGTTCATGTTGATAATGACTAATTGAATTATAATCCATGTTTGGTGATAAATTTCATGTGGAATTGATTAGTATAGGTGTAGGTTCATGTAAACCTATGATTAAAACCATTGGATGATGAAATTAGAGATGAATCATGATGTTTGTTTGTTGTATAATGTTATCTACATATACTATGCCTACTATGTGTTTGATTAAATGCCTATGTAAAGAAAAAGTTCCCAACTAGTATGATATTATGAAGTCCCCATTTATGTACAAGTTTAGGCATATCACCTGTTTGATGAAATGCCTCAATAAATAAATTATGGATACTGATGTTATTCATGTATTTAAAAAAACCATGCTTTGTCAATTTCTTTCCATCGAGTCTTGGGGGTACTTGTACCCGAAACATTACTTGTGTTCCTAGAGCCATGTCATGTTTTCACGATACTCTCAGTCAAGCCATGATCCTTAGACTTCATATAGTCTTATGACTTAGAAAATCTCAATAATCTCATGAACTCAGTTAGTTGTCAGGTATCAGAAGTATTTTGTTAGTCCACGGGATTCAGTAACTCAGTCCATGTTCAGATCAGTTAATCATGTTCAGTGTCCAATCAGATGGGAGTAGGAATTAGCACCGAGTGAATCCAAGGATGGGAACTCACCTGCTAGTTGAGGGTGTGATTCCTAGGAGCAGTCCTTGCATTCCAGAACTACATAGACAGCGTAGGTTGAGACATCACACCTGATAGTTGAGGGTAGATGAGGTGGCTTAACCTGCTAGTTGAGGGTTCCCACCGTTCTCATTAGAGTAACCTGCTAGTTAAGGGTCACTCACATGTTGTCCTTACTAGTGGCACGGTATTGACACTTTTCCAATCAGGGTACAGATTGGACCCCAGTTCAGCTATAATGTATCATTTAGGGCATGTCGATTAGATAACTACTTCCATCAGTTTTAGTATCAGCATTAGTCAAGAACTCAGATAGTTCTTCAGATTTCTGGACTGTCAGATACAGTCAACTCAGATACAGTACAGAACTCAGATAGTTCCATCAAAATTAGGACTGTCAAATATAGTCACTCATGTTATCAGTATTCGGATTCAATAATCATGTTATCACGGTATTAGTGTCAATTATTATGTCGCATGCATGTATTCTCACGCTTATGATAGTCAGTCTGTTATTATTATTGTTCATACATATGAACCCCATGCATTCAGCCTACCTCACATGCATACCAGTACATTCAATCGTACTACAAATTTGCGCTATGGTGATTTATACCATAGGTTCAGAGACAAGAGCTCTAGAGAACTAGTAGCATCCCAGTTCAGCAATCAGAGTTAGAAGTGAGTTCTCATCTTTTGATGGCATGATCATTACGTTTTTATGTCATTAATTAATTTATTAGTTGGGGTTAGTTTTGGACACATCCCATCAACTCCTTATTCAGAAAATTATATTTTAGAGGCTTTCTCGACTACAGTATGTTCAGCTAGTTTATTTCAGTTGTTTGGGTATTTCATACCCCAACCAGATGTTATATTTTGATCAGATGTTATGTCGCAGTTTGAACTTTATGGCCTTTCAATTTATGTTTCTTATTTGATGGTATATTATGCAGTATACAGGTACATACATCAATCATGGGTTAACTTGTAGTCCTTCAGGGTTATGAGCATCGTGTAGCATTTCGGGTACTAGATTCGGGGCATTACATATATTCCCCATGTAGTAGCAGACAATAGGTCCAGAATGAGAAAGTTTATATCTGGGGTATCAGAGAGTGCGGTCAAGGAGTACAGGACTGCGATGTTGATTACGGAGATGGACATATCTAGGTTATGGTCCATGCTCAACAAATTGAGGAGAAAAATCTTAAAAGGAAGGAGAGAGTGAATAAGAGAGCCATAACGAGTATCTTTAGTTTTGCTCAGCCAGGTTCAGAGAGGGGTAACCGTCCTCAGTTCAGTCAAAAGTTTTCAGTCCCAGCTCCATCTTCAGCTAGTGCACCAGTACCAAAGTTCAGGATTAATCGTTGGGATGGGGCACTGGGATCCAAAACCAAGGGTAGTGTGAACAGGGGTCTTACTTATTCGCTTTGCAAAGAATGTGGTAGACATCACCTAGGTGCATGTAGAGATACCAGTGATGTATGTTTTGGATGTGGAAATCCAGGCCACAGGATGTGGGAGTGTAGATTAATGGCTCAGAGAGAAAAAAATTTGCACCAGCAGGGTCAATCCAACCGTCATTCAGTTCAGTCCGGTCGCCCGAATCGATAGGACGCCGCTTCCAGTTCCACCAGTGGGCAACGCCCAAATAGACTATATGCACTTTAACCCCGATATGATCAGGAAAGTTCTCCTGATGCAGTCACTGGTATGCTATAGATCTCCTATTTACATGTTTATGCCTCTTCAGATCCAGGAGCTTCTTTTTCTTTTGTAACTCTTTGCATAGCAGTCAACTTTAAGGTCAGACCAAATATTAATAGGACCTTTCCCAGTCTCCACCCCCAGTGGGCTAGTCTATCATAGACGGTGGGTATACAGGAACTGTCCGGTTATGACATCTCAGAAAGTCAGGCCTTCAGAGTCTAGTAGTAATTTCAGTATGTGTAGACAAGCAGTGGGAGGGGACCCGTTGGTACCTCAGTGCAGAGTATTGTACTCCAGTTATCATGATGTCTACTCATGCCTTACATGTCAGCTCTATGATCATAACTTATATTCGTGCACATTAACTAAAATCATGTACGCTTACAGTTCCTAGTATTGTAGTCGATGCAAAAGCGTCATATGCCATCTTTATTTCTCATCAAAAGGACGGATGAGGAAAAGGGCTAGAGCTATGTTGAATAACACCCGAGTGAAGCATCTCAGAGACCATGCATTCAATCTCGCCCTTCTAAAAATATGGATACCTGTAGAGTCGCACATTAATCGGAGAAGAACCAGAAAGTAATGAGGTGCGATGATCTTATGGTCTCAATGGTGGTAGGGAATTTGAGGCCAAAAATACCTTATTATAGGAGGATAATATGACTTGAAGATCAGGAAGATTTCCTTGTACCATAGATATGTCGGGAAATAGTAGCTCAAGCCAGAATATATAAGCAATGGAGTCAGTCATAGTGAAGCGACGAAGAGTTGAAGGTTGAACCTGCTCTAGTGAGGTTAGAGCATTTTCGAGCCATGTAATGTGTTATTCATTACTCTCGAACTCAAACAGGAGTTTGGAATAATCTGAAATAGTCCGGCCAAGAGTTGCGATCCACACCACGCCCAATACCACGTTTGCACCATTAAAATCCAAAACAAAAAAAGTTATAGAGGAGGAATGTCCCTGAATGGTAATCGAAAGATTGTGTATCACCCCCAAATAAGGCAATCGATTGTCATTACCCACAGCAACAAAGAATTCAGGTGAAGACTCGACAGTAAGTTTGAGAGCCTTAGCAATACAAAGGTGTATAAAGTTATCGGTGACACCCCCATCAAGTAGAATTTGAGCCGAGAGGCCTTTAATATGACCTGTAAAACAAAGAGTAGTGGGATGAGAACTGCCAGTAAGGGCTTAGGAACTGATGGCGAGGAAGAATGGTTCCTCAATAGGAGTGGTGAAATTGGAGTCCAAGAAAGGTGAATCAATATCCGGTGGGGGAGGTTCCTTCACTTGATCCTCATCAGTGAGGAGGAGCAAAAGTTGTGGAGATGTAGAACATCGATGGCCCTTTTGATATTTTTCATCATAGTTGAAGCACAAATTGAGATCTTGTTTGCATTGCAATTCCATCGGAGAAAGTTTCTTAAATGGAACACGGCTAATACCAGGAAATAAAGATGCCTGAGCGGGTGAAGAAGAGGGTGACAAAGATGGGGTCGATTTGTGTTGCGATGTTTGGGAAGTTGGATAAGAGAGAGAAATATTTTTAGTGATAGAAGTGGACTGGTATGGTGTTTTAACTTGGGTCAATAATTTTTGCTCTTGCAACATGGCCAAACTAATAGCCTCGTGAATGTCTTTGGGCCTAAACGATAAAACATCACTTTTGATCTTTGTAGGTAGCCTAGAAATAAAAAGATGTCGCAGCATCTCTGGAGAAGCATCAGTAGTGGGATTAGCAAGCTGCTCAAATCGAGAAAGATACTCAACTACAGTCGAAGTCATCTATAATTTTCCCAAAAGCCCCTCCAGTGCTTCCATGAATTTTGAACCAAAACGAGTTACCAAAGCTTTGGTAAAGTGTTCCCAGCCAATCAGTTGATAGTTCTTATACATCTATTGATACCAATCTCTAGTCATACCTCAAGATAGAAGGAGACAAGGTTCAAACGATGTTCATCATGGGCATTATAAGCATCAAAGTATTGGTTTGCTTGGAAAATTCAACTTTTAGCAAACGGGCTAAATCCATAGGTGTTGGTTTATCTCTCCGAAAAGGGCTAAAAGGGTTCTGGTTTATAAAAAGGGCTTGTGCCTGTTGTGGTGGATTCAAATGCGAAGTTTGGGTTGGGGGGAAAAGATGTTGATAGAAGAAATTTGTGGTGGCGGTATGGAAAAAGAACTAGGGTTAGAGGTTGTTGGGCTTTTGGTAGAGGGTTGGGTGTGCTGATTCTGGGTCTGGAGAGTGGAAATTTGGGAGATAATTTCTTGAAGTGTGGAGTTAATGGAGTCAAAAGTCGTACTGTGAGAATCAACAGTGTCTTGCAGCTTCTTGGAGGCCTCGTCCATTGTGCGCAAACGTGTGTTAGGAGCACTGTCACCCATTGGTAGAGGAGGCTCAATGAAAGCACCAAATGAAACGATTCGAAATTCTATTCAACTGATAGGGAGAAATTACAATGTAGCAATTCTCATCTTAGGAAAAACACAAGGTAAAAGATAGATTTAAAAAAAAAAAAAAAAAAGATTCCAGATTACTAAAACTTTAGCTAAGAAAATAAGATTCAAGTTCTTCCATGCCCTACTCTAAAGCTCTTGTGATGTTTATATAAGAGGGTCTTCATTTGGATGTTTCTTGGTAACTGGCGCAATATGTGTAGCAGTATTTGGCAGAGGTAGTGGTCTCTGTTGGCCTTTGAGACCACATACTCAACCAGGTATTTTGGGGACTGCTTGTCCCTACTGCCGAGCCTCAGTGTACCCGAGTGGTCCTGCTCGTTTGTTACATGGAAACAGCTGAAGTTCCAACAAAAATCAAAGTAAGGCAGTTAAATTGATTGAAGATTCAAAAATTATTCAAAAACGGATGAACTACCATTAAGAGTATAAAAAGCTACCATTAAGAGTATAAAAGGCTACTACTCTTTATCCAAAAAATGCTTTGTATCATTCAAATAATTACTCCATCAGTGTTGGAATTTAACTTTAATTAAACAATATGGCATAATTATTAATAGGGGCAAAATTATAAAGTTATACTATCAATCATTGTTTTCTTAATAGTGTGTCATCTCAATTTGTGACGAGTAAAACTAAATGGAGGGAGTAACTTAGAAAGTGTAAATGAAGGTAAAATTGGAGGAAATTTCAACAGTCTCTTAGAGAATGAACAACTCACTTATTTTGGACACTGAAAAATAGCTTAAAGATCCACTTATTTTGGACGAGAGAGAGTATTTGCTTATGCATGATTGTGCACTTTCTCATTTTGCTGTTATCATATTACAACCTTTTATTCTTATTAGTTTATCTTTTGCTCGCCGGTTTTTGTTTTCAATAACTGTCAGCTTTGCTTATTTCATGTTCTCAGAGAAACTAGAGTTTTTTATTTGCTAAGAAAGAAGTGGTTAAACCCCCTTCTCTTTTACCTATCATCTTTTGTCCAGTCTTTGCTACGAGTAACGCCTGTTTATTCTTCGGTTGTAGCTCAGTGGAACGGCCTCCTAGCTGGATTGATAATAATACTCTGAATATATCAATTCAAAATTTGCTGATTAGAGCTGTTCTGTTGTAAGTATGCCAGAGCTTTTTCTCCCATTTAATAATGCAATTTTGATGGAAAAGTTCAATAGTTGTTGAATTTAGCCAATCCCACATCATTGAGATTTAAGACTGAATGTCTCCTAGGTTTAGTGGCAATTGACTTGAAGCTTCAGTAAAGCTTGTGTATGTTTACAAATTTTAGATTATCCAACTTCAACTTGGAGACACTTCTATATACAGGTTTTATTATTTTATGGAGTTACAAGAATTAAAATAAAGACTATTCAAATATATACTAATTAGTTTTACAGGCATAAAGATAGCTAAAAATTAGACCTGAACAAATCCATCTTAGTTGACAACCAGTCACACAGCTGGCTCCTTCACTCCCCATACCACATCCGACCCAGGAGGGGCTAATTGTGGGTGAAAGCATCACCAAGGGATCATAACTAGAAAGTCAGTTTCTGTTAAATCGCAAAATGCCATTGACTAGAGGAATTGATACAACCTTGATGTGTACCAAGCTTGTACATAAACAAAAACACGCTATTGAATTGCAGCATAAGAAATAGTGATTCAACAAAAAAGTTCCTATCCATTGAGAAGCAGAGACCATGGATCTATGTAATATATTTTGACACATGCATGAAGCAATCAATGATTTCTTCGACTAAGTTGCCATGCAAACTGATCAAGAACTACCATTGCACGGGATGCTGAACCAATCGAGCCATCATACCTGTATGAGCAAGTAAATTCATGGTTCCAGTGAGTCAAATCCCAATTTCAAGAAAGCACGTTTAAGTCCTAGTCACTAGAAAACTCTGCAAGCTGCAAGTGTTCTGTTTAAATGGAGAACTAAAAGCTTCAAGAGCAAACTTTGATTTTGGACCTGACACATAAAACTTTCATTTACTAGAGTAAACCAATAGAGAAAAGACAAACTAATATAGTTAGACAGAGGTTCATGCGCCCCACAAGTGAAAAGAGGGTCAAAATGATTTTCTGAGCGATCTACGCAGTCAAACTTGATCCCAAACCAGACATCTCCGGTAAACTCAAACATAACCATAGAATAAAAAGAATAAGCTTCAAGTACCGTACAACTTAATGAACACCAATGCTTCAGAATCCCACTGATGAAGGAGGGATTTTTTCCTTTAATAAGTAGATAGAGGGATATAGACCTACAAGAAGGTAACGAAATAATGGAAACTTTGAGCAGATTATGTAGGCCTTTCAAGATCAAAAAGAAAGAACAATTACTTAGCTCTACGGGGAGTTGTGAAACAAAAGAGGATGGAGAAGCCAATGGAACCAAACTTGTATCTTTGTGAGAATTTAAATCGTCAGATTTGGTTTTTAGGGGGGTATATAACATGTTAACTTTATGCTTAAAAGAGTGCTTCCAACAAATGAATATTTGAAGTACTAAGATAGATTAAAGTGTAAAAGAAGGACCAAAGAGAGATTCCCCAAGACCTTAATTTAGGAACATCTTGAATGAATTTAAGAAACAATCAACAAAGAGCTCTGAAGGAATTTTATGGAATCTTAAAAATCAAAAGAAGAATTTGAAGGCATCTTATTGTTATTCATAAATGCTTTCTTTAAAATACACCAAGTCCTATATAGAAACTGCGCCAATTATTTATAAGTATCTTCTTTCATGCATCAAAATCCAAAGAACTATGGTATGTTCGGAAACATTTCTATTAGTCACTGCACCTAACAGAGTTTAGTTTTGCTGAATTACCCAATGAATATTGGAAATAGACCATTTACCCATTTTACTAGCTCTTCCCACTTTGTTTCCACGACATTGTGACTTCTAGAATACAGACTAAGATTTGGCCAGTATTATACATGCATTTATTATTTCTTTGGGTCTAATAGAATGGTGGGTGCATATTGGCCTACTGTAAGTACGGAAATACTTACAATCCAATTAAGAGGAATGCTCCCGTGTGCATCAGAATAGCACCTTCACCAGAAGGTTTTGAAGTGTTCATGCTTCTTGCACAGAACCAACTCTCATGAATTGATGTTACAAGATCTGTCCACAAAAAATGGCAAAGCTAGCTTTAAGGTGGTGCTTGTTTTCAAAAACAAACCAGTTTCATTTTTATTTTTATTTTTGATAAAGGCAAAGTAAAAACAAACCAGTTGTTCTGGTTTTAGTAATCCTTTCCAAAGAATTGCAATTACAACAAACTTAAACACGTATCCAGGCATGACAGTTTGTGTTTTGCTCGGCATTTTTGACTGGGTGCACAAACAAATGCTATCAAACCCTATAAGCAGTCAACGAAGCAACCACCACAAAAACTGTTATTAAGAAAAGATCAGGTGTATTGCATTTGCTTCTCCATATCAGGTGCAAGAGACGAACACGAATGTAGGTACCCATCACTATCTCTACACATTTCAACCAAACAAACAGCTCCAAGCTTCTGAACTTTGGAACTACCACGAAGTAGCATACAGTTCAGATGACAGGTTAAAAATAAAACACGTCCGGAACTCAAAGTCACACATGATATGTTTTCATTTGTAAGCAGCAATAACTCACATTGATTCTGTCCAATGACAAAGATCTCTGTCTGCAGTTTGTTTCTCTTGACAAAACTGACAAGTTCACACATTTCAGTTGGATCTGCCTTTATACCCTCTTGCTCTGCACTACAAACATAAACATAAGTCTTTAAACCTACACCCATTTCCAGATGCATAAAGTGAAGCGAAAAAGAAAACCAGATTTGCACATAGTGACAACCGTAAAGTCTCTGAAAAGAAATATATTTTCGGAGGAAAGTGTTCAAAGTTTCTTCTGTTACTTCACAACTAAAGCATGATTACGGGTCGGAGTGCAGCTATAGAAGTGGAAAGCTAAAAGAACCTTCCTAAAAATACCCATATTTGGTCTATTTTTGGAGCACTTGTGATGTTCATATACGTACAGACGATTCAATGAACTCTGCAAAAGCAGCTTTTTTGCATAAAGCAATCAGTGCTCATGTATAAAGCTCGGATACTGGGTGTGCCTGCAGTCTTCTCTTCTACATTTCTCAGGTTTATTTAGCAGCTAAAACTCTATTAAAATATAGAACCTCAAAGAAAAACGATTAAAAAAAAACTGGGAATAACGAGTCGAGTTGCTTATACTGAAGCAGAAAAGACCATAACATTATGGTAAAAGCAGAAAAAAGATCTTTTTATCAAAGTGCTGGTGAAATTTAGGGGAAAAGGGTTTCGATCAACAGTCACGCAAGTTCAGGCGAGTGGAGAAGCCTATCCATTATCAGTATGTTTGAAAAGGGTAACATCCCACCCCACCCCCAAGAAAACAAAAGAAATCTACGGGTACCCCGCATAACTATAGCTGAGCTCCAGTATTTAACAGCTTAGCTACTGTCTATAGTGTAAACTTGGACAGAAACATTTCACCTAGGCTTACCAATATATTAGCAAGATGCCTCTGGTGCTTTATCACTAAAACAATTATTTTGCAACTTAAGAATATATATTTAGTGCAATAGTGGCACCAGAAGTAACTTAAATAAAGAAAAAGAGAAATGTCCTTCAAAATAGATGACACTAGGCTCATATCGTGATTTTATCTCTTCTTGATGAAACGATACCTTAGGTTTAGTGCAGTACAAATTTACATCATTCACGACATACTGAACCATTGTGTAGTGCAATTACTTCTAGTGTATTTTGTTGAATTGAGAATTGACTGCTAATCATTAAAAATGAGTTCCATGCAATATTCTTATAATTATGTTATTGTTGAATGCCAAGAGACTCATTAAGAATATTGTATGAATATTCTTTAGTGATTATGATGTGATAATGATAAGACCTATAACCTTTCGAAATCCACACAAATTATAGAAGAGGTCCATATAGACAAAATAAACTAGTTAGTGTTAAGGTTTACTAATGAAGCATGCTTACATTGGATCACTTTCTGCTAGAAGTCTCTTTAGACTATATAGAGATGTATATGTCACTAGAAATTATGGAAAACCTCTACACCTAGATATAGATTATTGGATAGATTCAAAGCAACACGGTAGTGAGGTTCTTGTAGGTAAACCCAAGTAACTTGTGATTGAGGCGTAGATGTTGTTGTATGGCATAATAATTAGAGAACACAAAAAAGAAGGAAACTTAAATTATTTCAATCTAGCCAAAACAACTCTGTGAAGAGTCCACTATATATTGTTGACCAATCAATTCAGCAAGACATTACCTTTTTCTTATCTCTGTTAATAGGTAACAGGTATACGCATCAGAACCGCAATAATTTGATATATGCTTAAGTAACTTAGACCAGTCAGTTCTACGTTGCCTGGCTGGTCAAGTTGTAGTTCCACGTATTCTTGTCTCTTTATGTTTACTGTTATTAACAATTTAACACAATGGTGAAAATATCGTCCTCAAAATTTCTCGTATGTCTCACGTGTCTCTCAGACCAAGATAGCCCAAGGTCAATATTATCAATCCATATCACCTGACCTGATATGTCAACCCTCTGATTTTACCCATTTAGCACCATGTTATCATGTAGTCAACAATCAACATTGGTCTTTAACTAATCAACACCAGGTCATTGATAAAATTCCTAATTGGTGTCAAGTCAGCACTGTATATTTCATCCAACCATTTGTCAACCTGGCTAGATTATCATTTTATCAGCAATCAATCAAAGTTGGTGGTACACATCTATTCAATTTCAATCATGACTCATGAATACATGGTGTGGTAGTCCCATGGACACATCAATGTCAAGTGCCAAGTCAATTTTATATAAGCATACAATTCAAGTTACGAACAGTAACTTCTTTCTGGTATATTCAACTTGAGTTTTCAGCTTTAATTTGCAAACTTAAATATTTAACAGTTTCGAGTTAGACAGGATGTATTGAAAGTGAAGAATATAATTGTATGTTATTGTTGAAAGTTAAAAGAATCATTACGAATCCGGTGTAAAATACTCCTAACTAATATTCAATAAAAATTAGAAACCCAGGAACTAGAAAACTCTCCTTATGTAACTTCAAAAACCTTATTACAGAATCCTTTTATGTTGTTCACCATCCAATCACCAAAAGTTCCTCTTTCCTTTTCTCCAAAGACTTTTCCATGCTTACAGGCTATTAGAAAGGAGTTCAATAACTAAAAAACAGTTCCTTTACCAGCTATGGACAGCGGTGGAGCAAGTACGAGGGAAGGGGGTCCCTTTGCTGAAAATTACATTGTGCAAATAGGGTTACAAAAATATTCTTTTAGTTATATATAAATTGTTGAATTACCATGATATAGGGGAAAATTCACGTGTAGTGAAAGTTGCTTTAAGTCACAATTTTGAATCCCAACTATGACATTTTGTGTTGAATGCCCTTACATAAATTCCTGGCTCTGCCACTGGTTTAGTGGCAGGATACAATAAAACTAAAAGTGTTTACAAATGTGTCAGAAAGTAGTGCCTAGCCTCATTAAATGGACCTGCAGCCCGAAACTTAAGTCGCCATCTTAACTTCATTAAAGTAGGTTAACAAATTTCGCCAACAATTTCATTACTCGAAGGGCATTCTCCATCTAAAGCCTGGAACAGTTCAAAAAGCAAATTTTGCAAAAAATACCATAAGGAAGAAAGAGCTAATCTACTCTCCTACACCATCCGAGGCGTTTCTCCCCAAGCATATATGCTGACAGCTTGTAACATTCAGGTTCTTCTGCCTACTTTAGATGATCATCTTTGTCAACTAGAAGTAGGACTTTTCTGTAGGGAAAAATTTCTACTTTCTTCTCCAATCTAATCACTTGGATGATTTGTGAATCCACAATTTTTCTAACTAACATCTAACAACAAAAAAAACTTCAAAAGTCAAGAAGCACTCAATTTCATTGAACCTTATCCAAGTTAAATACTGAAATCACACAAGTGATATCACCACAAATCAGAGCAATGAAGCTTGATGCAGTTATACAGTTAACTTATTAATATCTCTGAAAAGAGATTACTCTAGTATACAAATTATAACCAACTCCAAAAAATAACAATGTAAAACTGCCCTGAGAAACCAAAAACCGAATACCCTTTCTGAACTTATTATGCTCATGAAAAATTAATACTAGGAAATCCAAATCGCATTGTTTTAAGTAACCAGTTAGCTACCTTAAAAAAAACACTAACAGAAAAGAGCTACAAATGGTTATTCCCTATGTTGCTCGACATCTTCAAAAACATCCACGGGTGTGTGTCCAATACTCCAAAATAGTGCATTTTTGGAGCATCCGGCATGGGTACGACAATATTTTTGGAGAGTCTGAGCAACATAAGTTTTTCTATAATTTCCCTTACATAGTAGACATGAGACGAGAAGGGCCATTAGGATCGTAATTTAAAAGCAAAGCAGCCTTCAATGGTTGACCTGAAAGTGAAAGAATCCATCTCAGCTAACTACACATGCTAAGGTAAAAAAGAACATATAAACTTCTTCAAAAATGCTACATTCATTCACAGACCTGAACCAACATTGGTCGAAATTGATCTTTCCCAGATTTTATGCACATAAGGCCAGTCCATTGTGTTCTTTTGCCTGCAATAAGCAACACACTCAGCTCCAAATCATTTGCACTAGAGAGATAACAACCAGAAACAAAGCCCCCCCCCCCAAAAAAAAAAAAAAAGCAGTTCGGTGCACTAAAGCTCCCGCTATATGCGGGGTCCAAAAAAGGCCGAACCACAAGGCTCTATTGATTTTCAGGAACTTTTTGCAGATATAATTTAAAAAAAAAAAATGGAAGCAATTCACTGTGAAAAAAAAAGACAGTTAAGTAACAGAGAAAGAGGTTCTTAGAGGAATTTCATCAAGCAGAATATAGGCACAAACAACTTTCCTTAGTATAAAACAACGAAAATAATCTCTAATTTAAAAACAAAATTTACCTGCTTGAGAGACTTGGATATAGCAGCTTCAGTAGACCACCAAAACTAGCAAAAATGGTGAGAGACGCTTTTGAGTTTTGCCCTTATTTTGGAGAAAAATGAGTCTATACACCTCCAAGTCTGTAATTAAAAAAAGGGACAAGTGTCCCAATCTTATTAAGTTAAAAAAATAAAATAGTTTAAACAAATGAAATAGTTATTCGATAACTGTATTAGTTGTCTCAATAATTTTGCATAGTTGTTGAACAACTTTACAAAGTTGTCGAATAACTTCGCCAAGTTGTTGAATAACTTTACGCAGTTGTTGAACAACTTTGATAGTTATTGAACAACTTCGCAAAGTTATCGAACAACTATCAAAATTGTTCGATAACTGCGCATAGTTGTTGAAACAAAAATAGTTAAAAAAAAAATTGAAATTTTTTTTTGTCCCTTTCACCTAATTTTTAAAACTTGAATGATTCATAATAGACTACATATATAATTATTAAATACATCTGGGTTATTCTGTAATTAGTTATTCTTCAGTTCTCTATATATACAGCTGTAACCCCTTCAATATTAAAGAGATCAATTAATTATTAAATCGGTATCATGGTATCAAAGCTAGGGTTTCTTCTTCCGCCCAAACCCTAATCTCTCCTCTTTTCCGACGTGTGTGCGCCGCCGCCACCGTCTACACCACGCCGCACGGCCTCCCTCCTCCGCCGTAGGTCGGCGCCATGGACAAGGTTATTGATCCTCTGTCAAAATTACCGTCTGGAGTAAAATTACTGCTCAGGAATCTCCACAATCTCATCCCCGAAAAATTATCTGACAACAACTACCCGGCCTGGGCACTTAACGTCCGCACCGCCCTCGCAGCCAACTTGCTGCTCGGATGGATTGACGGTGCGGAGAAGCCGCAGCCTGAGACAGCCGAGAAGGACGGCGTCAAGCTCCCAAATCCCGACTACCTTCCGTGGATGATCGTAGACACTCAGATCCGAGCCTGTCTTCTCGCAGTTATTAGCCCCTCTGTGCACAAACACGCCCGGGGTTTTCTCACATCGGCTTCACTTTGGGACGCACTAGCCACAAGGTACAACTCTGTGTCCACGGCTCATATTTTTCAGTTGCATGACAAATTGCATACTCTTCGGAAGGGAACGAAGACGATGACTCAATACCTTGATGATGTGGCCTCTATTCTGTCTGACCTAGATGCTGTGAACGAGATTATTCCTGAACGAGACGTGGTGAATGCCGTGATACGTGGTCTTCCGGCTGGCTATTCCTCTCTCAAACAGCATATTCGCCTCTCGCCTGTCGAAATCACTCTGAATCAACTGTCTGGATGGCTTAATGCAGAAGAATTGAATCTAGACATGGAACACAAATTACTGCTCGGAGAAGCCAGTTCCACCCCTGGCGTCACGGCTCTTTCCTCGGCTGGCAACGGAGGCTCGGCCAGGGGTCGCGGTGACGATCGCCGTAACCAAGGGCGAGGCAGCGGCGGCGGTGACCGTCGAAACACCGGGCAGCAAGGCAGAGGCGGGCCTCCACCGAGGGACGGCTTCCAGTCAGGCCGCGGACAGGGACGAGGAAACCAGCGGATGCCCACACGAGATCTTCCGACGTGCCAAATTTGTGCTAAACGGGGCCATTCTGCGGCTAATTGCTGGTATCGTTATGATGACTCGCAGAATGTAAATAGCCAGTCCGGAGGATCAAGGGCGATGCATGCGTCCACAAACGCTCAATCTGGCGATTGGTATCTAGACACAGGTGCTAACACCCATGTGACGTCGGATTATTCACAACTTCAAGCTCCTCATCCGTATCATGGCTCAGAAACTATTACAGTAGGCAATGGTCAATCCCTTCCCATCACAAACACCGGCTCTGGGTATGTCTATACCCCAAATGGTAAATTTCATCTCTCAACCCTTCACCACGTCCCTTCCCTCACATCCAATCTTTTATCTGTTTATCGCTTTACTAAAGAAAATAACTGCACCCTCGTTTTTAATGACACCAATTTCCAGATAGTGGACAATACCACGAACCGGGTGCGGTACACGGGCCGCTGTGAGCATGGGCTATACACTCTTCCATCCAGGTCTCCGTCTGTTGTGAGTCAAGCCATTCTCTCGTCAACCTGGCATCGCCGGCTTGGGCACCCATCATCCGCCATCACCAAATCCATTTTATCTTCCTTAGGTTTTAATTTTTCAGAAAAATTACATTGCGAGTCCTGTTCAGTGTCTAAATCTTGTCGTTTACCTTTTTCACTGTCTGAACACAAGGCCACTGCGCCATTTCAATTAATTCATTCTGATGTTTGGGGTCCAACCTCAGTTCCTTCTGTTCAAGGTTTTCGTTATTATATCTGTTTTGTTGATGATTACAGTAAATTCACTTGGCTTTATCCTCTGAAATTTAAATCCGAAGCTTATACTATTTTTGTAAACTTTGACCGAATGGTTCAAAATCAATTTAATGCCAAAATCAAAATTTTTCGAAGTGACAATGGCAAAGAATTTGTCAACAATGCATTTGGTGTTTTTCTTCAAAATCTAGGGGCTCTTCATCACACTTCATGTCCATATACCCCTGAACAAAATGGCGTTGCTGAGCGCAAACACCGTCACCTAATAGAAACAGTTGTTGCGCTCCTCCATGATTCCACCTTACCTGTTTCCTTTTGGGTTGATGCCCTTGCTACTGCCAACTACCTCATAAATCGCATGCCCACTCACACTCTCTCCAACTCCACTCCATATGCCCGTCTCTACAATCATCCACCCGACTATATCCATCTCCGCCCGTTTGGGTGTCTAGTTTATCCCTGGTTGCGTCCGCACACTCAACATAAACTTCAACCTCGGTCCACCCCTTGTGTCTTTCTAGGCTATCATCCCACTATCAAAGGTTACAAATGTTTCGATCTTGTATCTCAGAAAACATATGTTTCCCGTCATGTTCGTTTTGTGGAGGAACAATTTCCTTACACAAGTCTTTCCTCTACTCCATACTCCCCCAATCCACTTGGCGTTGTGCCATTATTTCCGTCCTTTTCTCACGCTCATGCTCCGGCTCACTCGGCACCTAACCCGGTACCCCACTACACCACTACCCACCCGAAACCCCAAACCTCCCACCCGAACACCCAGCCGACTGCCACACAACCCACCACTTCCCTACATCATACTCCTAACACACATACAGCCACCCCATCCACCGCTGCACATCCCAGCTCCCACGGCAGCCCCACCCAACCCCCGCCCACGCATCATACAACTCCACCACCCCTTCCTAATCACCCTCCACTCAACACTCATCCTATGACAACCCGAGCCAAGGCCGGTACCTTCAAACCCAAAGCCTACCACACTCAAATACCCTTTGATGCACATCCCACAACTGAGCCTACTACCTACAACCAAGCCTCCAAAAATAGTTTCTGGTGCCAAGCTATGGATGAGGAATTTCAGGCTCTGAATGAACAACGTACATGGGATTTGGTACCTCTGCCTAGTAACCGAAAGTCTATTGGGTGCAAATGGGTGTTTCGCATCAAACGAAATTCAGATGGATCTTTTTCTCGCTATAAAGCACGTCTGGTTGCAAAAGGGTATCATCAGGAGTATGGTGTGGATTATAAGGAGACCTTCAGCCCTGTTGTTAAGCAACAGACTATTCGTCTGGTCTTGTCTCTTGCTCTTCACTATGATTGGCCGCTTCATCAGCTAGACGTCAGCAATGCCTTTCTTCATGGTCATCTTGAGGAAGAAATCTATATGGTTCAGCCACCGGGATATGTTAATCCCAACCGTCCTCACTATGTTTGCAAGCTTCGCAAATCACTGTATGGCCTGAAACAGGCCCCTCGTGCCTGGTACACACGTCTCTCTACTTTTCTGCAGGGTCTTGGTTTTCGCACCTACCATCATGACAACAGCCTCTTCACCCTTCACTGTTCTCGAGGGACAGTCATCATTCTTATCTATGTGGATGATATTGTTATTACAGGCAGCTCGTCATCACTCATCACTGAAATTACTGAAGCTATGCATCGTGACTTCAAACTTAAGGACCTCGGTCCTCTGGAGTTCTTTCTTGGCCTCGAACTCATCCGCAAATCGGGAACCATATTGATGCATCAGACAAAATATACCCTTGAACTTCTAAATCGGGCTGGAATGACAGACTGCAAACCCGCGGTCACTCCCATGGCAGTCCGCCAATCCCCAGGGCCGAATACTCCCTTTGCCGATCCTACACTATATCGGAGCCTCGTCGGTGGACTTCATTATCTTGCTGTTACTCGTCCGGACATCCAATATGCAGTCAATCGAGTCTCCCAATCAATGCATGCTCCCACAGAACAACACTTTCAGGCCTTGAAACGCATTCTGCGCTATCTTCAAGGTACTCTTCACTGTGGAATTTTATTTCAAAAGGGCTCATTTGATATATCTGTTTTTTCTGATTCGGATTGGGCTAACGACAAAGATGATCGAAAGTCCACTACTGGATATATTGTTATGATGGGACCGAATCTGATTTCCTGGTGTACCAAGAAGCAAACGCGAGTGTCCCGTTCCTCCACAGAAGCAGAATATCGTGCCATGGCTGCGGGTGTTGCTGAAGCCATGTGGTTACGATACCTTACGGATGCACTTGGCATTCCCCCGACGAAACCACAGATTTATTGTGACAATCAGTCCACTATTTGTGTTACCAAAAATCCAGTCCTTCATGATCGTATGAAGCATGTTGGGTCTGACTGTCACTTTGTTCGCGATGAGGTACTTGCAGGAGCGATGGCCACGCACTATGTCCCATCTACTGACCAGCTTGCTGATATTCTCACCAAGCCTCTTCCGTTACAGCCTTTTCAGTCTCTCTGCTCCAAGCTGCCCCTCGTTACCGCTGATCAGCTTGCGGGGGGATAATAGACTACATATATAATTATTAAATACATCTGGGTTATTCTGTAATTAGTTATTCTTCAGTTCTCTATATATACAGCTGTAACCCCTTCAATATTAAAGAGATCAATTAATTATTAAATCGGTATCAATTCACATAATTGGAAAACTTATTTATCCTTTTTAATTCAAAGTCCCCTTATTGTGTTCATTTTCACGATAAATAATTTATTTTAGACATAAAGTTTATATTTTTCCGATAATATATTTTATAGTTTACGTTCGGTCATGACTTTTATTTCTAAAGAGTCTATCTATGCTTCAGTAGCGGAAAATTTTATGGTGGGAGAAGCACAAATATGACTTGGCGTAAGAGGGTAATTATTGGAAAAAGACATCATTTTCACCCCAAACTATACAAGAAAAGTCGAAGTCACACCTAAACTATACTAGTGACCTATTACACATCTAAACTATAAAAAAGTGAAACTTTTTACACCCTGAAAAGCATTATACCATTTGCACGTGGTGTGGTGTTGCACACGCGCCTGCCACGTCAGCATAATATGAAAAAAATAATAAATTTATTATTTTCATAAATTTTTCTTTTTTCTTTTTAATTTAAATTCTTTTTCTTTCTTCTTCAATATCCAAAACCTCCATTGTTAAGAGTTTAATTTTTTTTCTTTTTCTTCAATATCCAAACCTCCATTATTGTCCAAAACCTCCATTGTTATGAGCTCAAATTTCTTTTTCTTCAATGTCCAATTATAATTTTCCTCACTGAAGGTAGTGAAATTATGCAATTTCAATTGAGCTCATAATTTTTTTCTTTTTAATTTAAATTTTTTTTCTTTCTTCTTCAATATCCAAAACCTCCATTGTTATTCCAAACCTCCATTGTTATGAGTTCAATTTTTTTCTTTTTCTTCAATATCCAAAACATCCATTGTTATGAGCTCAAATTTCTTTTTCTTCAATGTCCAA
Source organism: Capsicum pubescens (assembly GCA_030864215.1). Lineage (NCBI taxonomy): Eukaryota > Viridiplantae > Streptophyta > Magnoliopsida > Solanales > Solanaceae > Capsicum > Capsicum pubescens. The sequence goes on along the minus strand of CM061538.1, from coordinate 313,236,108 downwards.
TTATAATTTCACTACCTTCAGTGCCACACAATACAAAACTTCACTACCTCAATAGTACTATAATTTTCCCCAAAACACCAACAACCACCTCAATCCTCAAACAACAATAACAATGAACAGCGTTGATCAATTTTACAAGTCTCATCAAAATAAATTTTGACCGACTTTTTTTTTAATTTCAATGATTTTCGATAATATGAGTAAAGAATTTTGAAAGTACAAGTATCATCAAATTGAATTGAACTTTTTCTCCCATGAACAGATTAATTTGAAAGTACATCAACAAGATGAATTGAATTTAGAAAGCAATAGTTCAACTGCGTTCGGTGAACTTTCTTCTCACTTCAACACGCCGATTCAACTTCTCTTTTTCTCTACAAAAACTACTATGGAAAAATCATTTTCGTCAACCACAAGGAGCACTGGTTGTGAATTGAAAAAAAATGAAGAAGAAAGAAGATTGAGAGAGAAATAGAAAAAAATTAAAAATGGGGTTGAAGGAGAGAGAATCTGTGTGGGGCTGGGTGCTGGGGTGGGAGTTTTAAAGAATAATTTTGGCTTTAGATGCGCCTTTTTTTCTTTTTAATTTAATTTAATTTAATTTTCACGTCAGATCTAAGGTGTAAATAGTTTCACTTTTTTATAGTTTTGATGTGTAATAGGTCACTAGTATAGTTTAGGTGTGACTTCGACTTTTCTTGTATAATTTGGGGTGAAAACGGTGTCTTTTCTCAGTAATTATTTTATAAGAAAAAAAGAAGATATGGGTCCCACTCCCCTTGCCTCTCTCACTCTTTTTTCTTTTGTCAGTCCTATTTTCTTTTTTTACACTTAATCTTTCTACCTAATTTTTTGGAACACTTTTTGTTCATAAATTTCTCCTTTTACTCAATTACATTATGTTCAATCATATCTTTATCTTCTCTCGGTTATATTATGTTCAGTAATACATTTTTCTTCTCTGTGTGATGTTAATATATATATATATATGTCTAATTATTAGCGAGTTATTTATCTTTGAATTTTTATTTGCCAAACTAAAATTTATCATATTAATAAAATTTAATAAACCCATCTACTTTAACGAAATACAGGTAAGGTCTATATACATTCAAATCTCTTCACACCCTACTTGTGAAATTAACTGAATTGGTGTTGTTGTTGTTGTAATAAAATCTAATAAGTTGAATTTTGGCTTTTTCTCAATAGGAAGTCATTAATTTATTTTTTTGATTTATTGTTTGGTACACTATCCATTTTTTGTTGTATATTTGTATTTAGTGTCGTGGTACTTTGTACACTATGTTTTTAAAATGAAAGAAAATGAAAGGACTGTCATTTTAACGCATATTTATTCTTACACAATAACTTAATGGTTAAAAATTAATATTTGTATTTTTATTCCTATCCTTGTTCATTGGAAATGACTTTAATGAACTAATCATCAAAATACTAATTACAGAACGTTATTAATTCTTTCAATTTTTCTTGTCATGCTATTTAGTACGCACTTCACCGTGAAATTAAAAAATATATATATTTATTTTATTTAAAATTTTAATCTTATGCTCTTAATTTTTTAAAATTCAGCAAAATCACTAAACTTGACTAATCTTTCTAAAACATACATTAAATATGGGGATAATACTCACAAAATAACCTGAACGTTGATCGGATTTTTAGTTGAGCATACTGAACTTTGCGGGGGTCCTATTACCTCTGGACTTTTTAAAGTGGATTTAATTTCCCTGAAACTCTATACCCAATTTCGGCAGCTAGTGGTGTAATACACGCTTCAATCTTCCTTTTACACGTGTATTTGGCGCGTGTAATACACGCACCAACCTCATATTTATACATGTCCAAGTGGAAAGATATATACCATTAAAATACGGAAAAAAAAAGTCTAGGAGGTAATAAGACCCCCACAAAGTTCAATATGCTCAACTGAAAATTCGATCAAAATTTAAATATTTTTGTGAGTATTATCCCTTAAATATGCTTTAAAAGAGTAATATCTCAAGATAGATAGTCACATAATGTCATATATTAGATTCTATGTATGAGCTACTACACATTATTATAAATATTTTTTCATTTTATTTGAAAAAAAAAAATTAAACTTGTGTTGGTTATTCGAATGTACTTTTCTTACAAATTTTAAATATTACTTAAATATGAAATATAATTTAAATGAGGTTACTTGTATGAAAATAAAAATATTAGGATAAGTTGAAAACAAAATTATAATGAAATCAAAAAATAAATTATGAGTGCATTTTTAATTTTATGTAGTAATTGATATTTTTATAATTAAACATCAAATATTAAATAAATTCAAAAAGATGGTTTTATTTGAAAAGAAAGGAATAGTAATTGATAATGATGTGCTATAAAAGGTTTTAAGTAAACAAACTAAAAACAAACAAAAAAATTCTGGAGGAAAGTTAAAAGAAGTTGTCCCACAATTTACACTTGTCAATAATTAAAGCCCTCACACAAAAATGACTTGGCGCACCTCTCCCACCATAAAATTTTTCCTTCAGTAGCCATAAATTTCATTGTTAAAGTTAAATTATCAACTAAAGACGTGCAATTTTATGTTGCTGAGGTAAAAATGGCTCAAGTGCACAAATAGACATTTTGGGACCTATTTAAATCACCGTCTAAGTTCATAATTATTTTGTATTCATTAGTGACTGAAGTTATGAATATTTGCGAACGAAGTTTGGAAATTTTGTGTATAAACAATCTTTCATCGTGTGAGTCACAAGTTTGACTTGATAAAGCTAAACTTCAAGTATGTAGAGGAAATTGAAGGAAAGGTGTCTTTTAAATTTTCAATGAAGGATTGGTGATATTGATCAATTTAAATGGACATTAGGAAACTTGATTAAGTTAATTGTGGACTTGATTAATATTTTCAAATTTTTTTAATCTTTTCAAAAATACAAATCAACCCAACCCACACCCCTCTTCAATCCAAATCAACCGTCTATCTGCTCTCTTGACAGTTTCTCCCAACTAACAGTTCTGCAAATTTCTCCTTTCAATTTTCGGCGACTTCAACCTCCGACAATAAATAGTTGGACTTCGAGTTCCTTTTCGACTTCAACCTTCAATCGACGTGACAGTCTTGCTCTCCGGCCACAACAGCTTCGAATTCTTCATTGTTTCTTTTCTTCTTTCACAGGTAAAAGATTATGGTCTTTTTAGTTTTGAAGAAAACTAGGAACTTGAGCCAACTTCTCTTATAGTATTGGTTAACAATTTTAATATTTGTTGCTTTAATTTGAAATGCGATCTGAATAAAACCCTAATTTCTGGTATTTCTTCTCTTCTCTTTTCGAATTGAATTATTATTTTTTGTTGTTTGTTGTATTTTTTGAAGTTTGATTTCTGTTGTTTGTGTTTATACAAACAAAACAATGATTTTGGTGTTTATTCGTGTTGCACCTGTTGCTGGGTTGATTTGTTCTAGTTCTTGGTAAAAATAGTGATATTGTTATTTTTTTGTTGAACAAAATCGTGCTACTATTTTTTTTCTCCAACAGATTACCCATCTGGTGCAACATATTAACCATCTGATGCAACAGATTTAGCATATGATGTAACAGATCAACCATATGATACAATAGAGGAACCATCATATTAAAATTCTAATGCAACAGATTAACCATTTGATACAACAGATTAATCATCTGATGCAACAGATTTAGCATATGATGCAACAATTTAACCATCTGATGCAACAGATTAACCATATGTTGTAATAAATTAACCATCTAATGCAACAAATTTACTATCGGATGCAACATAGGAACCATCAGATTAAAAATTTGATGCAACAAATTAACCATTTGATGCAACGAAGGAACCATTGGATTAAAGATCTGATGTAATAGATGAATCTCCTGTTGGATAAAATCTTATCAACTCTTCCAACAGGACATGTCCAAGACTTGATTTTTCTAACTGATCATTAATCTGTCGCGATAGATGACCCTTCCGTTGGAAGAAATCTAAACAATATCGATCGTTGATAATTATTCCAACAGATCACTCATATGTAGCAAAAGATGTATGACCTGTTGCATAGACCATTCATCTTTCTCAACAGATGAGTGATATATTTTGTATTGTCGCAACAGATTACTTAGTCATTGCTGCAAGTTAGTTAACTGTTCTGACAGATCACTCATATGTTGCAACAGATGATATTGCAACAGATGTGTGATCTGTTGCACAGACCATTCATTTTTTATTGCAATAGATTACTCATACGCAGCAACAGGTTAGTTATATACTACAATAAACATCTTACCTGATGCAATAGATCAGTGATCTGTTGGAACTGTTATTTTACTGTTTTGCATGTTAGATTTACTGTTATCCTTTTCTAATGATGCATTAATCAACTATAATATATTTTTTTATGTTCCTGTTAATTTTAGATAATATGGTTCCCTAAAGAACAGAAACCAAATCAAGTCCAAGTAAAGGAACAAGTAAAGCAGCTAGGCAACATCCACCACTCTATGAGCTTGTTGTATAATATGAGAATAATAGCCACCTTAGCTTTCGCCAACATTATTTAAAGTTACTATGTGAAGAATCAAGCTTCGGTAGCATGGAGGGCACGGGATTATACTTGGAGGGGACGTTTTGAGCCTACCATTGATCAAACCCAAGTGTAGAAGATTGCTTGAATAATTAAAGACTTAAGGACTCTCGGGTTTGGACCTCCTTTGTTGGTTCACGATTTTGATTCCCTTTATTAAGGGCATTTTGGTCACTTATCTTTGTCCAAGTGACACTTCATGACCATCCTTCCTCATTAAAGGCATTGGAGTCATTTTGTGTTCATTTTGTAATAGATTATAAATAGGCTTCTTTAGTCATATTTTCATTAGTTTATGAATGATAAAAGATTGAAACATTAAAAATCCTCTCTCTTGAGAGTTGAACACTTAGTCTTAGTTTAGGGCTTGAAAAGGCTAATATTGTTCTTTGCTTGGAAATGGTGGATCTTGAGGTGAGTTGATTCCTGATAACGCTCAATCTACAGCTCTCGTTTGAGTGTAAAGCGGTCGTTAGCAAATATAGAACCCAACCTGGGTTGGGTGTCGATCCCACAGGGAATAGCTTGGCCAACAAGTAAGTAAAATTACTAAACTTTTGGTGCAAGTCTCGTAAGAAGGGGGGATTCTTGTTTTGCAAGTAATGTAAACAAAAGCTGAAAATAATAAAGTAAAAAGAGAGAGATTGTTACGTTGGTTGTAAACAATGAGAATTGAAGCGTTGGGGTTATGTCCACCTTCTGAGGTATACGTCTCTATTGGCTATGAGTGTGTAGAATTCTGACATGCAATTGCTTATAGAGGATTGTAGTCGATGGTAAATCCAAGCGTCTCTCGACCTAAACAAGGACTATTTCACTTTAACTCTCTCGAGCTTAAAGCGTGTCTAACGGTACGAATTCTCCAAGAGGTTAGTCCAGTTACGGCACTAGCTTTTTAATAGGAAAGGGTGTCCTACTACCTTGACATTATCTCTTTTCCAGACAAATAACTTTTCTCTCGAACAAGTTAAATATTAGACTGGCGTATTCTTGCGTTTGCAACCGCAAAGAATGTAGATTAAGATGAAGAGAATAATGATATAAGCAATATACGTGCCTCGAACTCACAAACTCACAGCAATAGATAGTATCTCATACGGCTTCCATAACCCCAACAGAGAAGTTTAGTTACCCATAAATGCGAAGGAAATCACGATTGACATTGTTATTATATCACGATATTGAGTAATGGCGAGTAGATCAAGTGATAGGCGTGATTCCTTAGCAAGTAACGATTCTCTTGTTGTGGAATTTAAGAATAGAAGAGTAGAAGAAGAAAAATAGAATTGAATTGTAAGACGAGAAGTTAAGAAGATGTAAGAAGATGTAAAAAGATAATAGAAGATGTGAGGGATGGAAGGAAGTATTGTGTTCTCCCTCCTTCCTCCCTTCTTGTTCTAAATCTCTAGCATGATAGGGTATTTATAATACCCATATCCTACTCCTACTAAGCTAATGAAATAAATAACCAAATCCTACTAGACTAATGAAATCCTTAACCTAAATGTACTAGGTTAAGGTAACATTATCATAATCCACATAAAATAATGAAATACATAACCTAATTGTACTAGGTTAATGTATCATTGTCAAAATCCAGCTTTGTGTCTGTAAGTCCCCAAAGTCTTCAGAATTATTGTTTTAGCCCGGGACAGATTTTCCATGCAGCAGTTTTGGTCCTTTAGGCGTCCAAACTCCCTTTCCTTCCTTCGTGAGCTTTCTTTAGCGTCAAGTAAGCCATAAAATGCTGAATTATGCATCATTTATACCTGAAACATTACTAATCATGTTCGTTAGCTCACTTACAGGAAAAAGGACTAAAAGTGCATGAAATATATAATTTGTTCTCAAAACTAGGCTAAAATATGGGCAAAATATATTGATATAGGTGCGTAAATTCGCCTATCATCAATTCCCTTGGTGGTCACCGTAAGAGTGTGGTTTTGATTATTACATTCATTAGGGGTTAATGTTGAAATATACTTGGTTCTTAATCTTTTAATAATCTTGATCTCACTATCTATCCTTTACTTTCTTGCAAATCGTGTATGTGTTGTGTAGTGGACTGTTCTGGGGCCTTCGTTGAATCTGAAACTTGTGTTATTATTTTTCATCTTGTTCATCACGTTTTGTAGTTATTTTGGTGTTAAAATACACTCTTGTATCTTGTATTCTTGTTGTATTTGTTGTATCCGAGAGTTGGTCTCCAATAGGTCCTCGGATCTTGTGATTTGTGGACTGTTTGGGGTGTGTTTCGTCCTTCTGTTGTCTTTATCGTATCATTTGGTATAAAAGCATGGCTTTATTTTATTTCTACAAGATCAATCTTGGGCTTGCTTGCTTGAAAATTCAAAGAAAAAAATTAAAATCTGAAAATTCCAGAAAAAAAATAATCTGTCCATTTTGTATTCTTGGCCAAAAATTGTATTTTTGTTGTGTCTTGGCCGAGATTTTTACTTGTATTTGTTGTCTCTAAGTGTTAGTTTTGTTCCTCTCTAACACATTAAGTCTACATCTTGATTTGAGCTTGTATTTGATGTTGTTGTTGTGAACATAAGCTTGGCCCATTGTTGTTGAGAAACTTGATTGGCCATGTGTTTGGTTATTTTTGTTGAAAGGTGTGTTGGTGTTGTTGTTCTTGGTGAATGTTGTTGTTGTTCTTGAAGTTCTTCACAGCCTTCATCTCTTGTTAAAATCGAAGACACAACACTAAAGAGACTTGGCCATTTGTTGTTGTGGATTAGAGTTGGCCGTTGGAATTGTTGTTGCTCTTGAAGATTGTTATTATTGTTCTTGGTGTGGTTGTTGTTGTTCTTTATGTTCTTCACCTTCCTTCATAAAGTGAATGATAGATCCTAAAAGGTGAAGGAAAGAGGTGTAAGTAATTGTTAGTCTTGAAAGACCCCCAACTACCAAAAGACTTTACATCACTTCTCAACCACTTTCCCATGAAACAAGGGTTACTTTCCCATAAAACAAGGGTCCATGTTTTAAGGAAATGTACTACAAAAGTCAAGTCTTGAAATTTGAAACTTGAAAAAAGGCTCCAAGATTTATTCTTTCCTCCTTAAAATAAATTCCACCAATCCAAATTAAAATTGGTCAAGACTTGGGCTTTGGAAAATAAAAATTGTAGAAACCGCAACCAATACGTGGCTTCCACATCATCAAGTTACTGTTCACGAATCAAATTTTGGCTCAAATTTTAGATTATTAGTTTCACTTTATTGTTTCCTTAGTTTCCTGTCTTGATTCTAGAATTAACTAATAACTAGTAATCACCTACTTAGTTGTAGATTAATTGTTGAATCCGTTCCTTTCGTGTCTTCGTTATTTGTGTGCTTTTTCTCATTTTTAACTCGTAGTAACTTCTTTGTTTCAAGTTCGTAAGTAAATTTTATTTTTGTGTCTTGAGTCGATCAAACAAGAATCTATTCCAGCCGTCAAGTAGAATTGACATCCCATTGACTACCGGAGTATAAGCAACTTTCAATATTCGCCGCTCTAATTGTGAGAATCACAAAGGTAAGAGTATACGAGTGTTAGTGAGAAGGTTTTACAATAATCTTATTTGTTCATTGTGTAGGTACAAAGGTGATATAAGGGGAACATATCTTTGATAGCCGAGGATTATTATCACTACAACATGGGAGACTGTGATTGTAGTGAGGGGTTTTATATCTACAAAGTTGAGGGAGATTGCGGAGGCTATGAAAATTGCAATGAACAAAACTTGGGCAGATTTGAAAGTTACTGTTTTGAGGGAGAAAATGAGGTGAATGAAGTGCCTAGTGCTTATGGTAACTTTGGAGATGATGTAGGACCTCGTGATGGATCTTATGATGATATTGGGGCATGTGAGTAGTCTTACACTTCTCACTTCAAACCTAGATTTGGTGTTAGGTATAACCCTTTCGTTCGCAAAGCTTATGAGAGCTATGATGAGAGTACACGTGACGAGTATGAAGATTCATATTCTCTACCTTGTAGTACTTCTTATCAAAGTCGATATAGTGTGAATGGTTATACTAGCTATAGTGGAGGTTGTCCAACGAGAAGAAGAGGGTATGTATCTCCAAAACCAAAGGGTACTCGTATGCTTTATAATGTTGATTCGAGAAGGAGTGTACACTCCGGAAAAGTGACCATCTATGGGATACCGGGAAGCCTCGTTGTGTTAAATGATAGGTACTATAGAAACTACATTGTTCCATCCATGGTTGACTACTTGGGGTTGTTTTGCGAGCCTTTACTTGTTCCATACTTCTTGGATGGGTTCATGGTTACCGAGAGGGTAAAAGTTGTCTTCTCCAAATATAAATACCATGAGGAGGTGTGGTGTGATATTTTTCCCTTGGCCTATGGTCATGTATACTTAGGTTCCGATTGGTTTGCATGACATCAAGTTCCTAACGTGCAAAATTGGCCTAATGTTGTAAGAGACCAATGGGGGAATCTCCTTATGACTTACTTGTTGCCCAAGCCGCGAAGAGTGCCTACCTACTCCAATCCAAATTATTATCAGAGACAAAAGATTGAGAGGAGTAAGGGGGTGCAAGGTGGTAATCCGAGAGTGGAAAAAGGAGAGGTTGTATGGAGCGAAGTGAGGGGATTACCACCAAACCGTGCTAACATTAGTTGTCCTTCTATTTCTAAGGACATTTGTGTAGGTACCAACATGGAAAACGAAGGCGAACAATGCCGAAAGGAAGTTGCTATCCAAGCTTGTGGAGAACCTTCACACCATGACAAAGAAGAATGTACTCAAGGACTTCAAGGTAAAATAGCTAACTCTTACATTTTTGTGCATGTGAATGATAATTGTATGACTAGTAGCCCATTGAGTGTGAGTTGTAGCTTGCCTATATATGAGTCTATTGTTTCTTTGCCACTTGATGATGATATACATGTTGTGAGTGTGGATACACTAGTTGATCCTATTGATGACCGAATTGACTCTTCTTGTAAGATTGATTTATGTCCACCTAGTGTTGAAACCATTGTATTGAATAAAAGTACCTTATCTTGTGAAATTTGTGTTAATCAACTTATGTGTGAAAATTTCCCACCACTTGAGGATGTGTATGATGTGATTAATGACCCTCTAGTGTATGATGATGTTGAAAATATTGATCAAAGGAATAGGAGTGAACCCGTGAGCTTGCCCTTTGATTCTAATATTTGCTTGGATCATAGGGATAATCATGTGCTTAAGACATCTTTAAAACTTGATAATGAACTTTTAGAGAGTGAACTTACTTGTTCCAAATCTTTCCGTGGGATAGATCATGCTCTCTTTAGGTATAATGTCTTGTTTGAGGATGATATAAACACTCCTAATGAACCTAGTAGTAAAAATGATGGTATAGCTTGCTTTGGAAGATATAGTCGATATTCTAACCCACTATGGTATAGAAACATTCCTCCTAAAGATGGAAATCTCTTTTTGAAAGATGAGAGTACTCTTAAGGGTAAGGAATGTGTAGTCCTTCTTGAAAACCCAAGGGCAAAGGTGTCATTGACTCCTTGGGGTAACGTTCCTAAATGTGCATCCTTGTTTGACACACTTGTTCCTAAATTGCATGAATTCCAACTTTTGGATGCCAAGTTATCTAGTTTTTTTAAGGAAAGAATATGTATGTGTTTAAATGCTTATTCTTCACCTGTGAATTCCTTTGCACGTGATTCTTTCCTATACTACCTCTTTGCCTATGATGATGTCCATGCTAGTTTTGGATTTGTTTTATGTCGAGGTAGGAAGTTTGTTGGTCTGTCCATGTGTGTGTGTGATAATGTTATATGGATTATATGGACTTTGGAAACAATCGAAACACTCCCCTTTGATGTGGTCTTTTGACGAGATAAAGAATCAATGGTGTGTTATGGCTCATAAGATGAAGGAAGTTCTACCTTGTGGATTATTTGATGCCATTGGGACCTATGTAGTTTCTTTATCTCTTGGCGATTCCTATAACCAAATCCTTTGTGCACCTTTTATTAAGCTTGTAATATTTAATTCAAATGATCCTTGGTTATATTACAAATATGTGCAACCTTGGCATGTTGAGATGATTTATTGTGCTAACCCTAACCCTCATGCCATGACGAGTTTGTATTTGTTTTCACTCTCTTCATTTTTGTAAGGTTTGGATTCGAGGTTGAATCCTTTACAAGAAGGGGAGGATGATACGAGAATAATGGCCACCTTAGCTTTCGCTGACATTATTCAAAGTTACTATGTGAAGAATCAAGCTTTGGTTGCATGGAGGGCACAGGATTATACTTCAAGGGGATATTTTGAGCCTACCATTGATCAAACCCGAGTGTGGAAGATTGTTTGGAGAATTGAAGACTTAAGGACTCTTGGGTTTGGACCTCCTTTGTTGGTTCACGGTTTTGGTTCCCTTTATTAAGGGTATTTTGGTCACTTATCTTTGTCCAAGTGACACTCCATGACCATCCCTCCTCATTAAGGGCATTGAAGTCATTTTGTGTTTATTTTGTAATAGATTATAAATAGGGTCCTTTAGTCTTATTTTCATTAGTTTATGAAAGATTGAAACATTAAAAATACTCTCTTTTGAGAGTAGAACACTTAGTCTTAGTTTAGGGCTTAGAAAAGCTAATATTGTTCTTTGCTTGGAAATGGTGGATCTTGAGGTGAGTTGATTCCCTTGGAGGTCACCGTAAAAGTGTGGTTTTGATTATTACATTCATTAGGGGTTAATGTTGAAATATACTTGGTTCTTAATCTTGTAATAATCTTGGTCTCACTATCTATCCTTTATTTTCTTGGAAATCGTGTATGTGTTGTGTAGTGGACTATTTTGGGGCCTTCGTTGAATCCGAAACTTGTGTTATTGTTGTTCATCTTGTTCATCACATTTTGTAGTTGTTTTGGTGTTAAAATACACTCTTGTATCTTGTATTCTTGTTGTATTTGTTGAATCTGAGAGTTGGTCTCCAATAGGTCCTCGGATCTTGTTATTTGTGGACTGTTTAGGGTGTGTTTCGTCCTTATGTTGTCTTTATCGTATCACTTTACAAGCGTTATCTCAATCACGAGCAGAATATGATGAACACGGGGACGAGAAATATTTCAAAAGAGATGATCCAAATGCTAATAGCCCTTCCACCGAAGAGTTAGTCAAAACTTTTAGCATTGATCATTATCGTGTGAGAATGTAGTGCGATGGTGCCACAAATTTAACGGGTGATTTCATGGTTAAGTCATCCATGGGAAAATCTTTCGACGCCTTCAGAAAAATACTTCGAGAATAAAAATTGGATGCTTATTTCAGGGACAGCTGCTTTGGGAAATATCTTGATTTTCGGAGGACAACAATGCTCGTTTCCAAATAAAAATGGTATATGAACTTCTCAAGCGTAGGTTTATCTATGAAAACAAAGATAAGATGAATGAGGTGTAGATAAATTACTGTGGCATGCCTATTCATTTTGGTTCGAAGGAGTTTGCCATTGTTACTGGACTAAAATATTATCCTCCTTCTCCTTCTCATGTTATACCTATTCTAACCTAAAAAAAAAGGACCCCGTACACCCAAAAAAGGCAAAGGCAAGTCGTGTGATCGTGATGACCTGATGTCCATTATTGGTCAAGCTTCAAAAATAAAAATTTAATAGAAATGTTGAAAGGTAAAAGAAATTCAAAGAAGCACAAACAGTCATTGTTCTTGGTTTGGTTTGTACATAATATTCTTTGGGCGAGAGACGTTAACAACAACATAAGTGTTGGTTTAATAAAGCTCTCCGAGGATCTTGAGGCATTTAACAACTATCCTTGGGGTTATAAAAGCTTCAAAATGACTGTCAAATATTGTTGACTCTGTTAGCACCAAAGACAGTCAACTTATTTGTCTTTCCATGAGCTTTCATGGTAACTGTCTCTTTCTTTTATTATGATATCATTCATTTTTTTTACTCAATAATTATTTTATTTTATTGGCGTTATTTTATAGGCTTGGGCGTTTGAAGTCATTCCTTATTTGAGACAACAAGTGAACTACCAGGAAAAAGTTTCTTGTCCAAGAATCTTGAGATGGTTGTCGGCCAAAACTGATAAAAATGTAAAATTTCTTGATCTCTTCAACCCTCCGAAGGATGCAGTAAGTATAATTATAATTAAGTTTTTTATTTTAATTAATGATTTTTTTGAATGATCTAATCATCATTCTAATATATGTAATGATTTATGTTAGATTGTGTATCTGTCGCTAATTCCAACCAATCGAGAGTTGAAGATGCCATTTTTTCTTACTTTATGGCCTGTGCTAAGGTCATTGATAGAATAAAAATTAAATTGTTTGGAGCAACAATTATTACAAGAAAAATAATTTTGGAGGGTGAGCTTGTTATTGTTGATGGTCTTAGTGGTGATGGAGTTGTTGGTGGTGGTAGTGGTGATGCTATTGGTGCTAATGATGCTTCTCTTACAGTATTTAAAACAAACCATTATGAGTATGATCATACTGATTATACAGATTTTGCCTCTCCCAATGAATGTTCTGCATGCAAATGTCAAGACTGCAAGGCGAAACATGATGTAGTGATTAATGCTATTAATGCATTGTGTAAAGGAATTGACATTTAAGAGGGGTGTCATTCCATCAAAGAAGATTTTATTTCCATCCACTCCATTAGAGATTAAGGCTAAGAGGAGAAGGAAAGTGATTTTCAAGGCATTATTAAGCATCCAAAAAAGTGAAATTGCAACTCCTCTATCCGTGTATTGCACTGAGCAATGTACAATGACCAAAGGAGAGCAGCGCGAGCTGAAGAAGGTGAATATATATGTCTGTTCCAACTAATAAATAGACACATATTTGTTTCAACAGATGACACATCTATTGAAAATTATCAAACAGATATATATATTTGTTATAACAGTTGACTAACTTATTGCATCAGATAAAGTATCTATTGCAACATATGTCTCGTACTGCTTTTATTTATACCAACAGATGACCTATCTGCTGCAACAGATGAGTCATATGTTGCAATAGATGGTTCATCCGTTGGAAATTATCATACAAGTCTTCCTCATGTAGAAATTTGTCCGAATAGTTAATTCATTGTTGCAACAAAAATATAATATGTTTGGGACAATTTAAAATAGGAGGAAGACCTATTTTATTTGCTAGAACAGATGAGTTATCCTTTTTCATTTTATTGTATCTCTGTGATTAGCATTGACCAATTATGGCTTTCCAGGTGGATGTAGAAGTTACTGCTGAGCAACATTGACAATATGCTACTCTTTTTATGAGAATACGGAGAACAGAAAGCGTAGGAATCGTACGTAAGCGACAATAAAGATCCACGATGACCAAAGACGAATTCCATAACACCGGATGAAGAACAACTTATCCATATTGAGTAGATCTTTATAGCTTGAGTCTGTCAAAATAATAACCTTACCCCTCCTTAGGAGTTCTTGGCATCAATACTTAAATTGTTGATGTATTTGTTGAGATATGTACCCATAACAATATTTTTACATTTTATTTATTTGTTGATTTACTTCAGCTAATTTCTGAAGGCTTCGATTTATTTTATTTTGTCTATGAATTTTATTTTTTTCCTTAGATTTGAACTTATTAATTAAAATGGAATACTATATTCAAATATTACAACAGATAATGTATCTATTGCAACAAACGACACATCTGTTGGAAAATATCAAACAGATTTAGACATATGTTGCAACAGGTAGGTAATCTGTTGAAAATTATCAAACAAGTCTTCCACTGTTGCAACAGATAGACTTAGATAGAAATATCAATATAATGCAACAGATGACCAACCTATTGCAACAGATAAACTATATGTAAGAATAGGTAGAATATCTATTACAACAGATGGAGAATCTGTTGCATTATAAAAATTCAACTTTCATTAGACATAAAAAATTATCACTACATGTATGTAAAAAAGTAAAAGTGAATTGAAATAAAAAAAGGTGGAACCCATCGGCAGTGTTCATTTTAAACACCCAAAATAAAATAGGCATCAAGTAGACAGTGGAGACTAGAAAGTGTTTATTTTAAACACGTAAAATAAAATAGGCATCAAATGTGTCAGTTTGGTACTTTTTGCCCTGTTGGTTGCTCGCATGTAATTCACGCAGCCAAGGCTTGTTGAACCCCCATTTTTGCCGACTTGACGTCTAATTTGGCCCCCAACGATTATTTCCCACCCTCCCTCCCCCATTATCTTATATATTTATCTTCTTCCTAAAATTTAACCCTAAATTCCCAAATATTCTTTTTCATCATCTTTTTTTATCTATCCAAATTCTTCAAATTATTTGCATTTGGTCTTTCTTTCTTTTTCTTTTTATTTTTTTCAACTGAGCTTGACAATGTCGAGCACATCTTCAACTATTTTTTGTAATAAAGATTTTTGATATTGTAAGTGCAGTCATCAAGATCTATTGAAGACTTCTTGGACACAACAAAATCCAGGTCGTGGGATTTTTACTTGTAAGATTTCAAAGATAATATTTTTTTTATTTAATTAGTCGATTAATTATTGACTTGTAATTGTGTTCTTGTTTTTATAGAAATTGGATGGATGCGATTACTTTGATTGGTATGAAAAACGACACCCTTCACAAGAAAATCATGTAATCTGGGGTTTGTTGAAGAAAGTCAAGGCTTCTAAAGAGAAACAAAATCGAGCAAGAAGATACTACATTGTTGTCGTTACTTCTACTGGTTTTGTGTTGTTGGGCACATGGATATTCAAGACTAATTGCTAAAATTTTAATGGTGGTGTATTTGATACTGGTTTGGCGTTGTCGAGCACATGGATATTCAAGCGTAATTGTTGAAAAATATCAAACAGATTTAGGAATATGTTGCAAAATTTAGGTCATCTGTTGGAAATTATCAAACAGGTATTTCTACTATTGCAACTGATTAGATTTAGATTAGATAGAAATAACATCGGCATAATGCAACGGATGATCAACCTATTGCAACAGATAAACTATCTGCCAGAACAGATAGAATATATTTTTCAACAGATTGACAATCTATTGCATTATAAAAAAACTCAACTTTTATCAGAAAAAAATCATTGTCACTATATGTACATGTAATTTAAAGTGAAGTGTGACTTGAAATTAAAAATTATTATTTCACAGGTTCTTCTTTATACACATGCTCCAAGCGTCCAGTTAGTACCCCATAAGCCCAGACCTCTTGCAGGTTTACCACAGAATTGTCGTACAGAAAGGCCGTTGGCTCGACCATTTCAGTGTCGGTCAGCAAACATTCGATGTATGCAAAAGCGTGCGAGCCGCACGCGAAACTGGTATATTTTTTGGAAGGTTTATGCCATTGTTTTGACCTTCAAAATCCCATAATTTTTTCATCAACACTTCCTATGGAAAATTATACATCAGTTTACTCTGCCTCAATAAGATGGGGAACAGGTCCAGTAGTGGCTGTACATGGATAAAAAAAGGACCTCATCGATGGCAGGTTCGTTGCAATCATAAACATTGATCTTTCCCTCCTCGATTAGTATCTCAACAGTCTGATAATGTATGTTGTCCACACTCATGACTGCAAGGATCCTCTTTGCCTCGATCCAACTCTTGTCGTGTGGATTTGGCCTCTTTCCTCTAACATATTTTATTATTTCTTCTTCATCATAGTCCAAAATAGAAACTAACAAATCAAATCTCGCACCACCGGATGATTCTATCTTATTGAATGGATCGTACTTATCCTTGAGCTTCTTGTAAAAGCCAAGGTCCATTATCCTATTGGCAACATCATAAGCTTTCAAGTATGCTAATTGCCTTTTTCTCATGAGGCAGAGAATTTTGTCAACATACTGTGATATAAGAAGTCAATTTTTAAATAGGTTAGTAATTGTAAAGATGCAACGGATGGTCCATCTATTGCATAGGGTTCTCAGAATCAATAATACAATGCAACTTATACAACAGATAGATAATAAGTTACAACAGAACCACTACCAGTTGCACCAGAATACCCAACTATATCAATAGATTTCACATCTGTTGCGTAGCTTCTTCTTCATGGAGTAGATTAGAATGATAGGTTAGGAAAAGTAAACTTTTTATCTTATCCTCATACTACATACGCATATCTGTCATAATCTGGAAGTCTTGGGGGAGAAAAGGAAGCCTGGGGTAATCGGTGCACTTCGTTTAGCATTCTTGGCCCATCACAGATCCCTCTTCTCTTTGGCGCCAAGTTTCGTGTATATGACGACCTTCTTCAATGGCCCCTGAACTTTAATATTTTTTTATTTTCGACTGGAGAGTACGTCGGAAATTGCTCTTTTCTTCCTCCTAACCGCCGTTGTAGAAGTGTATGGCTCCCTCACCTTCTTGGATGGTATGACACCCCTCTTGGATTTGAATTTCTTGACATCTTTAGCGATAGCCTCTACCTTTTCAAAGAGTTTATACTGGTTGTCTTTACGCTCTTCATATTTTCAACAAAAATACGAGAGTGAAAAGGGGTGAGAGTGATCGGTGTAAGGGTGAGGGGGACCTGTGTAAGGGTGTGAGAGGTTTGTGAAAGGGATGTTTTCAAAGATATTTATTTTTTATTGAGCATCAACATGCTCATTATAACGAGTGGTAGAAACATCAGCATGCCTGTCACCAACACCAACAACTCCACCAGATGAAGCACCCGAATCTGCCTCAGTAGGTTGGTCATGAAGAGCCTCAAAATTATGTTGACCTTTCCTAACTTTTCTTCTTATGGTTGTTTCTCCAGCTAATTCCTTCTTTATTAACTCCACCGTTAGGTCTGCTATAGTATCAACATGACCTAGAGTAATAAAAGAAGTCATCCCGCACTCTTGCTCAATAGGCACGATACATGGATGAACAACCTATTAAAAAAAGATAGATACATTTAAATCATGTAATATAATAATTTTCACAGTTGGGTTCCATGTTAACACAAACAACTTATGCAACAGATAATCTGTATGCCACAACAGATTAATAATATGTTGCATCATATTACCCATCTGTTCCATAATTTGCAGTAGATGGTTAACATCCATTTGAGTTGGGTTCAAAGAACCAGAGAAACGGATGGATAATCTGATGTAAAATATCAATCATCTGTCGCAACAGATTACCAATCTGTTGCACCAGTTGGCACAAGCCAGGTAATTTGTTGGGTTACATATTATGCAATAGATGATCTGTATGTCACAACATATTAGCAATATGTTACATCAGATTACCCATCTGTTGCATAATTTACAATGGATGGTTAATCTACTAAGAGAATCGAGTTTAGAGAACCAAAGCAACCGATGGGTAATCTGATGCAATCAGTCGTCTGTTGTAATAGATTACCCATCTGTTGCACCATTTGGCATAGGACGGGTAATCTATCATCAAAAATATCTCATCTGGTGCATTAGATATAACATTTGTTGCACCAGATATAACATTTGTTCAAAATCTTTCATTGAGTCAAATTATTTAACTTGAAGAAGACGTACTGCATCATCCAGAGGGTTAAAGAGATCAGTCTTCTTAATTCTTGTGTTGTTCTTTGCAGCCAACTACCTAAACATTCTTGGATGAGAAACCTCATTCGGGTAATCCATTACCTGCTTTCAAAGGGGAGGAATGGCTTCAAATGCCCAAGCCTAAAAATGTAAATAAAAAGCAAGCAAAAAAAGTCATAATAATTATATTTAATATAAATTAATAGATGAGTAAAACTAGTGATTAATTTTACCATGAACGCTCAAGGAAAGTCGTATAATGTGGCCGTCCCTGAGGATAGCTTTGTCAGTAAATATTGGACAGTCAAGTAGAAGTTGTCATATCCCCAGGAATAATTGTTGAATTTATCAAAATCCTCAGCATGTGCCAATAAATCATCTTCTATGACCTTGTTAACGTCTCTTGTCAATATAACCGAATGAGCAAATCAAACTAAGCATAATTGCTCCTTGTACTACTTTGGTATGGTTTTATCCCTGAGATCTGTCAACAAATCTGATGCTTTGTAGCTATGTCCAGCAATATCCAACAACCCATCTATTTTTTCCTTGAATTTGTTGGTTTTGTTGGGTGGTCTCTGGGACAATGCCTTCTCTCTATTTGTTTTTGGTGGTTTGGCCTCCCTGCTTGCCTTGGATCTTTTGCAGGGTGTTTCCTTAGTGATAGGTTTTTCTGGATGATAGCATATTAAGCCCGTCACTATAGTAAACTCTTGCAACCCAAAACAAAATGGCATGCCACGGTAGTTGATCCAGATTTCATCCATCTTTTTATCCCTCTCCTCCGAATCCTTATCATCCCTCACATACTTGATCCTGTGCTTGAGAAGACCATATACCATTCTTATTTACAAACGGGCAGAGGGGTCCTCAGGCAGATCAAGAAAGCATCCAAGGCAACTCCTCTTAAAAAGTCTGTCTATGTTTTCGTTCTTCATAATATTCCTAAAATAACTAAATTTTTCCCCAACTGGCATTTCAGTACAAGTTCACCAGTTAGTTCTGCAGGGTTATCTATCAGCATCGTAACTTGAAACCTGTCAATACTAATAGTTTTGACATGATCATATTGGGATGTCGATATTAATTCACGCCCCATTGGTGATCCATTATCATTATGTTGATGATCATCCTCTTTCTCACTCTCTAATTCCTCCTCTTTCTCACTTTTATTTTCTTCATCACCATCTACAGAACCTTGTCCACATTCCGCAATGTTGTTTTCATATCTCTCATCGGCTTCACTTTTCCCTGACTGAGATTATTCAGAAAGCTCCTCTAAATCCCTCTGTACTGTAGCTTTTTTTGTTCGGTGGTCAGAAGTTGATCCACTTTCACTTTCTTTTCTTTTTGGAGACATGTTTTACCTACAAATAATAGAAAAATAAAAATTATATTACAATTGATGTATGCATAAATTTTAAAAAATACATTACAAACACCACCAATATCGACACCAATAGCCATCACCACAAACACCACCAACCAATGCCACAAACACCACGAATACCGACACCACCAATAGCCACCAAAAATACCACCAACCAATGCCACCAACAACCACTACAAACACCACTGTGCCACCACGACGACCACCAACACCAACACCATGACCACCAATACCACAAACACCATCCAACAATCTGACGATAGTCAACGAAACACTGTAATAAAATCTAGGGTTTTCTCGAGTTCTTCCTACGATTTTACCATCAAAACTCAAAATTGTAAACCCATTCTCAAAGATAATACAACTAAAAGTCTTCTTTTTCATCATTAACTTAAAAACCCTTATTTTTTAGAAAAAATAACAAATATAGAACTCTTCTCGAACTCTGTTACCTATGAAGACAGAGAAAATAACTGATACAAGAAAGAATAAAGTTAAAAATAATACCTATATTGTCGAAAATGAGAAGAAAATTGATTTGTTGTGAAGGGTTGAGCAATTTGTTGAGTAGTTGTTGTCTGTATTGTTGAGAAAGAGAAAGAGCGAGAACTCGAGATTTGAAATGATGAAATATTTTCTCGCAAATGGACGATTTTTATGGGTTGATTTGTATTTTGGAAAAGAATGAAAAGTTTTGAAAATGTTAGTTTGGTCTGAATTGATCTTAATTATTTTTTAAAATTATAAAAGATATGCATAATTTTTAACCCTCTCATCATGCAATTGCCAAAAGACTCAATTGAAGTTGTAGTTGACCCTATGAACTCAACCCTAGTCCTAGATTAATCAATTTAGGTATTAGTTGAATGTATGAGCTCAATTAAAATTGTACAAAAATAAATGTTCAGCCTATTGCAACAGATTAACCATTTGTTGTAAATTATCAAACAGATTAATTCATTTATCTTAATAGATTACTCATCTGTTGTAAATTATCAAACAGATTAAGTCATCTTTTGTGACAAATTACACATCTATTGTAAACTATAAAATATATTAAGTCATCTGTAGCAACAGATTACTCATCTATTTTAAATTATCAATTAGGCACTGCCATCTTTGTAGTTCACCCTATGAGAACTCATCTCTAGTCCTACATTAATCAATTAAGGTATTAGTTAAACATATTAGGTAATAAGAATTGCTTCATCTCAGAGTGATCGATCGACGACTCTGATCGAGAGGAACGTAATACCGTCTCATCATGCATTTTCCAAAAGACTCAATTGAAGTTGTAGTTGACCCTATGAGAACTCACCCCTAGTCCTAAATTAATCAATTAGGTATTAGTTGAACATATAAGGTAATAAGAATCACTTCAGCTCAGAGTGATCGATCGACGACTCTGGTTGGGAGGAATGCAATACCGTCTCATCATGCAATTGCCAAAAGACTCAATTGAAGATATAGTTGACCCTATGAGAACTCAACCCTAGTCCTAGAATAATCAATTTAGGTATTAGTTGAACATATAAGGTAATAAGAATTGATTCAGCTCAGAGTAATCGATCGATGACTCTGGTCGAGAGGAACGCAATACCGCCTCATCATGCAATTGCCAAAAGACTCAATTAAAGTTGTAGTTAACCCTATAAGAACTCATCCCTAGTCCTAGATAAACTAATTAAGATATTAGTTAAATATATGAACTCAATTAAAATTGTATAAAAACAAATGTTCAACCTATTGCAACAGATTACCTATTATTGTAAATTATCAAACAGATTAAGTGATCTATTACGACAGATTTTACATTTATTCTAAATTATCAAATAGATTAAGTTATCTGTTGTAACAGATTACCCTTCTGTTGTAAATTATCAAATAGGTGTTTCCATCTATTGTAGTTGACCCTATGAGAACTCGTCCCTAGTCTTAGATTAATCAATTAAGGTATTAGTTGAACATATTAGGTAATAAGAATCATTTTAGCTCAAAGTGATCGATCGACAACTCTGATCGAGAGAAACACAATACCGTTCATTATGCATTTTCCAAATAACTCAATTGAAGTTGTAGTTAACCCTATGAGAACTCATCCCTAGTTTAGATTAATCAATTAACTAGTTGAACATATTAGGTAATAAGAATCACTTCAGCTCAGAGTGATTGATCGACGACTCTGGTTGGGAGAAATGCAATACCGTCTCATCATGTAATTGCCAAAAGACTCAATTGAAGTTGTAGTTGACCCTGTGAGAAATCACCCCTAGTCCTAGATTAATCAATTTAGGTATTAGTTGAACATATGAACTCATTTGAAATTGTATAAAAATAAATGTTCAATATGTTACAATAGATGACCCATCTGTTAGAATTAATCAAACAGATTAAGTCATCTGTTGCAACAGATTATCCATCTGTTGTAAATCATCAAATAGGTGCTGTCATCTGTTGCGACAAATGTCCAAGCTTTGGAAATTTTCAAACAAAAATTGTCATCTGTTTCAAAGTATGACTTGGGTGTTTTAAGATCCTTATTTTAAAAAAATTTAGGTATTTCCTGTTCGAGATTAAAAAAAATACTAAGGCGATAAAAAATATTACTACTTGGATAACTCAAAAATCTCCTTAGTGAGTAGTCTTATCTGGTCTTTTCAATGTCACCATTTCCTCGTGCCCCTCAAAAGTTATTAATGAATATTTAAAACCCCTACCTAGAATACTCTCTCCTTCAGCCATAAAGTAAGTAACTCAACTCATCTTATCTCTCTTCTTTATTCTCAATTCTCTTTCTTTCCTTTTTTCTCTATTTTCTCTCTTCTTTCGGATGAGGATCCTTTCGTATCTCAATCGATCAATATCTTTTCTCGGCTGAACTGGATGTTTGATCCCTTTTCTTTTTTGAAATTGCAGGTATGGTTCACTATTGCTCTTTCCTTCTCGTCTTCTTCTTTGTATGCTCTTTAAATTAGATATTTACATCTGTTGCTATTAATAATTTACCTATTACCAGTTTCCTATTCATTGAGAAAATTAAAGGAAAGGTGACTTTTAAGTCTTGAATGAACGAACCTTTATTTTTATTGAAATATGCAAAAAAAGTCATTTGTTGTGAGAACTTAGAAAGCCTTGTTGTCAGTATAGTTTTTTCATGTCTTTTGTTTATTACTTTGGTGGTGGTGGGGGGGGTGGTAGTGTTGGACCATGTGGTGTTTGTGTATTTGATGGTGTTGGAATATATGGTGTTGTTTCTTTGTTGTTGATGTTGTTGGTAGTGGTGTTGCAACAGCTTCCTTAACTGTTGTAATCGATGAATCAGTTGTTGGAACAGACGGAGCAACTGTTTGAAGAAATCAAACTAGTAGCAAGGCTGGGTTGATTTATTCCAACAGATGACCCATTTGGTGCAACATATTATTTATCTGTTGCAAGAGATTTCTCATCGGTTGAACAGATGGGGAATTTGTTGCGTCAGATTGGTCGTCTACATGACTTACTTGAACACATGTGCAACCACACAATTCATAATTCATATATTAAAGCACTTCATAAAACATGTGATATGCATAAACTTTTACATAATTGGGGATTTCATGATATCATGTTAGTTGGGCACTTTTCCTTTACAAAGGCATTTAATCAAACACATGATAGGCATATTGTAACGCCCCGAAATTGGGTCCCGAGATGTCACACGGTGCTTAGGATCACAAGTGACCCCAAGCTAACCCTTCTACTGGCATAACTCATGAGCAACTGAACAAAAAGTATAAATCTAAGCAAACCTGTGGAAAATAACTCTTTTCTGAATATGATAGATACAAAACTAAATTTACAAGATTACAACTCTACTTTTACAACCAAAACTGAAACGAAATACATCAACTTCTACTGACTGCCTATGAAACCTCTACAAGTACTGACTATAGGTAGTTGGGTCATGACTCTCGACTATCCTAACTCAATACTGCTAGATTAAGAAAATACAACACTTCTCGAACTGTATAACTAACTCAAGCCCTTGAATCAAAAGGACTCATCACTTGCTGACCGGATGCCGCGAACTGAGTGGATCTGAAGATGTACACTATACTTTGTACGTACATTCCGAGAAAATATAGCCCACATACGAATATGTGGGTCAGTACCATGTAAACATACCGAGAATATGGGGGTGCAATGCATATATAAAATAATATCTTAATATCATCACAGTTTATAAAATTATGCATGCTGATATAAATGACTCACTTAGCTCGAATTAAAATCATCATAATCATAAGAGAGTAAAATATATCGGGTGAAACATGTGAGTCATCATAATAAATTTCAATTCACTTTCATCTCAATTCCAATTCATCAAAGCAATCAAATCTCATGAAAAATCTCTTTAGAATATATAGTCTTTAAATCTTTCAAAAACAATGACTTTGTCAAACTCAATCTTTCAAGCAATTATATTTTCATCTCAGATAGAAGAATACACACACATTGGGAGTCTCTTACAACCGACATAAACCATGTGAGCTATATGGAGTCCAATTTCCAACCCACGTTGGGGAGAGCTGTCATATCCTTGCCATCGGAGTAGGACCTTAATCTTTTGTTCACTAGTGATCACTGTATGAAACAGCCTTAGGCTTACATCCTATGGGGGAACGTAGTTCTAGGGAAGTACCAATCATAGCTATACCTCTCACTCGGTGCTAAAGACTACTCCCAGACTTAGCTCAGATCATTTCAAAAGAAAATCCACAACTACACAATTCAACAATTCATATCGGGAGTCATCATGCTACCCCTTTTTCATAATAAATCAACATGTGGATTTCTTTTCTCATTCGAGTTCAAAAATAACTCTTTCAAGACCAAAAGGTCAAATCATTCAAATATCAAGGTGTGTATAACACATTACTTCACCAAAGATCATAATCTCAAAGAGGGTTTAAATCCCATAAATCAACACTTGAGCAAAACATTTCAAGATTCATACTTTGTATAGCAAACAAGTATAACTCATATGAAAATCTGGAAATTCAACTTGAAACATGATATTAACATCAAAACTCAAGGAATTTATCTTTAAGACATCACAAAAATATCATAGTTTCTTGAACAAGAATATAGGATAATATTTTCCATCTCAAATTCATAATTAAACAAGTAAAATCATGTATCTTCGTAAAATAACACAAATTTTTTGGCACAAGAACGAAATGATGTTCTTGTTGAAAACCCCACATACCTCTATAGTAATGAAATTGTTGAAAGATTGGACCTTCAAATCTTGATGGTGCAACCCTAGTTGTTTTGATATTATTGTGCTCTTGAATGATGTGCTTAGACTGATAATAGGGTTATGATGTGTTTAGGAGCAGTTAAATTCATAGGGTTATGTTTAGGGACGTGTAAGGAATATGAAAAGGTTTATTTATCCTTGAAATAACTCAAAAATGGAGTGTTTTTGTTGCAGAAAACTTAAGTATGCGCCTCATTGCCTATCGCACACATTTAAGTATGCGCCGTATTGCCTATCGCACACATTTAAGTATGTGCCGCATTGCCTATCGCTCACATTTACTGCCTCTCACAAAAATGGGCATAACTCTTCGCTCGGGTATCAAATTTTTGCGATTTGGTATCGTTGGAAAGATAATTCAATTATCTAAAATTTGACAGGTCTTGTAATGAAAAACTCCATGTATATTAAGACATATACACGTTTGAATTGACCCTTGTAGAATCGAATGTCAAACTTTGGATGAATCAATTGGTCTTAGCTCAACTTTGTTCTAGGTCATTGCTATGAACATTTTTCACCTCTAAACTACTCCATAGACTTGGATAATGATCATGAAACTTGTATTCACGTGAAAATCACTTGGATTAGAGCTTAGACGCGTAGGAACGACGATTAGAATTCTAGCACGAAAATATGGGGCATTACATTATCTCCCCCTTGGGAACATTCGTCCTCGAATATGGATAATTAACTTGAAAAACAGAGAGATATTAGTCTTCAAGCTATCATGTGTAACTGATAGAACTGAATCACTGGATATCAAGAATAATGAGCTACTGAACTGGTTTGTAAGTGCATGATTCCTCAAGAAAAATAACTATATGGCTAAGATAGAAATGAGAGTGTCAACTTATGAGTAACCATTACTTTGCAATGAATCTGATCTCATGAGAAAGGATGAGAGGTTTATGACATGAAAACTCGGGGTATTACAACATCCCCCTCTTGGGATCGTTCATCCCCGAATGATAATAATTTGATGAAAATACTAGGAAGAGACTGTGATACTACACAGGATACTTACGAACTCAATCATGACTTTATATCTGAAACTAAAACTGATGCATGAACTGAGCTGAATTCATAATTTAATTGGACACAAACACATTTCCTCTTAGAATGTACATACGTATAAGA
Organism: Capsicum pubescens; assembly: GCA_030864215.1. Taxonomy (NCBI): domain Eukaryota; kingdom Viridiplantae; phylum Streptophyta; class Magnoliopsida; order Solanales; family Solanaceae; genus Capsicum; species Capsicum pubescens. The sequence goes on along the minus strand of CM061538.1, from coordinate 313,210,116 downwards.
CTGCGGATAGTAAGACTAGCTGGAAAATTAAGAATCTATAGGACTCCTTACTTGCTAAACTAGATTACAGGTTATATGGACTGGATCATACTGACTACCCATACTCAAATGGAGTATTTCTTTAGCACTTTTCTACGAAATTCTATTGACATTAGGGAGCAAGGAATTTTGGGCTTGCTCTGAACAAGATATTTGACTAAGGAATTACAACATTGATATAACTCTATAGCATGGAATATAATTATATAACTCATAAACTAGGATAGGATTGCTAGGCCGTAGTTAACACAACTTCTTACTTTCAAGCTTAGCATCACTTCTCAAATGCTCTCTCAACTATACTATTCCCCTTAAATACCATACTCATTTGATTCAACTTATAATTCTCATATTGGCACTGTGAAATCTTTCTACTAAGGTCTAAACTAAACTAAGTTCTCTCACCATAATCAAGCCTAACACTAAATCACAAGATACAACATGCCAAACCACAATACTAGTCTAAACCACAAGGTTCAATATTCTATATCTTCTTAGAGCTCACACCCTAAGCATAACATGCCTTACCACTTCAATGACTAATTCAAAACTCTTGATATGGATTCACTAGCGCATATTGCATTCATCATCTTACACCCAACATGACATTCAAGCCTATCATTAAAAATCACATATAACTTTAAGGCAAATACCCCTAAAGGCATACTTCGGATATTCTCTAAACCTTTATCAACCACAATTTTCTTGCACTATTCTTAAGAACATACACACAATTTCTAACTAACCATGACATGTATCAAAGACTTGGCCTCAATCTTACTTCACACTTTAGCCATAGATAGAAAAGCATAAATAATCTTTCTTAATGAGGGTCATCAACTCTCTCACATCTAAACCATTGCTTATCCACTATCATCACCACTATCTTAACATAGGAAGAGGTCACCGAAGGGCTAACACATATGAACCAGAAGCACGAAAACTACAATACATAACATTAACATTTATCTTTGTCCTGAGGAATAAAATATCAAAGGCATGGATTCATTAAAGAAATCTAAGCTGAGGACATGCATGATATAATGCAAACTTCACTAGTATCATGAGTTTAAAAACTAGTCATACTCTGAAACATGAGTTTATGATCTATTCAACATAAGACTGGAGTTCATAGATTCATAAGAGATAACTCGAATCACAGAGTGAAGTTGTTACATGCTGCTAGAAGCTGAGAATGGGCTTGAGCACACATGATAGGTATAAGCATAGGCCTGTGGCATGGATTTGTCAAGCAAGTGATGGATTTGGTATTGTAATGACTGAAATCCAAGGAATACTCTAGAGTAAGAAGGGATCACTATCTCATCAGAGCTCATTATTGACATGTATCACAATCTAATTCTCAAAACTCGATTTGGTTCTTCACTAACCATCTCCCCCTTAGGTCAAAGCTGGTATTCTAAGTATGATGGTCTACTCCATATCCTTGAGATTAATCCATAATTTTATCATTCTATTATCTATAAATAAATGCTAAACTCACAAGAATAAACTAATTTCGAACTTACCAACTTTATTCTTGAGCAACCCATCCATATGCCATCCTTAACTTTCTAGCTTCAATAATCATCATCAAAGACTTACACTCTCATTTGCAATTATACCTACATCTCTAATCACATAATCATAACCTACCAAGATCACACCTCTATTCTTATATTTTTTTTCCAAACCATGAGAATAATAATCATACTAAAAAGGCTCAACATCTTCAATCATAACTCCTTAACTTAGCTATCAAGAATATCATAAATTATCTAACTAGCCTTTCCCCACCTAGAAACTCAACGTTACTACTAACCCCACAATATGCAATAATCATCAAAAAATAATGCATCCCCATAGCACCTTGGGCACACCTCTACACCATACTTAATTACGAACATATGATCTTACACTCTTGCATACACTGTTCAGGCCTACTAGATCACCTCCATATAACTAGCATCAACAACCGAACCATTAATTGTTCAAACTTAAAGTCTAGTGCTAAACATGTTTTACAACCCAATCTCACACACAATTCTCACTTTAAAACTATAGCACACAACATTAAGAAAAATTAGTACACAATGACAATCGATCATAATCATATGGCCTATCTTATTCATAATCCGTTAACACATTCTCCTTCTTCACATAATTACTATTTACCCATCTTCACACCTAAATTACTTTCATAGCTCTATAAATTTCAACTAAACTTCCTCTTGCAATCTCAGGAAAGCCTAAATTAACAATACTCAACCACCAAGTACTTCCATCAAAACCTATACTTTCCTAGCACAACAAATACCATCAATAACTCTTTTCATACTTCAAGCAAACAACAACCCACCTTAACTAATAATCTCCTTCTCTAACTTCACTAAACTAACAAACAAGGGTATATCACTTCATTACTAATTCAATCATAAGCAAAAATTTAGCTATACATATTCAATAAATCGCCCTTTACCACCATTCTTGCCACTACACTTCTAAACCCACAAGTTCAACTAACACAAGACTTTCAACTAAACGTTACTACTTCTGTCACTACACAAAAACCCACACTTTCAACTAACACCAGAACAATAAGATAAACAACAAGTTGCTAGTGAATCGAAATAGGCCTCACACGGCTTCACTAGACTTTGGTTTTGTGTTTTGATTAAGAAAATTATATGAATAACAAAGTAACTATGCTAGTGAATCGAAATAGGCCTCACGCGGCTTCACTAGACTTTGATTTTTCACAAACATAATGATAACAAGATTACATAATACAAGAGATAAAAACTTGACACACAACATTCAACGATCTAAGAATACACCTTACTCTGTCTTAATTAAATAACTCATAAGAACGAGGGAAATAACTTAAATTTGAAGGACTTATAACACACTAGAAGGCTCCTCTCAAGACACTTTATGAAACTTCTGAAACTTCTGCCAGCAAATATAAGAGCATTATCTGGGGAGGAAATTAGAACTTGACGAACATATTACCTCAAGAACAGTACATAGATAGAGAAGTATAGATTATCATTATGGATTCTGAGGAGAAATTTGAAAGCATATCTGACTTGGGCTTAGTGCACGATTTCTACAAGCCTGATAAAGCACTTCAGTTTTTGAAAATCAAAAGTACTGATAGGATACTTTTGTAGCTCTCTTACAATTCCATAACTATCTATGGAGAATTAAGCTCAACTATTTCTGATACCTTGGAAATAAGGCAGAGATGGCCTGACTAGAGTAAGATGAAAATTTGTATAAGTTTCTTGGAGAACTTTTCTATAGCACGATTTAAGACTTGAGAGAATGGAGACATTTCCTAAATGCCCTGTAGCCTCTCGAAGAAAAGTACAGATGTCTTCGTATCATTCCGCAAGACTCTACTAGACACGGCTTCGTAGACACCCTAGGACACTTGAACTCGGTGCTCTGATACCAAGTTTGTAATGCCCCAAAATCGGGTCCCGAGATGTCAAACGGTGCTTAGGATCACAAGTGACCCCAAGTTAACCCTTCTACTGGCATAACTCATAAGAAACTGAACAAAAAGTATAAATCTATACAGATCTGTGAAAAATAACTCTTTTCTGAATATGATAGATACAAAACTAAATTTACAAGATTACAACTCTACTTTTACAACCAAAATTGAAATGGAATACATCAACTTCTACTGACTGTCTATGAAGCCTCTACTAGTACTGACTATAGGTAGCTGGGTCATGACTCCCGACTATCCTAACTCAATAATGTTGGATAAAGAAAATACAACACTTCTCGAACTGTATAACTAACTCAAGCCCTTGAATCAAAAGGACTCATCACCTGCTGATCGAATGCCGCAAACTGACTGGATCTGAAGATGTACACTATACCTTGTACCTACATTCCGAGAAAATATAGCCCACATATGAATATGTGGGTCAGTATCATGGAAACGTACCAAGCATATGGGGGTTCAATGCATATATAAAATAATATCTTAATATCATCACAGTTTATAAAATTATCCATGCTGATATAAATGACTCACTTAGCTCGAATTAAAATCATCATAATCATAAGAGAGTAAAATATATTGGGTGAAATATGTGAGTCATCATAATAAATTACAATTCACTTTCATCTCAATTCCAATTCATCAAAGCAATCAAATCTCATGACAAATCTCTTTAGAATATATAGTCTTTAAATCTTTCGAAAACAATGACTTTCTCAAACTTAATCTTTCAAGCAATTATATTTTCATCCCAGATAGAAAAATACATACACATTGGGAGTCTCTTACAACCGACATAAACCATGTAAGCTACATGGAGTCCAATGTCCAACCCATGTTGGGGAGAGCTGTCCTATCATTGCTATCGGAGTAGGACCTTAATCTTTGTTTCACTAGTGATCACTATATCAAATAGCCTTAGGCTCACATCCTGCGGGGGAACGTAGTTCTAGGGAAGTACCAATCACAGCTATATCTCTCACTCGGTGCTAAAGACTACTCCCGGACTTAGCTCAGATCATTTCAAAAGAAAATCCACAACTACACAATTCAACAATTCATATCGGGAGTCATCATGCTACCCCTTTTTCATAATAAATCAACATGTGGATTTCTTTTCTCATTCGAGTTCAAAAATAACTCTTTCAAGACCAAAAGGTCAAATCATTCAAATATCAAGGTGTGTATAACACATTACTTCACCAAAGATCGTAATCTCAAAGAGGGTTTAAATCCCATATATCAACACTTGAGCAAAATATTTCAAGATTCATACTTTGTATAGCAAACAAGTATAACTCATATGAAAATCTGGAAATTCAACTTGAAACATGATATTAACATCAAAACTCAAGGAATTTATCTTTAAAACATCACAAAAATATCATAATTTCTTGAACAAGAATATAGGATAATATTTTCCATCTCAAATACATAATTAAACAAGTAAAATCATGTATCTTCGTAAAATAACATAAATTTTTGGGTACAAGAACGAAATGATGTTCTTGTTGAAAACCCCACATACCTCTATAGTAATGAAATTGTTGAAAGATTGGACCTTCAAATCTTGATTGTGCAACCCTAGTTGTTTTGCTCTTATTGTGCTCTTGAATGATGTGCTTAGACTGATAATAGGGTTATGATGTGTTTAGGAGCAGTTAAATTCGTATGGTTATGTTTAGGGACATGTAAGGAATGTTAAAAGGCTTATTTATCCTTGAAATAACTCAAAAATGGAGTGTTTTTGTTGCAGAAAACTTAAGTATGCGCCTCATTGCCTATCGCACACATTTAAGTATGTGCCGCATTGCATGTCGCACACATTTACTGCCTCTCATGAAAATGAGCATAACTCTTCGCTCGGGTATCGGATTTTTGTGAAATTGATATCGTTGGAAAGATAATTCGATTATCTAAAATTTGATCAGTCTTGTAATGAAAAATTCCATGTATATTAAGAGATATACACGTTTGAAGTTGGCCCTTGTAGAATCAAATGTCAAACATTGGATGAATCAATTGGTCTTAGCTCAACTTTGTTCTAGGTCATTGCTATGAACATTTTTCACCTATAAACTACTCCATAGACTAGGATAATGGTCATGAAACTTGTATTCACGTGAGAATCACTTGGATTAGAGCTTAGACGCGCAGGAACGACGATTAGAATTCTAGCACAAAAATACGGGGTATTACACATATTATGTGTAAACAACATTATACAACAATCAAACATCATGATTCATCTCTAATTTCATCATCCAAGGGTTTTAATCCTAGGTTTACATGAACCTACGTCTTTACTAATCAATTCCACATGAAATTTATCACCAAACATGGATTAGAATTCAATTAGTCATTATCAACATGAACAACAGCAACCCAACATGAAATTCATAAAGAAAATCCATAATCTTAAACTTAGAAAAATGATTCTTGGGCTTCAAGGACTAAAGGAGTCCATGAATGAACACTATGCATATCTGGGATGATAGATCCTTGAAGGTTCTTGGAGAATTTCTAGACTGGTTCTTGAATTTTCTTGAATTTTCTTGAAGAAGGATTTAACCCTAGTTTTTGGTTTTTGATCTTGAGAGAAACCTATCTTTGTTATTGAAATAATAATGAACTATGAGCTGAGGTCGTATATAACTGGGTATATATAGGTGGGTGGTAAAAGACCAAAATACCCCTTTTAAAATGGCCTAAAAATACTGAACGTATGGTGCAACGGTCCGTCGGAACTGCGACGGTCCGTCGGTCTTGACCGTCGGACCTAGGCAGAAACAAGTCTCATTGCCTCAGTGCGATGGCAGTCTTCGACGGTCCGTCGAGCTAGCGACGGTCCATCGGCTGCTATCGTCGTTCTTGGGAAGAAAGTAGGTCCACTCCCTCAGTGCGACGGCAGGCTCCGATGGTCCGTCGAGCTAGCGACGGTCCATCGACCTGACCATCGGTCCTGGGCAGTCCGAACTGCTTCCGTAAAATGTCCATAACTTCTTCCCCCAATACCGGATTTTGATGAAATTGGTATCGATGGAAAGCTTATTCAATTTCCCACGTGATAGAAAGTAATAATCTCTAAAATACCACGTGTACAAAAATGGATTCATATTTTTGAGCAAGTTCTAACATCCTTGAGATGATTTCAAGCTAGGAAAAAGTCACGGGTATTACATATTAATCTCTCCAAAAGATCTGCAGGAACAACATAAGATTCTTCGGGATGCACTGGAGTAATATGCACACTATATGCCATTTTCTATTTTTCCATAGAATAATATTGAAAGGAGTGATTGTAAATTTTAGGTTCATATTTTGCACCGTATTGAGCTCAAAGCGCTGCCATAGCATGTGGATAGGGTATTTTGTCCAAGTCAAAAGCTCTACACGTACAAGATCTTGTTTGAAGATAGATCATGGAAACATCACTATGACCGGTGATACTAAATTTATAATCTGCTATTTGATGAGATAATAACCTATTTCGCAGATTGATATTCGTTGATATTATATTTTTGATTTCTAAAACAAATGGGATTCTTCTTGGGCCCTCAAACTTCACATGTCTTTCGTTAAAAAACCGGTCATAATTCTTATTTATTATTTCAAACAGAGCCTTGATGGAAAATTCTCTTTTATCACCAAATAATGAATTCACCGATTCAGCTATGTTTGATGTTATAATATTGAACCTATACAAAAGAATCACTTAGTATGACATCATACTAAACTTGTAACTCAAACAAGACATTAAATTCATAAGAATGTACCTATTTACCGGATAAAATGTCCGGCTCCATCTCTCAAAACCGATACGTACGAGATATTCTGCTGCCTGGGGATGCATATCCGCTATTTGATTGAAATGGTCTAAAACCTCCTCTCTACTATATGCTTTAGTTGTTTATAAAAAAGGGTCACGAGCCTTTCGTTATAATAGTTGGTCCAAATATTCTCTGTAAGATGCCTGATGCAACAACCATAGTAAGTTGAAGTGAAGAAAATTGAATCCATCTTTGGAATACTTGGATGCCTATCCGAAACAAAACACAACTCTTCGATATCTTCAACGCAGCTTCGCTGTTGTTCAAAAAAATCCATAAAAGGCATCGCATTTCTTGTTCGCTACACAAAAAACGACAGTAAAGATGTGATTCTCCGCATCCTACGCCACCGCCGCTAGCAGAACTTCATTATACCTGCTCCTCAAGAAGGTACCGTCGGCAGCTATGCCTTTTCTCAAATGTCGAAAACCTTGAATCCAAGCACCATAGGATAAAAAAAAGTACTTAATCCTTCCGTTTTCATCAACAAGCAATGTCGTCTTACTTTCGGGATTTGTGGACTTTATCATGTAACGGTAGGCATATAGGATTGCATACTCATGCTCGTATGTCCACCTAACCAAGTTCTTGGCAATCCCCATGGTCGTATATATATTCCAATAACTCACCAGGACACCCAATTCCATAAGGAGTTAATTGGTCATAACCCTTGTAGAAGGGCCTTTGCCATCGGGGAAACTACTCTTGAAATATTCACTGAGGACCTTTGTCGTGGCATGAGGTTTTTAGCCTGAGATGTGCTCCGAACCACATGTATGATGTTTTTCATATTTATGAATGACGAATCTATCAGAATTTACGTAGTTCACCGCTCTCAACCGCCACTTGTAGTTTGGATTAGCACATTTGTAGCAAAAGATATTGCTCAAATTAATCACTTTTTTTATTCTGAAATCTTTTTTCAAGCAAGAAATAAACAAAGTGGTAGATAGTTCATTCTTGTCCTTGAATGATATTCCGTTAAAAAAGTCGATCCCGTCGTCTTGAAGATTTCCAGACTGTATCGATCGAGAAGAACTACCCACCATATTGGTCGCATCAACAGGCGTAGGTGTTTGATCATAATCTGGAATATTCATGTTTAGATTATCCAACCTATCATCAAAGATGTCTTCTTGTTGTTGTTCTTCTATGTTCTGGTTCTCATTCTCTCTCGTCTTTTCAACCACGTACACCCTTAACACCGGTCTGGATGAATCACTAAGATAAGAACGCAAACGAACCTGATCGGTTATCTTTCAAGGCAATACCCTCTGATTTTCAAAGGAGTTATGCATGTAGCTAATAACGAGTTCTTCCGGTTGACAATTCAGTCCACAATAGCTGATGATTAAGTTCACAAAATCATCATACAAAACATCACTTTGGACTGTATAGCTACCGTCTCTAGCATTTCACCCTTCTTCCAATGCCATACATATCGATTGTTCTTCTCGATTCATTGACCATGACAATTCACCCCTATTGTTATTGATCCTTCCATTAGTGGTACCTAAATAAAGTTATTTGTTAAAAAAAAGTTAATAGTGATTATATAGTGTCGTAATATGAATCCCAACAGATGTGTAATCTGTTGCATCAGGTAAGTGATCAATCGTAACAGATTACTAACCTGTTGGGATTCATATTACGCTCTGGAAGCTGATTTCAACAGACGAGTCATCTGTTGTAATAGGTGAATCATATGTTGCAACAAACTATATATCTGTTGCAACAGATGAAGCGTCTGTTGGGATAGATGTTACAGTACTAAGGCACCTTTGAAGCTGATTCCAACATATGAGTCACATGTTGCAACAGATAATTAACCCGGTGCGATAGATGACTTACCTGTTACAATAGACCACGATATGTTAGAATCGAGGTCAAGTTCTATCACAATAAGTTACTAATATGTTGCAACAGATATTTACCGTCTGTTGGAATCGAGTTCAGGTTCTATCGTAATCTGTTTCAGGTTCTGTTGCAACAGATTACTAATCTGTAGCAACAGATATTTATCATGTTGCACCAGATAACTAATTTGTTACAATAAATGACCCATCTGTTCGATTTATGTTACGACACTATGGAACCATAAACATGAATCCAATATATGAGTCTTCCGTTGAAACAGATGTCGCATCTGTCGCAACAGATGATTGATCTGTTTAAACAAATGGCTCTTATGTTGCATTCATATTCGCGTGCTATCTATTGTTGAAAAATTAGCACAATAGCAGTTACCCAGATGACAAATTCAACTAAAATCATATTTTGACTTACCAAAGTCTCTTATGAAGTAATGTCAAAGTGGAAAGTGATATACGAAACAAAATTTGACCTAAAAAATTGTTCAAATAGCAACAGTAGCAGTAACAACACAACAATAGTCAACAAGAAAAAGATGAAGATGATAATGAAGTAGAAGATGATGATAATGAAGCAGAAGATGATGAATAAAGCAGCAGCAACAACAATGAACAACAAAAATCGCTAACAGAGAGAAAACAACAATGGATGAGAAGAGAGAGAAATGTGTCTTTTTTTCCTCTATTTCCCGTTATATTAGGTTAACATTTGGATCAAAGTGTAAATTTAAAAACTTCTGCATTATTTTTAAACTTACCCAACTTTCTTAATCCATAATAAAGTAATTGTCACCCTCACTCAATTATTAAGACTTGTGTCACCTACAACATATTGTTTAACTTTTTTATCACCTACAGCTCAAAGCCCCTAGTATGTATGTCTAAAGTTTCGGACATATATATTTAAAATTAATTTATAAAAGATCTTGATTTTGAGATTGAATTATTTTCTCAAGTATCACCCATGAAAAATTTCAAAGAAAATTATAATTTTCTTTTTACGTTTGAGATTATATTATTTTCTCAAGTATCAACAATAAAATTGTTCATTATTTTATCATATATCTTCCATAAAACTACACCGTTATAATTTCTGTACACATTTGGAATTGTAATGTTGTATAAACTTGTATGAGGAAAATTCATCGTGGAGAAATATGGTATTAAAATAATATTAAAGAATGAGCTGAATGGAGTGTCCGTACATTTTAGAAGAATTGCCAACAGGAGAAACTGAACATGCTTGATACCAATCACCTCCTTCACAACGTCATGCCAACCGAAGCTTATAATAAATGTAGGAATTCATGACATGTCATGAAGTCATGATTAGAAGAAAGAAGAGATAGACACGTTAGTTAATTTGTACAGGACCCCATATTTATGGGTATTTTCTCTTATCTTTCTCTTATTTTCTTATTTATAAGAGGGAGTTAAGTAGTCGAAGCAGGCAGGAGGTCGACATGACTGCTTTAGCTGTTTCAATTGTAATTTTACTATATTATTTATGATTAATTATTATATCTCTTATTTATAAAAGGGAGTTAAGTAGCTCAAGTAGGCAGGAGGTCGACATGCCTACTTCAGTTGCTTCAACTGTAATTTTATTATATCATTTATGATTAATTATTATAAGTTATTTATATATTAAAAAATTAATAATATTAAAATAGATATTATGGCATGTCCGCCTCAACTGCTTCAACCGTATTTTTACCTATCACCCCTAATTAATTATTGTATCCCTAATTAAATATTATATAAGTCATTTACGTATTATAAATTAATAATATTGAATTAAAAAAAGGTAAAATAGATATTTATGATTGTTTCAGGTACTTCAACCATAATTGTACTGTATCTGTAAAGCAGGCACGAGGTCGACATATCTGCTTCAGCTGCTTCAACTGTAATTTTACTATATCACCCCTAATTAATTATTATAAGTTATTTATACATTAGAAAATTAATAATGTTTAATTAAAAAAATTAAAATAACCATTTATGACATGTCTGCTTCATTTGCTTCAATCGTAATTTTACTATATCATCCCTAATTAATTATTATATCTCTAATTAAATATTATAAGTCATTTACATATTTAAAAATTAATAATATTTAATTAGAAAAAAATAAAATATACATTTATGACTGTTTCAACTGTTTCAGTCATAATTTTACCGTACCATTGTTAATTATTTATTATACAAGTATTTTTATAGTAATTTTGCTATGTCGTTTCTAATTAGTTGTTACAAGTCACTTAAGACATGTGTGCTTCATTGCTTTCATCGTGATTTTACTATATCACCCATAATTAATTATTATGACCGTCTAAGCATTAAAAAATTGATAATATTTCATAAAAAGGGTAAAAGAGACATAAAATGATATGTCAACATAAAAAATTTCATTGACTAGCGAAATTATATTAGTGCACATAAATTGGGATGTGACAAAGCAAAACATAAAATAACATATATTATTTAAAAATAAAATAAAAAGTATTATAAATCACAATAATTAAAAAATTAATATAATAGTATATACATAAAATAAAATTTGATTGACTGTCGAAATTTTATCTATGCCACATAAATTGAGACAGGGAGAATATTCATGTACTATTGAAAAATAATGTAAAAGACATTGTAAATCACATAATTAATAACTTAAGAAATTTAAAAAATATAAACATTTGACTGACTCTCGAAATTATACCAACATCATTTAAATTGAAATAGAAGAAAAAATATTATAAATTACAATTATTAAAAACATAAATTATTTTAATAATTTAAATTGAGATACGAAAATAACATATGTTGGACACATGCTGGCATGGGCCATCAATATCTAGTTATTTATATATAAGAGGGAGTTTCATGCTGAAGCAGGCAGCAGGTCGACATGCCTGCTTCAGCTGTTTCAACCGTATTTTTACTGTAGCACCCCTAATTAATTATTATAAGTTATTTACATATTAGAAAATTAATAATATCTAATACAAATAAGTAAAATAAATATTTTTGACATGTCTTCAACTGCTTAAACCGTAATTTTACCATATCACCCCTAGTTAATTTTTATAAATTATCTAACTATTAAAAAATTAATAGTATTTAAAAAAAGGTGAAATAGACATAAAATAATAAATTAACTCTTGATGTTTTAAATTAGCTTGACGTCTTATATGAGGCTCACTTAGGTTTTTTTCACAGGTAATTTTTTATAGTTATTATGCTATATCACTTTTAATACATGTCTGCTTCGCGACTTCAATCGTGATTTTACTATATCATCCTTAATTACTTATTATGGTTATTTAAGCATTAAAAAAATTATATTATTAGTATCCTATATAAGAAGTCACAATAAGCAACTGAAGCAAGTTGCTCATGGTCGGCATGTCTGCTTTAGCTGTTTCAATCGTGATTTTACTATATTACCCTTAAGTAATTATTATAAGTTATTTAAATATTAAAAAATTAAAAATACTTAATAAAAAACTAAAATAGATATTATGACATGACTGTTTCAACTACTTCAATCGTAATTTTACTAAATTACCCATATTTAATTATTATAAGTCATTTAAGTATTAAAGTATTAAAAATATATATATATTTAATAAAAAAAGGTAAAATAGACTTAAAATGATAAATTATTTTTTGATGTTTTAAATTAACATGGCGTCTTATATGGATCCAGTTGATAAAAATTCACAAGTATTTTTTACAATAATTTTACTATGTCACTTCTAATTAGTAGAATAGAAAAAAAATTATAAATCACAATAATTAAGAACTTTAATTATTTTAAAAATATAATTGACTATCAATGTCATAAAAGTGAAGCTTTTAATTAAATGATAGAATTATATATAACATAGAATTTTTAAGGATCAACATTGGGTCGTGCGTAGCACACCGTAAGCCGACTAGTCTTAGTTATAAGAGGCAGTTTAGCAGCTGAAGCAGGAAGGAGGTCGACATGCCTGCTTCAGCTGCTTCAATTGTGATTTTACGATATCACCCCTAATTAATTATTATAAGTCATTTATGTATTAAAAATTAATAATATTTAATAAAAAATAAAATAGATATTTATGACGTGTGTGCTTTAGCTGCTTCAATCGTAATTTTATTATAGCACCCCTAATTAATTATTATATCCCTAATTTTATATTATAAGTTGTTTACATAATAACAAATTAATAGTTTTTAATTAGAAAAAATAAAATAGTTATTTATGACATGTCTGCTTCAACTATAATTTTACTGTATCACCCTTAATTAATTATTATAAGTCATCTAAGAATTAAAAAATTAATAATATTTAATAAAAATGTAAAATAAACATAAACTGAAAATTAACTCTTGATGTTTTAAATTAACTTGACGACTTATATGAGACTTTCTTAAAAAAAAAAATCATAAGTATTTTTTTAAAGTAATTTTAATAAAGGGAGTTCATCAGCTGAAGCCGGCAGCAGATCGACATGTCTGTTTCAGCCGCTTCAATCGTACTTTTACTGTATTGCCGCTAATTAATTATTATAAGTCATCTGCATGTTAGAAAATTAATAATATTTAATACAAACAGGTAAAATAAATATTTTTGGCATGTTTGCTTTAACTGCTTCAATCTTGATTTTATTATATCACCCATAATTAATTATTATAAGTTATCTAAGTATTTAAAAAATTAATAATACTTAATAAAAAAATAGATATAAAATGATAATTTTACTATGTCACTTCTGATTAGTAAAATGGATAAAAAATTATTATAAATCACAATAATTTAAAATTTAAATTATCTTTAAAATATAATTGAGTATCAATGCCACAAAAGATTGAACAAGGAGAGTAACATATATTATTTAAAAATTACATAAAAAAGTACTACAAATTACAATGGTTAACAACTTAAAATATCTAAAAACATATTAAAAATATGTTAATTATCTAAATTTTATTTTTGTTACATAAATTGAAGCAAAAAAATAATTTATATTGGATCTGTGCTAGCACTGGCCCTCGGTATCTAGTTCTATAATATAGAAGAGTGAAGGTAAGCTAGTCAGGGTCATCCTGCTAGCTTGCCGCCTTTCACCTGTTTCCTCCGTAATTTTACAATATCATCTCTAATTAATTATTATGTGTTATTTATGTATTAAAAAGTTAATAATATTTATTAAAAAGAAAATATAGACATTTATGACATGTATGCTTCCGCTGCTTCAACCATAATTTTACTATTTCACCCCTGATTAATTATTTAAATTATTAAAATAAATAAAAATGATAAATTAACTATTGATGTTTTAAATTAACTTGATATCTTATATGCGACTCACTTAAATTTTTTTTACAAATATTTTTATAATAATTTTGCTATATCACTTATAATAAGTTATGAGTAATTTAAGACATGTTTGTTTTGTTACTTCAACCGTGATATTTGGTTACCTGTTGAAATTATATGTGTCACTCAAATTGGAATAAAATAAAAAGTATTATAAATCATAATAATTAAACACTTAAATTATTTTAAATATATAATTGACTATCAATGTCACAAAAAATTGGACAAGGAGAGCATTATTAATTACAATAGCTAACAACTTAAAATAGTAAATCACAGTGCCAAAAGAGTATTATAAATTATAATAATTAACAACTTAAAACATCTAAACCATATTGAAAATATAATTAATCGCCTTTCACCCGCTTCCTCCGTGATTTTACTATATCATCCCTAATTAATTATTATATGTTATTTATGTATTAAAAAAATAATATAGATATTTATGACATGTCTGCTTCCGTTGCTTCAATCGTAATTATATTATTTCACCCCTAATTAATTATTTAAATTATTAAAATAAATAAAGAATGATAAATTAACTATTGAGATTTTAAATTAACTTGACATCTTATATGAGACTCACTTAATTTTTTTTCACAACTATTTTTATAGTAATTTGTTATATCACTTCTAATAAGTTATTATGAGTAATTTAAAACATGTTTGTTTTGCTACTTCAACCATGATATTTGGTTGACTATTGAAATTATATGTGTCACTTAAATTGGAATAGAAAAAAAGTATTATAAATCATAATAATTAAAAACTTAAATTATTTTAAAAATATAATTGACTATCAATGCCAAAAATAATTGGACAAGAAGAGTATTATTCATTACTATAGCTAAAAACATAAAATAGTAAATCATAATGTCCAAAAAGTATTATAAATAACAATAATTAACAACTTAAAATATCTAAAAATATATTAAAAATATAGTTAATTATTTAAATTTTATTTATGTCTCATAAATTGATATAAAAAAAATACATATTGGGCCCGTGCTAGCACGGGTCTTTCGGTATCTAGTATATATATATATATATATATATACTAGTTTGATGAGGCCCGGGTATAAAATTAATAATTTTAAGTTAGAAATATAATTTATATTATACAACTTTTTACTTTACAATTAGTATATCTAATGATCTATTAAAAATTCTTGTTGATAAGTTTTCATAATTATTAGAGTTATTAAACACATAATTGGATAATTTTAAATTAAAAAAATTAGCTATGAGGAAGAAGATATTACTAGAGAATTAGAATATCTAAAAAAGCTACAAGTAATTTGATTTGATATGTTGACATGATTTAAAATATTTAATAATTACTCTTCGATGAAAATCATAAATAGAAAAAGAATATTGATATATTTGTAAAATTTGCGAGTATTTATTTTCTTAGTTATAGCTAAAAATAAATTTATTTTGATATTTATTATATAAATTAACTTAGTAAGGATCTATAAGGATATTAAATTATAATTAAACTACATTAATAGATTACTCAATTTGATCAATTTACTTATTATGTTTTTTTTACACACCCCTTACAAGAGTAATAAATTCGTCCCATTTTAATTATTATTTTAAACTTATTCAAGTCCACTGCGAAGAACAATAAATACAAGATATTATATATTATATTATAATATCAAAAAGAACTCTGAGATTGTAGATGAAAATCATTGCAAACTTTAATTTTGTATTAAAAATTTGGTTGATTTTTTTTGAGTTAAAGTGATTGTTGATTTAAAATGAAGGGAGTTTTAATTTAATAGTAATCTAACAAGTGGCAAGAAGAAATCAATTATAAAAAAATCAAATGGAATGGTTTTAATAAAAAGAATAAGGGTGAAAATGGAAATATGTAATAAAAAGACACTGTTATTTGCAATGTGTAATACTTTTATTTTACCAAAAACTTAAAATACCAAAAAAAAACTTGTGAGGACTACCAAAGCCTCAAGATCCTCTCTTAAAAATACATAAAGTGGCATACTTAAGTATTAAATTACAAAAAATAGCAACACTTTTATCAAATTATATTTTGTAGCATATGTATTTGTATGTATTTGTATTTTTGTAGCAACAATTTGCAAAAATACAAAATACATATCGATCATAAGGGCAATAAAAATCATATGTATTTGTATTTTTGTAGCAACAGTTTGCAAAAATACAAAATACAACTTGCTATATTATGTAATTATGAAACTTTTGCTATGAAACTCATAATTAAGGGGATAAGTATGTTATTTCTGAATTTTGTCCTTTATCCATGCTAAGCCCGGGCCCAAATTCAGAATAGAAAAATAAAATATTAATTTATATCATATTTTTATCTTATAATTAATCTTATTTAATTAAATATTAAACATGCTTTTTTGATAAGTATTCATAATTATTTAAGTTCATAATCATATAATTGAATAATTTAAATTAGAAAATTATTTTTGAGAAATAAATATATTGTCAGAGAATTAGATATATAAATAATTCTTGAAGATAAATAATTTTTGAAGATAAGTATATAAATAATTATAATTCGACAAAAAAATAAAT
Source organism: Capsicum pubescens (assembly GCA_030864215.1). NCBI lineage: Eukaryota > Viridiplantae > Streptophyta > Magnoliopsida > Solanales > Solanaceae > Capsicum > Capsicum pubescens. Next base: position 313,192,911 of record CM061538.1, on the reverse strand, counting down.
CAAAAAATACGATACTTTTATGAATTTGTTAGTATAGTTAAAATAAATTTATTTTGATGAATTTTTTCTTTCTTCTTATAGAATTATTTAAAAGGCAATCCAATAAATAACACGAAAAAACCAATTACAAAAGGCCAAGTGGAGATGGTCTTAACAAAAAAAGGAGAGGGCAAAAATGGAAATATACAAGAAAAGAAAATCATCAATGCAGTACAAATTTGACATATGTAGCAACTTTGCTTACAAAAAAAAAGTGAAATGTCTAAGAAGTCCTTGTGAGGACTACCAAACTTGTGATTGTTAATTAAGGTCCTGTTTACGGGCCCAATAGTACAATTTTAAATATTTTTATAGATATATTTAATAAGAAAAAAATGTAAATATAAAACATTAGATTGTTTAATACGGGTTATAGCAAATCTTTTTAGTTTGTAACTTGTAGTAATTTTTATTAAAAACATATATAAAAAAGAATTTTCATTTTTCTAAATAAGCAAATCAAGACCAATCATAAAAGGAAAAAATAGATTTTATATAATAAAAATAAAATATTCTTTCCTTAAAAATAGATGACAGTTAATAAGAGATACCAATCGTAACCCAAATCTCTCTTTAACCATTTTTTTTCTTCAGACGCGTTTCTTCTTCACCTTCTTCAATAAACTTTATTTTTTTCTCCTACAAAATATAATTTTTCAATCAAAATCTTTCATAAAATTTTGTTGTTTAAGACGAGGTTTTAGGCCATAGCAATTTGAGTGTTTTATGTAAAAATCAAGTTCTTGAATTGACAAATTTAAAAAAAGTTTCATACAATGTGAATTGTGATAATTTGTATTCAATCATGTTACATCATGGACGAAGAAGAAGACAATGAGGGAGAGAATTTCATAGAAAATCGTGATGAAGAAGAAAAATGGTATGTTTGATAATAAAGAAGAAAAGAAACATGTTTGATAACGAATAAGAAAGAAATCAATATGATTAAAGAAATATCTTTACCAAATTTTTTACTCCTTAATTTAAGAAAACATTTGATAACTTAACTGATAAAATTAAAAAAATTAAAATAAAATAATTCTTAAAATCAACAATAACACCTACTATGATTATTAAAAGAGTTAATGAGGAGAGATAGATATTAAAGACTAAAAATTAGGAGACAATTTGACTAATAATTATGCAAAAATATTTTTTTGTTATAAAAAAAAAAATTTAAAAAAAATTCTATAACTTGCAATTATTTCTTTAAATCAATAATTATGAAAAATTATTGTCATAACAACAATAAACAATCTAATAAGTATATAAAAGATAATTTTCACATATTTAATTAATTTTTGTAAAAAATAATTACTAATTATTTAAATCAACACAATAAAAATGATAATAGAGATCACCCTTTATACTTTTCATTTTATAAAATCTATAAATTACAACTCATTTACCTATTTAACCTTAAAATATAACATGTTCTGGTGTTAATTTTCAACATCTGGTTTAACATATTTCCTTGAATTAAACAACTATTTTTAATGCTTTTCTTTTTTTTGAATTTCTTTAAAAATTATACAAGAAAATAAATTAAAAGTATAAATTTCAATATAATAACAATTTACTTGATTTAATGATAATTTTGTAACAAAATTATTTGGTAAATGAAAAAAATAAATATCTTGAAATAGGTTAACAATTATGAATTTTAGACCATTAAATTGCAAGTATAAATAAATAAATTATTGAATTACATATTCTTAATATATGATTTACATAATTAGTTCCACATAATTTTTATAAATTTGCTTGTAGAATTTCATGCATGATAATATTTATTGGAAAAAAACTAATAATATTTAGAAAGCTGAAACATTGAAAGTAGTGGTGGAGTCACTATTTTCACTTAGAAGGTTTAAAATATAAAAAAAAGTAAACATACGTAGCAATTAAAAAGAGTCAACATCTACCCTGTAAAGATAAAAAATACTTTTAGTTTTATAAATAATTTAATATTTTGTGAAAGGAGATTCGGATGAACACAGTAACCTTATCTAACTCAACCCTTAATTGAAAATACATGTGATTGCAAGCGATAATATCTTTGTATAAATTTAAATTTATTTGAAATAGTACTTTGTAAATAATACAGTAGAATAAGTTGACATTTAAAAGTAAAAAGTTGTTATTTGGCACATAACGATCCATAAATGGAGAACACGTAAGCTAGAATAGAAAGTAAGAAATGACCGATGACATTCTTTTTTGAGATGACTATGATTGTACTACCTAGTAATGAAATTACATTAATGCCCTTGGTCGCTTCCTAACTCATATTTCTATAAAATAATTTTGGAGAAGAGAGGATGTTTTTGAAGTGAGTTTAATGAATGCTGAAAAGATGATTTTACCCTTGGTCGTCCTTGAACTAATCTTTCTATAATATCTATGTCCAAAGTAGGAATTTGTTCAAATGAAAAATTAAGAATATTTATATTCTTGGAATAGTAGGGATCAATTTGGAAAAAAACAATGTCTTGATATTTCAAGGGACAAATAAGAAAGTTAACTAATAGAGAAGATCACAAAACATAATAACCTAGGTAAAAATATAATGTGTTATAATATATGCATTAAGATGTATAGCGGTATATAAGGTATTTTTAATTTATATCAAGAAGCTTGAAAAAAATGAAGAAAGAGATATTTTGAAGTTAAAGACCTTTTGCCCTTGATAGTGAGTATAATTACAAGTTTGCCTTTGGTCGTCCTCAACTCTCATTTTTATATAGTAGAAAATAATAACTAGATACATTTTTTGTCTTTTAGATAGTAAATTATTAAAATAATTTAAATTTTTAATTATTATAATTTATAATAGTTTTTCTTCTATTCCAATTTAAGTAACGCTAATATAATAATTGTGGCACTAATATAGTTTCGAGAGTCAACCAAATTTTTTGTGTTGACATATTATTTTGTGTCTATTTTACCTTTTATGAAATATTATTAATTTTTTAATGCTTAGATGACCATAATAATTAATTAGTGGTGATTTAGTAAAATCACGATTGAAGCAGCGAAGCAAATATGTGTTAAATGACTCATAACAACTAATTAGAAGTTATATAGCAAATTTACTATAAAAAATACTTGTGAATTTTTTTTATTGAGCCTCATATAAGACGTCAACTTAATTTAAAATATCAAAAGTTAAGTTATCAGTTTATGTTTGTTTTACCTTTTTGTTAAATATTGTTAATGTTTTAATACTTGGATGTCTTATAATAATTAATTAGGGAGATATAGTGAAATTATGGTTGAAACAGTTGAAGCAGATATGTCAAAAATGACTCGGGTTGATCACTATCCTAACATTGAGTTGCTGAGAACTCATTTCAACTCAGAGTGATCGATCGATGACTCGGGTCGGGATGAACGCAATACCAACGTCATGCAATTAAAAAAACTCGATTGGAGTTGTGCTCATTCATTCATCCCTAGTTCCACTTAAATCAATTGCAATAAAATCTGTTGCAACAAACGACTCAGTTGTTGAAAATTTTCAAACAGATATTCATATCTGTTGCAACAGATGACATATCTGATTTAATTATCAAATAGACATTTGCATCTGTTGTGATAGATGACTGAGCTATTGGAAATTTTCAAACATATATTTATATTTGTTGTAACAGATGACATAGATGATTTAATTAATTATCAAATGGACATTTTCATCTGTTATCACAGATGACTGAGCTATTGGGATTTTTAAATAGATATTGATATTTGTTATAACAGAGGACTGAGCTGTTCGGATTTCTAAACAGATATTTATATATGTTGCAATAGATGACATATCTATTTGAAAATCTTTTTTCTCTTTTAATTTTAAAGCAAGCTTCTAGTTCGAGTAAATAATATCAAGTAGTAGTACTTACTACTAAAGGTGGTAAAAAATATTTCTTGGATATCTCAAAAGTGAGTTCATTGAGCAGTCTTGTCTTGTCTTTTCAATGTCACTAGTCTTAGTCTTCCTCGTGCCCCTCAAATTAATAATGAAATTAATAAATATTAATTAATGAATATTGAAAACCTTCACGTCTACGTACACAATACATCTATAGAAATTATCTCATCTCTTCCTTCAGCTGTAGTTTATTTTATTCAACTCTCATCTTTTTCTTTCTCTTCTCTTTAAGGTCACAACCTTTTTTCTTTTTTTTCTCTTCTATTCTCATAAAGATCCTTTTGGATCTAAACCGATCCATATCTTTCCTCGACCTAAATTGTTGTTTTGATTCCCTTTTTGATATTAAGGTATGGTTCATTATTGCTCTTTCATTCTTGTCTTCTTCTTTGCAAGTTATTTGACATCTGTTTTTTTTATTTAATTACTATTTACACATATCATATTTATTAAAAAAAAATTGAAGGAACTTGTAAGTGTTGAATAAAAAAACCGAAATTTTTTATTACAATATGCGAAAAAAGTCATCTGTTGGGAGACGTTTAAAAGCCTTGTTGGCAGTATCATTTTTTTTGTATGTATTTTATTTGTTTGTTTATTGTTGATATAGTTATTGATGTTGTTGGTGGAGTTGGCGTTGTTGGAACTTGTGGTGGTGTTGATGGTTTTGAAATAAAGGATGTTGCTTCTTTGTTGTTATGATGTTGTTGGAACAAATGTTGTTGTTTCTTTGTTGTTGATGTTTTTTATTTGTAGTTTATGTTGTTGTTGATATTGCAACAGATAGAGAAACTGTTGGAATAAATCAAACCACCAGAAAGACTGGTTTGATGTATTCCATCAGACTCCACATCTGTTGCAACAGACTCCACATCTGATGCAAAAGACTCCATATCTAATGCAATAGACTCCACATCTAATGCAACAGACTCTACATCTGTTGCAACAGATGGATAATATTCTTTTTGTGACATCAATTTTTTCCTCTTCTTTGTAGATATAAGAAACTGACAGTTGATCAACTTTTGTCGGACCATCATAAGAGGCTGCAGTAAAGATGGGTTTGGAGGAATAAGTTGCATGCAGATGGAACCACTTCATATGTGGGAGGTATGTATTACTGATAATGTTATCATGGAAACACACATAGAGTGCACTGATTTTGTGAATGTTGTTTTTACTGATTAGTCATTGATCATTCAAACAAGATGTCTGTAATTTTACAGTTAAGTTTGGTAGGTCCAAACTGATAAGGCTGAGGGACCATGAATATGGTTCTAATACCCTGTTAAGATTTAATGTTGGTTGTTGCTCATGTTTGTTTGTCAAGCATTGTAAAGGGATCTAGTTTTAGTTTCATTATAAAGAGATTCAATAGCGATTAAACTAACTTTTAGGGTGCATTGGACCCTTAGAGGGCCTTCGAAGCTTAGCACTACATCTAAAAAGAATGAAAAACCAATATAGTTATTGCACTAGCCCAAATTTATATGATTGGGTTGCTCGCTCGGGGTGATGATTATACGCCAGAAGGTGTGGTAGGAGAATGCCTTCGAGGGAAAATGGGTGGTTAATGGAAGACTATATCATCTGAGAGCTAATTAAAGAAGATACATAGGGTAGAAAGTAACTTCTAGCGAATCTGGCCGATAGAATTATCTTAACAAATGCAAAATCTGAATCAAGTGCAAATCTGAAAGTGTATCCGATAATGTATTCGTCTGTTGTCTATCTGAAAGAAAAATAATGTAGATGGACACTTTGCTAAGACCAACAAAACAGCCTCACGGGCATCGAGGGTTGAAATGATGTAAAATAAGTCTAGAAAACTTACGCCAATAGCAACTGCAGTTAAAATAAGAAATCTAAGCGAAGGCGACAATTTCTAAATTTCATCACATGCCTTCTTGTTTATGTTTCCAATCAGGTCCAATGCAATATGGTTATAATTGATTATGTTTTCTTGCCTTAGCATGCTCTCAACATTCCTTGGAGAAGATCAGGTGTTTTTTGTAATATGTGAATCTCGATAATTTTCAAGCTTGCTGATTCTGTATTCAAGTTGGTCATTGCCATCTTCGAAGTTGGTCAAGAGTTCCTCATCTCTTGTGAGCTCGATTAGGGACACCACCTTCAAAGTTGTGGCATTCTAGAAACCCTTCAAAACACTTTCTTCAGAAGCCTTAAAGGATACATGGAGGGTCGTTGTGTTTATTTTAGGTCAAAATGTGTTGATGTACATTGAAGATGTGGTCCCAACAGTTGAACAACACACTTTTATCGAGCGTTGCTCAATGTATCTTGCTCAACCAATTTGATAAATTAGTAAGCATGGATTTACGTAGCGTATGATCTAAACCAGCTCTACCAAGCCTATCAAACATTACGTAACTCCAAACTTATTACCCTATCAAAAAATATACCCGAGTTAGTGCACAAATCGAACGAGCTCAATCTCTCAACCTTTCTGCTGATCACTCTTATCCAATATAGATGACAAGATATCTGCTATGCAAAAGTCTACACTGTCGCCAAACATGCTTGCCTGGGAGCAATTCTTCAGAAAACATCTGTTGATATCTTCTGAAGAATTGTTCCTAGGCAAGCATGTCTAGCAACGGTGTAGACTTTTGCATAGCAGATATCTTGTCATCTATATTGGAGAAGAGTGATCAGCAGAAAGGCTGAGAGATTGAGCTCATTCAATTTGTGAACTAACTCGGGCATATTTTTTTTGATATGGTAATGAGCTTGGAGTTATGTAACGTTTGATAGGCTTGGTAGAGACGATTTAGATCACACGCTACGTAACTCCTTGCTTATTAATTTATCAAATTGGTTCAGTAAGATGCATGGATAAACGCTCAATAGAAGTGTGTTGTTCAACTGTTGGGACCATATCTTCAACGTGTATCAACATATTTTGACCTAAAACAAACACAACGACCCTCCATGTATCCTTTAAGGCTTCTGAAGAAAACGTTCTGAAGGGCTTCTAGAATGCCACAACTTTGAAGGTAGTATTCCTGATCGAGCTCACAAGAGATGAGAAACTCCTTACCAACTTCGAAGACGACAACGACCAGCTTGAATACAGAATCAGCAAACTGGAGGCAAGCTTGAAAATTATCGGGATTCACATACTACAGAAAGCATCTGCTCTTCTCCAAGGAATATTGAAAGCATGCTAAGGCAAGAAAACACAATCAATTAATCCATATTGCTAAGGAAGTAATGATACTCTATTTTCCTTTCAATCTCGTTTGTGGTTTCGATCAGGTCAACGGCAGTGGACCTGATCGAAAACACAAACAAGAAGGCATGGGATAAAATTTAAAATTCAAAAATTGCCGCCTTCACTTAGATTCCTTATTTTAACTGTATTTGTTGTTGGCGTAAGTTTTTTAGACTTTTTTTACATCATTTCAACCCTCGATGCCCGTGAGGTTGCTTTGTTGGTCTTCTTCTATTTTTTATCTAGGTGATAATTCCGACCACGCAGCTCCCTAGCAAAGTGTCCATCTGCATTATTTTTCTTTCAGAGAGACAACAAACAAAATTACATTACCGGATACACTTTCATATTTGTACTTGATTCAAATTTTGCATCTTTTAAGATAATTCCATCAGCCAGATTCGTTAGAAGTTACTTTCTACCCTATGTCTCTTCTTCAATTAGCTCTCAGATGATATAGTCTTCCATCAACCACCCATTTTCCCTCGAAGGCATTCTCCTACCGCACCTTATGGCATATAATCATCACCCCGAGCGAGCAACCCAACCATATAAATTTTGGCCAGGGGAATTTCTATTGGTTTTCCGTTCTTTTTTTATGCAGTGCGAGGCTTCGAGGGCCCTCTAAGGGTCCAATGCACACTTAAAGTTAAGTCCAATCGCTATTGGTTCTTTGCACTGACGACAAATATTGATCCTTTCTCAAAACTTAACACGCATAAACACGAGCAACAACCATCAGTAATTCGTAACAGGGTATCTGCACCATCTTCATGAGGTCCTCAGCCTTATCAATTTCGAACCCATCAAACTTAATGTACACTACAGGATCTTGTTTGAATGATCAATGCCTAATCGATTAAAAACTGCATTCACAAAAACATTGTACTTTGTGTGTGTTGTCCAGGTGACCTTATCAGTAATACATACTTCACTCCCACACATATGATAGTAGATCCATCTGCACGCACCTTATTCTTCCTAGCCCATCTATGTCTTAAATTGAATAAACAGATGACTAGCTAGTTGCAACTGATGACACATCTGTTTATATTGTCAAATAATTAGAGACATCTGTTACGACAAATGATCAACCTGTTGCAACATATGACGTATCTGTTGGAGAAATCAAACAGATATATACATCTGTTGCAAAATATTGCCAGTATGTTGTAAGTTATCTAAAAGAAAAAATATATTTTGCAACAGATTACCCATCTGTTAGATTTATTTTAAAGCAATTTTTTTTCTTTTCGAGATACAATAATTTATAAATAAGTCCCTCCTTACAAATATGGATGATCCATATTCGTACAAGAATATTCATATCGAGTCCTTGTGTGAACTTTAAAGGCAGTTTGATGAACTCCAGAGAGATTTGGCTGACTTCGGAGCAAGGCTGCCGGATGAAAAATGTCCGATTGACAATAATAATAATAGTAGTAATAATAATTAGGTAATGTTTTTATTTTAGCGCATGTATTTTCCTTTTTTTGTATATCGGATCTACCCAAGGGATTCAAAAATCTATGAACATTCATTTCATTTTGTTGTCGACTTTGAATTTTTAATTCTTATTTAGTATTTAATAATCATTCTGTTTATTTCTTGTTCTCAACATGTCGACGGTTGGTGGTAGGGATTGAGCAATTTGTGTCAACAGAGGTTAATCTGCTACGGCAGATCGATCATATGTTGCACCTGACAGTTATTAATAAAAAAATATTATTGTTGTTATTGAGAGGGTGAAAAGACATGACTTTCCGATTATTCAATATGAAAAATATTTCGTAAATAAATAATAAGGAAATAAATGATAAACACAATTTATAACCGTAAAAGAACGGTTATTTAATTTTAATAACTGATCGTGACTTTTCACCATTTTTGTTTTTGAATTTGTTATTTAAAATTATTTATTATATAATAAAATGGTTATTATTTTATTAAGGAATTTGAAAAGGTATTTTTTTATTTATAAAATAAAAAGTAAGCAAATTTGGATTAATGATATGATGATAGTTTTTTTTTTAAAAAGTAGATTATATGTTGCAACAAATATATTATCTGATGCAACAGGTTCACTATTGTTGCAACAGATGATATATCTGTTGTCACAGATGATTTATCTGATGCAACCGATATCGAATCTATCGTCACAACTCAATAAAAATGGTTCTTGGAAAGAACTAATTAATAATAATAATCTGAAAAGTCATGACTTATCACAATATTTCTTAATTTAATTAAGTCATTACTTTTCACATTAATAAAAAATGTAATTAATAAATGGAGGTGAACAATTAGATTATATGTTGCAACAGATAGGTTATCTGATGCAACATATTTTATATTTGTTGCAACAGATGATATATTTGTTGTCACAGATGTGTTATCTGATGCAACAAATATAGGTCTGTTGCCACAACTCAATAAAAATAATTCTTCGAAAGAACTAATTAATAATAGTAATCTAAAAAGTCATGACTTATCACAATATTTATTTTTTTAATTTAATCAAAAATGTAATGAATGAATGGAGGTGAATAGTCCTGCCTTTTTGCCTCTCATTCAAATTCAATCCTCTATAAATAGGTCCCTCCTTACTCAATCGTTCATTCAACTACACTCTATTTATTTACTGCATCTCATTTTACACTCTAGAAGATTATGGCTGACCCAGTGTGGGACGTTGCTTTTCTACAAGACGTCGTGAATGAACTTCGGAATCAAGTTCGTGACCTGCAATGGGAATTGGGAGGAGTTAGAGCAAGAATGCTCCGCGAGATACGCAGGCTGGGGAGCGCCTTGCTACTTCCGGTTGAAGATTGGTCGGCTGACAATGATGATGATGATGATGATGATGATAATAATAATAATAATAATAATAATAATTAGATTATTATTTTTCTTTTAGTCTATTATATGTATTTTTATTTGTTTTTGCTTAATAAAAAAATTATGTTTAATTTGTGATGTTTTAATCCATATTTAATTTTCATTCTGTCTATTATCTTCTAAGCAAACATGTCGATGATTCGATGTAAAAAGGAATAATTTAGAATCCAGTAGCAATAGCAAGATTTATCTGTTGGGTTTGTGGCAGGGGCTGATGTGTTGTTCAAAACAGATTACTTATGTTGCAAAAGATAAGAAGTCTGATGCAACAGATAAATAGTCTGTTTCAACAGATGACTAGTTTGTTGCTTGGCTCTGATGTTTTAATTCGTACTCCCTCCGTCTCAAATTACCCGTCCCAAATTGAGATGTCACATTGATTAAGAAAAATAATTAATAACATGTCTAGTTTACCATAACCCACTGATCAGTTGGTGGGATAGTAGACGTGTTTGAAATAACCATTGTTTGCTATTCAATCGAAATTTCATAAGAGAAGAAGGCTTTTAACGTCGGTCGGCGTATAGTCTCCCTATTAAATGATGTTTCCATTTTAATTTGAAGAAAAAGTGATTAATGCAAAGGGTAAAACATGGATTTTTTTTAATCTTTTCTTGATTAATGAAAAAGACAAGTAAAATGAGAAATCGAATTAGAAAATTTGGGACGGATAATTGGACGTAAAGAATAATTTTGAATCCAATAGCAATAGCAAAAGTTGAAACATATTGGTTATCTGTTGGGTTTGTGGCAGGGGCTGATTTGTGTTGTTCCAAACAGATTAATCATTCGTTGCTACAGATAATTAGTCTGGTGCAACAGATAAATATCCTGATACAACAGATAATACGTCTGATGCAACAGATAAATATTCTGATGCAACAGATAAACAGTCTGATGCAACAGATAAATCTTTTGATGCAACAGATTACTCATCTGATGCACCAGATGATTGATCTGTTTAAATTGTAGGCACTTATGCTGGATTCATGATCGGGGTTCTATCCATTGTTGGAAAAACAGAAGTGTACCCAGATGACAAATACGAATAAAAATCATAATTTTATTTACCAAAGTCACCTATGAAGTAATTATGCCAAAGTAGAAAGTGATGTAGTAAACAAAATTTGACCTAAGAAATTGATCAGATCGCAGCAGTAGCGATGTACCAACAACAACAACAACAACAAATGGTCGACAAGAAGAAGATGAAGATGATAATGAAGCAGGAGATGATGATAATGAAGCAGAAGATGATGAATAAAGCAGTAGAAACAATGAACAACAAAAATCGCTAAGAGAGAGAAAACAATAATGGATGAGAAGAGAGAGAAAGACGCCTTTTTTCCATCTGTTTCCTGTTATTTTAGGTAAACATTGAGATCAAAGTGTAAATTTTAAAACTTATGGATTATTTTCAAACTTTCCCAACTTTCTTAATTCATAATAAAGTAATTGTCACCTCCAACTAATAATTAAGACTTGTGTCATCTACACCTCATTTTAAAACTCTTTTGTCACCTGTGGCCCAAACTCCCTACTTATATTGCCCATAAAATAGTTGAATTATTCACTTGTTAAGGATTTACATTTTCTCATCTAGTTTTCTCTCCCCATTTTCTCGTTTAAGGCTGACTCAAAAAGAATTCATACCGCAATTTTTAATTCTGAAAAACCAACTCTTAAAAGTTGTCACCGAAATTATAGCTAAAGCAACAATACTTCGATTTTGTTACGCGGATATGGCAAAGAAGGTTGCTTTAGCACTGAGTTTGATTTATTTATTTTTTGGATCCGGACATGAGTATATGCAATAAGTTTAGTTCTGGCACGATTTATAAGAGTTCTTGAAGGTCCGTTTCTTGATTTGCTTTCCCAAGGAACAAGTCAGTAAAGGCAAAAAGCAGTGGGCTCTTGGCCCATTTAATCCTATACAGTCTCGGGGACCATTCAACAAAGACACACGTCATTGATTTGGTTAGACAAATAAGTGTCAAAGTTGGTGATTTTTGTGTCAGTTGGAACTACAACTTCATTCTTTGATGATCAGATCAATAAAATTGCAAACGGGTTGGAGCAAAGCCAATAAAATTCATTTGGATATTGAAAGATGCGAGCGAATAAAGAGAACATTTCCTCAAAGATTTCACAAACAAAAAAAAAATTGTCAAAAAGTTGCTGCGGATGAAATTCTTTCTTAGGTTCCGTAACAGTGTGGCCAATGCATTTGAATCAGGTCAGCAACATGTTAGAATAAACAAATACTAAAGAGTAAAATTGTTTACAGCATTTTTCAGATTAAAAATCAGTCTACTATTATAAATGAAGAGGATCAATTATTTATAGGCTACAATAAGAAGATTCCATTAGAGCGCCAAAGTAAGGTTAATAAATTTGTGGCATGTATCCAAGTCGTTCACCAACTAATTAATAGTCATACGTCGCTTAGGTCATTACGAGCTCGTCTACGCACTTGATCCTTAGACATTTTTGTCCCCATGTTCTTTCCTCCGTGTCATACTGGACATGACTCCTTATCATGTCTTGCCCGAGGGCATCCTCTAAAGTTAACCTGTCAACCGGGCCAGGCCGGTTCAAACGGCACCAGCCCAGTTTTTGTTACTGGTTTTTAGGCCGGTCCCGGTTCAAGTCTTAATGGGCTGGTTTGATCCGGGCCCAACAGTAAAAACTGCTCAATCAACCCGTGATCGGCCCACTTAGCTTAAAATCGATTTTGTCCGGTCAAATCCGGTCAAAATGTAAAAAAAAAATGAATTTACATGTTTTCCCAATATATACTATATATACACACCTATATATATTTTAAATACGTTGAACAATAAATGTATAGCATATATACATTACATATTATACTACTTTAGATTTTAGAAAACATATACACGTGTATACAATAAAATAAATATATACTATTTTAGAGTTTAGACTTTAGTGTATACTCTATATAGAAAATATATACAAGTATATACGTATAATATAATATATATACTACTTAAAATACTACTTGAAACAATATACATACAACATATATACGTTATATATATACTACTTTAGAAAACATATACACATGTATACATTAAATATATACTATTTTAGTCTATAAAAAATATACACACATATATACATACAATATAATATATATACTACTTAAAATACTACTTGAAACAATATACATACAACATATATACATTATATATATATACTACTTTAGAAAACATATACACATGTATACATTAAATATATACTACTTTAGAGTCTATAGAAAATATATACACACATATACGTACAAAATAATATATATATACTACTTAAAATACTACTTGAAACAATATACATACAACATATATACATTAAATCTATACTACTTTAGAGTCTATAAAAAATATATACACATTATGTAGAATATATACTACTTAAAATACCACCTGAAAGTTGAAAGATATATGCATTACATGTTATAGTACTTTAGAAAATATACACACATATATACATACAAGATTACAATGTATACTACTTAATAAAATAATACTTGAAATTTTGAACATATATTAAAAAATTTACAATTTTACATACAACACTTAAAAGAAAAACTTATAGTATTTTTATATGTCAATACTAGTTGTCTAAGTAATATTTACTAACATTATTTTTATTTTTTCATTATATGTATATATGTTTGTTATGTTTATTACTTAGTGTATGTAAAGTTTGATAGTAATATATTAAAAGTATTTAATTTAAACTAGACATTCAATTTAAATTAAAAAAAATAAGTAAGGAGTGAATGAATGTTGTATTTTATTGATTGCAAAATGATCCAAAACTTACAATTTACATGAATGAAAAATCTATAAATTTTGCATCATTTTTTTCAACTCATGCATGTTAATATTAACGGGAACTGCCATAGGAAAGTCAAAATCAATGGGGGCAAAACCATGCATTGGACTAAATTGTGTTGAGTTCTCTCTTGAAGTCATAATTTCTTTAAGATTCTATTCGTCTTTCGGCTCCTCCTCCATTCCTTGATTTCTTCATTTCACTCTAATCCAATCTCTAAGGCAAACTAGAACATTCATAGCATTGCTTCTCAATGAGTGTCGGTTGTCTCCAAGCTGTTGTCGTTCCTGACTAAAAGCGCTCTCCGATACAACGGTTGACATTGGAACATTCAATATATCTCTAGCTAATCTAGAAAGCACCGAATATTATCTTTCATTATTCACTCATAGTCGTAAATAAAGAAGGTTCCTCTTCAAGTTGTATCTCCAAAGCATTATAAATAATTTCTACTATAGAGAAAGGACGGTTAAGGACGATCAAGGGTATGACCATAAATATGCTCACTTTCAAGGGTAAAATGGTAAGATTATTTTTAAAACCAAACCACGAGCTTCCTTTTCCTTCCAGATATTTCTCCATCTCTCTCTGCACACAATTATACAACTCTACTTCCTCAAGCTTTCAAACACCAAATCCAATCTTGGATCAAAATAACAACAAGAACACTAACTTTTCAGGATGATGTTTGGTGGTTCACTATTTTTTCATTGTTTCTCTGTCTGTAAGCGGCGATGGATAAAATGGTTCAAACGACGGTACAAGAAGTTACTGGTTTACCCACCACACTATTTGGGTATTTTTATCTTGCTTTGAACTTTGTTATATCCCTCTGTCTTTGCATTTTCAACTATAAAGTCTGAATCTTTTTTGGTTCATAGGAATTCATGCCAGATTTAACTTATATATACACTGACAGTATAAAGAAGTTTTAAAACTGTTAATATTAAAATAACATTAAGTTGAGCGTAAATGAAGTAGTGAGGATTCATATAGCTGATTTCAACTTGTTTGGGACCAAGATATAGGATATATTCGGTAGGAAGAAAAATATTTTCTTGGAGAATATTTTTTTAGGGAAATAAGTGAATTTTGATTTATTTTTTTGTGTTGGATAAGCAACCAAAAAATATCACAGTGAAAAGATATGTACTTAATCTAGACAAATATTATCGAGGGTGGGGGTGGGCGTAGGGAGGATGGGATGGGGGCTATGCAGTGGGGGGTGAAGATGAGGTAGGTTAGAGGGAGACGGAGGACACAATCAATATAGAATGCCATATGTGGGACTTGTTTTTCCCACTTTTATGAGGAAACATATAAAATATTTTACCTACCGAACATAAGAAAATTGAAATCCTTCTTACCTAACACACCTGTAGTAGTTGTCACTGCAATGGATTTCAACCTAATATATAAGCTAATCTTCCTTAGGTTACTAATCCTACATTTTATGGATGGTTATGTGTAGTTTATGTTTTAGTGACCTGATTGTTAGTTTATAACTGGTGTATAAAAGTTAAACTTATTTCTGATCAACAAATTCCATGATAGGTTGTCCATGAGCATGACCTATTAGAAAGAGATGTTGAATTATTTCGTAGGCATTTGTATGGTGATGGAAAACCAAAGCCGACATCAAAGGGCGTTGTGGGAGCAGAGCTGGTTGATGGGCTTGTTATTCAGGAAGGTGATTATAAATTAGTGAAAACCCGCTTCAGTGCATTCTTTAACACGTACCTTCATTCGTATCTTCAGGGAATTGACGTCACCAACTTGGTCATTATACATAACTAAATGCTTATAAGCAAGTTTTTCTCCAGCTGTAGATTTCAGGACTGGATTAACTGATGTGTTTGTATTTTCCAAATCTCCGATGTTTCTTTTTTAGGTGTTCAAACTCCAAATTGCATACGAAAGACTATCTTTGATGTTGTAGCATTGGACCATCAACTTGTGACGGTCATTATAGATACCACGGCTACTGCTACCCCTGATATACATATTGGTATGTATTCTCAAGATCCTCATCAAGCGTTACAGATCCCTAAAAGCTGCCGCTTTTGTGCTTATTTACGTATTGAATTTTTAGTTTTAATAGCTTTTGAATATTTTCCGTCCTTTATTTTATGTACTGCCCGAGTTGGTTAGTATTAACTATCAAATTACTCCATATAATATCTTATTATAAGTGGTTACGAATTACAATTAATGATCACTTAACCGAATCATAAGTTTGGAGTATAAAGGTCGATGTTTCTCCCTGTCCTCAATACATGCTTTAGTGTTTAACCTTGTTTTGTCTTGTGAAGTATTTACACTTAGATTCATCGATAAATTTGACACATACTTGAAAGTTCAGGCACCCGGACCTCCTTATCTTTCTTCTTTGAAAAGCTTGTTTCTAAGGAAATTACCGTGTAAAATGGTTTGGATCCACTCTTCTCTAAGCCATAATCTTAATTTTGGATCATAATTACCAAATCATCAAAATAATGGTGTGCATATTAATGGATAGGTTTTTTATGTTAATGTTTTAACGATAGTTTGTATGTCAATAAAAATTTATAGAATTTTTTACGATGGTATGCTCATATTTGTGTAATAAATACAATACCTGCAGTTTAAAAGAGTATCAGAATGTTTATTAGGGATGTGTTGTACAGTATCCATTCGAGGTTTCTCACCTGTGTCAATATTTAGTTGATAAAGAAGGATATCTCCTAAGCCTTTTCGTGAATGAGTCTGTGCAAACATATATGGTATCGTTCATAAAGGAATAGTGTATCTTGAATCAATTTTGTCAAGACAAGTGGTTATAATTTTGTCAATTTTGTCTTTAAAGTTCTGTTTGTTGGTACAATTTCATTCTC
Source organism: Capsicum pubescens (assembly GCA_030864215.1). Classification (NCBI taxonomy): domain Eukaryota; kingdom Viridiplantae; phylum Streptophyta; class Magnoliopsida; order Solanales; family Solanaceae; genus Capsicum; species Capsicum pubescens. Next base: position 313,176,080 of record CM061538.1, on the reverse strand, counting down.
ATGTTGTTTTTTCCTTGTTTTTCCTTTTGTGTTTCCTGTAAGACTCGATAACTTATTGATCCGAACATATACTGGTCTATGATTCCAAATATTGGATCAGTTCTCAAGGGCCTCCCGTAGGTTTAACATGCCCTTCCATTTTCAAATTTCATCCAAGAATACAATTGTGTGCGCTCTCCTACTAGCACTTTGGCAATTTGTATCGGGGAAGAAAGGAGTTTACATCTTTTCTCAACCGTAGAAAGTACAAAGAGATGGCAATGTCTGCTCTGAAAAAGAAGCACGCTAGACTCTCTCCACTCGAAATAAGCTTTCATCTCAGAGATTTTCTAGGATCCTGCCACCTCAAAACTGTCGAGGCACCTACAGGTTTGCTTGTTAAGGTTGTGAAGGATTAACTTAAACTTTATTCTGATTAGACAAAATTTCTCCGCGATGCTTTATTAATAAGATCTCAGATTTCACGTGTTGTATAGTATTTGCTTCCAGTTGTTATGTTAAATGTTCATATATTTTGATGTAATTATAGGGTGGATCCACAAAATATCACCTGCGGTCAAGGTGCCTCCAAGTTTTTAGCACTGAACGGGATCGTCGTGATTTGGTGAGTGACTTTTTATCTTTTTGATGTAAAAAGGAATTTGTAGATGAAGCAGAATTAACACTTATTCTTAGACTCTCACTCTATATAAGTAGTACTTAGCCTCTTAGAATCCCTGTATGTTTGAGAAGGGATTTTCCTATTGGTTTTTTGCTCACTTGTAATTAGTACATCAGTTCCTTAGTGTGAGCTTTATACTAACACAATTATGTTCATGCACTCGACCAGTATTGGATGTCTTGATAGTTCAATAAGTGGAACCAAAAAATTTGAAGTACAACCATTGGATCAATAGTTTTTTCTGTCGCAGCCTCTCATTTTTCGTATGCTATTTTTTAACTATTTAGTTCTCAAGAATTGTGTTTTATAATTAACAGGAGGGTGGAGAGTGATTCTTGTTTATAAACAACTTATCTGCATACGGTGTGTGCATGATTTTATTGAACTCGCAGAGCTAAAATTAAATAATTTAGAAAGTTATTTTGTATCTGGTGTTGAATAATTTAACAAAATTTAATTTTTCAAGTTATTATTTAACACCTTTTTTATGGGTTATGGTTTAACATTCATATCATTTTTCTTTATACTCTTTTTCCATGATCATGAATCTTTAGATATTTCTTAACTTAACCATGGATAAAATGAATGTAAAAGGATAACATGTGTCATGCATTTAGTTACACCAGGTGCAAGTAAGACTTCTTCTTAGCCTGATAATCTAAAAATCTAAACCAATGTTGTGTAGTGGTTCCATCTTGTCTATGACATGTTCTTCGTAATTATTAAAGTTGTTAAGAATCTACAATAACCTTTTTAAAGATCTGAACTTGTAAATATAATATCAGCCCGTATAATTGTGATGAGAATCTGTGAGAATTTGTAAATTTGATATCACTCTCTCCCAATCTAGGTTAAACCGTTTAAAGTTTGAGGCACTAATCTAGCCGAACATTTCGAATGTGTTCTTTTCTTATTTTTTTTATGTAAGGTGTCATCTTCTTTATGAATCTTAGGAAGTTCTAAAAGGATTTGGAACTAGTGGGTCTGTTTCATTTCCAATTTTCTTAGCTGCAAGTCTCAGAGGCATTAAGCTTGTAATTTAAGAACATAATTCAGCACCCAGGATAGCTAATTGAGTGCTTTCTTTATTTTCTTATAAAGTGTTTGTTGCATTTAACTCTTTTGTTGATCATTTTTGGCAAAAGAGCAAGTGTGTGGTATGCGGAAATCCAGTAAGATTGTCGTTGAGGAAGTATGCATTTAAGGCCGTGGGAAGAACACATTTCTTTCCAAATTCTATTGTAGAGAAAGGGGATGGTAATGTGGTGTTGATTCTTGGGGGCTCATTGGGTACTAATGAAATTAATGTTCCAATCTTGCATTTGTATTCTGAGATGTTAAATGAATGAAAAAACTTATTTTTGATATGGCAAACTGGGGTCTTAGCATATGATGAGATGGAGAGCCTCGTGAAATTTCATCCCCGGTTATACATACCCTCGTGAGTGTTGTTTTATTTCAAACAATTATGTATTTACTGTATGTTAAATTTAGCATTTCAGGCTTCTAAGTTAAGGAAGGGAGTGCCATTTTTTCTCCGTTTTATTCTGATTTAATCCTAACTTGGTGAAGGTTCTTGCACTCGATGGATTTAGTGCATACAGTTGCTGACCTTATTGTATCTAGAGCTGGAGTAATGATCTGCTCTGAAATTTTAGTTGCTGAAAAACCATGTATGCTGGTAAGTTCACACATAGTTGGTGGTTGAGTGTTATTTTAATATCTAAACCTAATCTTGTTATCTTAAGTTTGGTGGTTGTTTAGAACTTTGAGTCTGTGGTAGTATTATCCTATTCATGTAGTCTTTGGCTTTTATTCGTTGTCATCTATTGTTTATTATATTTAAAAAGTTGCACCTTGTTGTTTAATATAACAGTTGAATAATGCACCAAAAGTTTAATCATTCTTCTGTTAATCAGTAAGGTTATTAAAGTAGCACTCTACAGCTTTCCAACCATACACAACACTAAAAAGATCCAAATCACAACACAATTTTCTGACTTAAAAGGGCAGAGACCTCTAAACCTAAATGGCCTCAAGCATACATCACCAGTTTTAGATACAGGGGTAAATTAGATTTAGTTTTAAAACAGTATCATGACACATTTCAAACCAAAGTTAAAACATGTTTTCATTCTCCTGTTATACATTAGATGCACATCATAAGTTAAAACTGTTTCCATTCTCCTGTTCTGCATCAGATGCATGAACATTTCCTTTTATTACTTAATATGTTTTGCCTTAATTTCCTATTAGTTTTCATGTTTTCCTTCACTACTATTTTTTTCTTTTTTCTTTTTTATTTTTATTACTACTTTGATATGCTTCACTTGAATGGGGGTTTTTCGGAAACAACTGCTATAGGTCCTACAATCTTTGACATTAAGACCCTATCTACAATTTGGAAGACAAATCTTTTTCCAAGCTACCAGTGAAGTCTTTTTATTCCCATTAGTGCATCCCCACAAACATTTCCTGCAACTTTTCTCAATTTTCTTTGGTATGCTTTGTGGTAAGACAAAGACAGTAACCCAAAAGCTGTGAATGTCAAAGTAATCTTCACACTTGCATCTTTTATTTTGTTCGTTATCAGATTTTGCTCTTGATAGTCAGAACTCATTCTAGAAAGATCCTCAACCACCGTGATAAAATTATTTTGTTCAAGAAGCTCTCCAAGATCCTCAAATGGCTTAGTAATATCAAATTCATTCATCTCATTGTCACCATATCGTCTTACACGACATTCCCCATCACCAGCAGAAAAAACTTTCTGTAATGCCTGAATTGCACTAACTTTAACACTATCCAGCACAGCTATAGCTTCATCTCCAATCCTTGCAATAGTTGCACCTTCCAACCTTTCCAAATATCTTAAAACAATAGGGTCATCATAATAGTCTCCAAACTTGAAAGTGACATCTTCTGTCTCTCCAGATCTAGGAAAGACCACTTTCATCAACCAGGGATCCAAAAGCTTACATAGTTCAGGCTGCAGATATTTTCATTGTCATCTTTCTAGTGTTCTTCAATAAAAGTCACAATAGATGAATCTCTAAAATTTGGACCTTTTTCCTTTAAAAGGGATGTGACCCATGTTTACCCTTTATACAACAAATGTTGAAATTTCTACATATAAATTACTGAAAAGTGATATGTAAGAATTTTAATGGAGTTGGAGTTATTTAATTATTGAGTTTGTTTTAGTGGTTTTTGGAATTTGAATATGTGGGTTTGGTACCTACATCTGGTTCGTTACTGTGTGATTCTTATTAGTTCTTGTTGCCGATAAATCCAGTGATGCATTCCTATATTGCTTGGTGAAAAATAGTTTTTCTTATTTATAAATCTTGGGAGTTAGAAACTTGGAGAGTATCCAATTTGAAACATCTTAGTACGAATATGTTGGCGAAGTACTGGAGTTGGTTTTAGTATGTACCCTGACATTATTGGTGAAATGATATATATTAATTATATTGTTGTTGTTTTGTTATTATAATTTAGTACAATATCATTAAATCACATTATTAGAATACTAATATTTGATCATTAAATCTAATTTAACAGGTGTTTGATCTTGACAACTCAGGAGATTGCTCACAATATGAAAAATGCATCTGCTATCGTAGAATTTATAAATAGTATATATACCAATATAAATAGGCACACGATACTGATATTTTTATATATTGAAATGTATCTATTTTATATAATGAAACAATTAGTTTATACTGATGTTTATATGCAACTTGATCATTATATTAGATTCATAGCAAAATTATGCATTAGGCCCCGTGCAAAGCTCGGGCATACCTCTCTAGTAGAACTAAATTTGGCCATAGTATTATATTTCATACATGGATTTATTATAGCACTAATCAAATAAATTGGGAAAAGCGGATAAAAATATTTTTAAAATTTAGCAATCATAACAGTAATAGCTTCTTTGTAACCTTCTTTATTCTTATATTCGTTAAGCAAATAAGAAATGTCATCTAAATAAGCTAAAATATTACAAATAGTAGGATAATAAGCACCAGAGAATTCAATCGTAGCTAAATAAAATGTTTCCAAAAATTTAACAAGATTAATAATTGCCGCCTAATCAGAATCATGTAGCATACACTCAGGAAAAGAACTAAAATATTGATTAAAAGTCATTGTAATAGAAATTTTATAAGCAAGACAAGTTTTTAAAATAAGTATAAGTAGCATTCCATCTAGTATCACAATCTTCAGGCATAAATATCGATCTAAGTCCATTTTATTCACATTTGATTTTAAATTCTCTCACTCTACCTTTTCGATTATTTTCTTGAATAAAGCCAACAGAAAGACGGACCTTTTCAATATAAAGCTCAAAAAATTCAAGACCATCAATTAAATTATATATATGACAAGCACACTTAACATGAAATATTTCACATAACAGCGGATAAAGTTCAACTTTTAACAACTCAACAACAGTCTTGTTGTTAGATGCATTATCAAAAGTTATACATAAAACTTTTCTTTCAATACCATAATATTTTGCTACTTTAGAAATTAATTTAGAAATAAATCTTCCAATGTGCCTATGATCTTCATCATATAAAAATGCTAGAATATGTTTTTGCATAACAAAATTACTATCTATCCAGTGACAATTAATTGTTAAATAATCATTTTTGCTAACAACACGATCAAGACAGAAGTTAAAGCAATTCTAAATGGAATATTTTTTAATAACGTAGATAAATAAACTTATTATGCATGGAGTCTAAAAATATCGTCCCGACAAGTACTTCTAGGAATACCTGTAAACATAGAATTATAAATTACTTGAATATAATGAATAAAAGTTTTCAAAGAAGCAAAAGTGAAGAGGCAAACAACCCACAACTATCATTTTCGCTATTTCTTCCCGGTCCTTCATTTTATTATAATTCTTAACTAATTATCCAGTTGTTGGGTTCAGTCTAGTTTGTGCTGGCCCACCAACAGCCTTACCACCTTGTGCAATACTTAACTCTCTTGCGTGTCTATCTTTTAAATGTCTCATCAACGAACCCGTACCTATTTTATTGCCTCTGATTTTATGCTCATAGACAATTTCACAAATATTGTATTGCACCTTACTTTCTTCTTCTATTTTAAAAAAAAATCTCATGCAATACTAGTTCTTCTACAAGATCTTGTAGGGGCACGAGAGGACTGGGAGGAAGATTAATCGATCAGATCTAACATTAGCTTTTGCGACTACGGGTGTCTCACCAATATTTTCATCATCACATCTAAATTAACCGTGTCTACTTCATTCTCTTTTTCTATACCATAATTTTTCTGAGCTTCTAAATAATTCATATTGTGAGCACCTACACCTATTTCATCCTCAAAAGGTTGACTAATTGATACCAAAGGCACACGGGTATATCTAGTACTCTAACTATCTCTACCAGAATCATCACCAATTCATTTTTTACTACCACTATCATTTTCGGGGGAAAAAAATTGACACTTTTACCGAGGTTTTTTAATTTATCCATATTATAAATTAAACTAAAAATAATTAAATACACAAAAATAATAAAAATAAAAATTCAACAATTAATACACTAATTAAAAATTAAAAGTGAGAGATGGAACGATAATACCAAATTTTAAAAGTATCAGAAAGTTGCGACTTTAGAAAACTTCCACTTGATATTTGTAATTGCAAAATTAAAAAATAAAATTGAGAACTTTAGGAGATAATTAGAATATTTGAGAGAGAATGAGAGATTAAGAATGTGTGAAAAATGATTTTGAATATAGGGTATTTATAAAAAAAAATTGAATTAATTTTTTTAAAAATAAAATGGGAAAAAGTGCCAATTGGCCATTGGAAGGTCCACAACTTCATTATAGTTGTTGGGCCTCAACGGTCCAATTGACTATTCTCGAAACGGCTACTTCCAAATTTTTTTTAAAACAAATTTAAATTATCGGGCTGGTTCGGGTAATCAGTGGGCCTGATCCGATTTCGTAATTGGGACTATCCACCGGGCCAGTCAACTCAGACGGCCCAGCTCAAGACCGGTGGCCCAATAACCCGGAGGCCCATCAGGTTGGGTTAGACCGGGTCGGGCTTTCTAAATGGGCTGGGCTAATCGGACTTGAACGGGCTGGGTCGGCCCACTTGACAGGTTTACTCTAAAGGCGACTTGATATCTATGTCTTTGATAAATTTTAGAGAAAAGCCATAGTTACTCCCCTAAACTTGTCATCAAAACTTACTTTAGCACTTAAACTTAACTTGTAATTATTTACCCCTTTAATAACTTTCAAGTGAATTTTATACCACCCCAATAATATTATACCACTCTTACTATGGAGAGTACAGTGTATACGCACCACGTTTGAGACACGTAAATACAACAACAAACCTAGTGTATTCCAACAAAGTGGGGTCTGGAGAGGGTAAAATGCACGCAGTCCATATCGCTACCTCCAAAAAAGTAGAAAGGTTGTTTCCGATAGAACCCCGACTCAAGATAAAGAATAGTAAACAAGGTCGTAATGAAACAAGAAGCAGGATGAATGGCGTAACAAAAATAAGGAACAAGGAATAATAAAAATAGAAATCAGAGAAATAAGAGCAAAATGAAATAGGAAAAACGGAATAGGACACCCACCTAGTAGTAACATACACTCACAGACCAAAGACATCCACCACACCTAAAATCTCCTGACTAGAGGCACCTACCTATGGACACAGTCCTAGGATTACTAACCGACTACACAAGAGCTCTCATAACTACTTTCTATAACCCACACACTCATACTAGCCTTCTACCCTTATTCACGACTTCCACTATCTAGGGTCATGTCCTCAGTAAGCTGAAGCTGCTCCATGTCATGTCTAATCACCCTCTCCAGTATTTCTTCGGCCTACCTCTACTCTTCCTGAATCCATTCAAAGCTAGCCTCTCATACCTACGAACTGAGGCACCCGTGCCCCTCCTCATCACATGCCCAAACCATCTCAGCCTTTCTTCACGCATTTTTTCCTCCACCGAAGCAACTCCCACCTTTTCCTGGATAATCTCATTCCTAAATCTATCCCCTCTAGTAATTCCACACACCCAACACAATATTCTCATTTTCTCCACCTTTAATTTTTGAATATGGAAGTTCTTGACTGGCCAACACTCCGCTCCATACAGCATGGCCGGATGGACTGCCACTCTGTAGAATTTACCTTTAAGCTTAAGAGGCACCTTCTTATCACACAACACTCTCGAGGCAAGCCTCCACTTCATCCAACCTTCTCCAATACGCTTAGAGACATCCTCATCAATCTCACCATTCCCTTGAATCATAGACCCAAGATACTTAAAACTATCCCTCTTACCAACATCCCAAGAATCCAACCTCACTACCACTTTGTCCTTCCGCCTCAAGTTACTAAACTTGCATTTCATAGACTCCGTCTTGGACCTACCTAACCTGAACCCCTTAGATTTAAGGGTTTGCCTCCAAACCTCTAATTTTTTATTCACACCCCCCGCGTTTCATCAATCAGCACTACATCATCCGTAAATAACATACACCAAGGCATCTCACCTTGAATACTCTGCGTCAACACGTCCATCACCAACGCAAACAGGAATGGACTAAGAGTTGATCCCTGATGCAACCCTATCTCGACTGGAAAATACTCTGAGTCTCCTCTCACCGTCCTCACCTGAGTCTTCCCTCTATCGTACATATCCTTAATAGCTCTGATGTACACCACCGGGACCCCATCCTTGGGTTCGCTCGGTGCTGAATCCTACTCTCAACTGAAAGACACTGATTATTAAACTGAACTGAACTAGACTGAGTTTCGCTGAGTTTTGTAACTGACTGAGTACTACTGTTCGTGACATTACGGAGACTATTCTATAGCTACTATGATCTAGGTAAACAACTAGATTTCGGGTATTAAATACCCCCAGGACTCGATAGCATCAATAGTGAAACATGGCACACTCTTGTAAGCACACTAGCTAGTCACTTAGTCATGATTCATTCATTGAGACATTTTGTCAAACACTTGTAAGGCATAAACTTGTACATGAATGGGAACACATGCTATCATATCATGATTTTTCACTATTCACTTTACATAGACATTCTAGCAAACACTTGGGGAGCATGATTATTTCACATAATGATAAATATATATAAATATCATGGCTACAATATTCAACTTGTAAATTCAAGTATTTAACATGAGAATCACATAATTCATCACACATGTTATCTTAATTTCATGAAACTTGTAATTAATCATGGATTGAAGACCATATAACAATACACACATGAACACAATCAACTCAAACATGTAATTCATGGAATCTCAATCTTGTAGTTTGAAAAAGGATTCTTGGGCTACATGGGTGGTAAAGACCCATGAATGAACATCTAACATACCTGGGAAGATGAGTTCTTGAAGTTTCTTGGTGAAATTCATGAGGAGTGCTCTTGGTTCTTGAAGTCTAGGGTTTTTTTAATTGAGAGAATGCTCTTGATTTTGGGGAAAATTGAATGAAATAGTGACTAATTAGGTTATTAGGGATTAAATCTCATGTTTGGAGTTGATTAGGGTCATGGAAAAAGACCCAAATACCCCTGGAAAGAATTAAATTTTTATCACTGAAAATCTCGATTTGGGCCATCACCGTGATGCGGTGAGCCACTGGATTTTATCAGCTAGTGCAGTCAAAGGACGAGTGCAAAATTGCACATTGGTGCGACGCGGAGGTATCACAAAGTCTCACTGAAAAGTGACAATTGCGAAAGAGCACTCCGACGCGATGCGTCATTATCGTGTTGACACACTGGAAAAAGCCAATTGGGAACTAGGACTTCTTCGTGATGCTCTGGAATCACAGAGTTTCACTGGAAACTGACATTTCCATTTGGCCTATCACCGTGACATAGTGCTGCTTAGTTTGGCACACTATTTTACTAAAAGGGCCATAACTTCTCTCCCGGATATCGGATTTGGGTAAATTTTATATCGTTGGAAAGCTGATTGAATTTTCTATACAATGGTGGGTCTTGAGCTGAAAAATTATGAATTATTTGAAAGTTTTATGTAGGAAATCTCGTGTACTGGTAGCTAAACTAAGCTAGGAAAATACGGGGTATTACATCTTTATCGTCCCATTTCTTCTTTCACAGGTAAAAAATTATGACTTTTTAGTTATGAAGAAATAGAGAAACTTGACACAACTTCTCTTCTAGTATTGGTTAATAGTTTTAATATTTCTTGCTTAAATTTGAAATGTGGACTGAATAAAATCCTAATTTCTGGCATTTCTTCTCTACTCTTTTCGGTGTGAAATATAATTTTTCGTTGTTATTGTAGTTTTTATTGTTGAACTGTTGATTTGATTTGTTGGTAATTTTTCATCACCATTGATGTTCTTAGTGTGTGTATGTTGTGTTGGTGTTTCTGGGTTGATTCGTTGTATTTCTTGGTAAAAATGGTGTTGCAATAGATGAACCATCTGATATAACAGATTGACCATCTGATGCAACAGATAGAAATCTGATACAATGAATTGACATTCTAACTGATCATTAATCTATTGCGACAGACGCCTCTTCTATTTGGAAGAAATCTAAACAATATTGATCCAACAAATAACTCATTTGGTAACAGATGAGTGATCTATCGCAACAGATAAGTGATCTGTTACCATCTGATGTAATAGATGAAAATTTGATGCAATATATAAAAATTTAATGCAATAGATGAATAATCTAACAGATCATTCATCTGTTGCGACAGACGACACTTCTGTTTGAAAGAAATCTAAACAATATTAATCCAACAGATAACTCATTTGGCAATAGATGAGTAATCTGGTGTAACAGATGGGTGATCTTTTTAATTGTTTCCAGTGGATTACTCATCCGCTCCAACAGGTTGGTTATAGGTTGCAAAAGTATCCTACCTGGTGCAACATATTAGTGATCTATTTTTATTATTTCCAATGGACTACTCATCTGCTACAACAGGTAGATTATATGCTATAACAGATAACCTACCTGCTGTAAAGATTAGTAATCTATTTTTAATGTTTTCAACAGATTACTCATCTGTTGCAACAGGTCGATTATATGCTGCAACAGATTACCTACCTGGTGTAATAGATTAGTGATCTATTTTTAATGTTTCTAATGGATTACTCATCCACTGCAATAGGTCGGTTATATGCTGCAACAAATAACCTACCTGGTGCAACAAATTAGTGATCTATTTTTTTATTTCCAATGAATTACTCATCCGCTGCAACAGGTCGGTTATATACTGCAATAGATAACCTACCTGGTGCAACAGATTAGTGATCTATTTTTATTATTTCCAATGGATTACTTATCCACTACAACAGGTTGGTTATATACTGCAATAGATATCCTACCTAGTATAATAGATGTGTGGTCTGTTGAAATTATTATTTTACTGTTGTACATATTTGATTTACTGTTATCCTTTTTTAACGATGCATTAATTAATTATAATCTATTTTATGTTCCTGTTAATTTTAGATAATATGGCTCCCAAAAGAAAAAAAACAGAATCAAGTCCAAGTAAAGGAACAAATGAAGCAGTTAGGCTACATCCACCACTCTATGGGCTTGCTTTACAAGTGTTATCTCAATCAGGAGCAGAAGATGATGAACATGGAAAAGAGGAATGTTTCAAAAGAGAAGATCCAAATGCTAATAGCCCTTCCACCAAAGAGTTGATCAAAACCTTCTGCATTGATCATTATCGTGTGAGAATGTAGTTTGATGGTGCCATAGATTTAATGGGTGATTTCATGGTTAAGTCAGCCATGGGAAAATCTTTCGCCGCCTTCAGAAAAAAATTGGATGTTTATTTCAGGGACAACTACTTTGGGCAATATCTTAATTTGCCGGAGGACAACAATTCTCGTTTCCAAATGAAAATGGTATATGATCTTCTCAAACATAGGTTTATGTATGAAAACAAATATAAGATGAATGAGGCGTGTATAAATTACCATGGAATGCTTGTTTGTTTGGGTTGGAAGGAGTTTGCCATAGTTACTGGATTAAAATATTATCCTCCTTCTCCGTCTCAAGTTATATCTACTCTAACCCTAAAAAGCACTCCACAAACCTAAAAAAGGCAAAGTCAAGTTGAGTGATCATGATAACCTAGTATCCTTTATTGGTCTAAGCTTTAAAAACATAAACTTGATAGAAGAGTAAAAGGTAAAAAACTTTCAAAGAAGTACAAACAATCATTGTGCTTGGTTTGATTTGTACAAAATGTTCTTTGGGCGAGAGACGTTAATAACAACATACCACTTGGTTTGATAAATCTCTCTGAGGATCTTGAGGTATTTAACAGCTATCCTTGGGGTTATGAAAGTTATAAAATGACTGTCAAATATTTATTGACTCCGTTAACGCCAAGGACAGTCAACTTATATGGCTTTCCATGATCTTTCATGGTAAATATTTCTTTTATCATGACATAATTTATTTTTTTATTCAATAATATTTTTGATTTATTGGCGTTATTTTATAGGCTTAGGCATTTGAAGTCATTCCTTATTTGAGACAACAAGTGAACTACCAGGAAGAAGTTTCTTGTCCAAGAATCCTAAGATGGTTATCGGCCAAAACTGATAAAAATATAAAATTTTTTGATCTCTTCAACCCCCCGAAGGAAGTGTAAGTCTAATTCTAATTAAATTTTTGTTTTAATTAATTATTTTTTAAAATGATTTCATCATCATTGTAATATATGTATTGATTTATTTTATATTATTCATTTGTGGCTTGTTTCGATCAATCGAGAGTTGAAGATGCCATTTTTTCTTACTTTACAGTCTGTGCAAATTTTATCAGACCCTAAAGTCATTAATAGAATAAAGGAGAAATTGTTTGGAGCAACAACCATCACAAGAAAAATAATTTTAGAGGGTGGGCTTGTTGTTGTTGATGATGGTAGTGGTAGTGGTGCTCCTCTTACAGATTTTGAAACAACAAACTATTATGATTATGATCATACTGGTTATACAGGTTTTGCCCCTTCTAGAGAATGTTCTGCATGCAAATGTCCAAACTGCAAGGCAAAACATGATGGAGTGATTAATGCTATTAATGTATTAACTTCTTCTGTAAAGGAAATGACATTTAAGAGGGGTGTCATTCCATCAAAGAGGATTTCATATCCATACACTCCACTAGAGATCAAGGTGGATAAGAGAAGAAGGAAGAAATTTCCAAGGCATCATCAAGCATTGAAAAAAGCAAAATTGTAATTCCTCTGTCTCTGTCTTGCACCTTTGATCAATGTACAAGGGCCACAGGAGAGCAACATGAGCAGGAAAAAGCGAATGTATATCATCTGTTCCAACAAAAAAACAAACACATCTCTGTTTTAACAAATTATACATCTGCTATAAATTATCCAACATACATATATATCTATTGCAACTGTCGTATAACCTGTTGCATCAGATGCGTTATTTATTGTAATATATGTTCGTCTGTTTCAGCAAATCAAATGGGTATTAGTACTAATTTAATTTGTACCAACAAATCATTTATATGTTGCAACAGATCATTTATATGTTGCAACAGATGGGTCATCTGTTCGAAATTATCACACAACTTTGTTTTACCTGTTCGAATTTGTCCCAACATATGATCCATCTGATGTAATAGATAGATAATATATTGTATATCTGTGATTAGCATTGAAAATTCTAGCTTTCAAGGTGGATGTCACAGTAGAAGCTACTGCTGAACAACATAATATCACAGTTGATAATCCATCAATTGCTTCCATGAAAGAAGAAAGAGTGTAGTCCGTCAGTTCGGGAAAATGAAAGAATTACCCATTTAAAGGGTTCAACATCTCGAACGAGGCTCCAAAAAAACTAACAAAGTTGATCAACGACTATTCAGAATGGATTATCGATGGGCTGTTAAAGCATCACGCCGGTAGGTACATGAATCTTTTTTTAAAGATATTGATCTAAACAATTCTTGTTGTAAAAACATGACATTAACACATATAAATCATGTAGAAAATAAAATAACGAACACTACAAAGTGAACGAATCGAGTCTTGGTTTTGATATGTTCGACTTTGTTGTTCCACATTCTGGAACAAAGAATTGGTTCTATTTGATTTCACAGCCCCAAACTTGCTGGAATGATGAGGTTTAAATGTCATACATAATACTATTAATTAATACTTTATTTAATTTTATTTGTGTATTAATTTTATTACAATGTAATCTAAAATGTTTGATAATATGTGTTGTACATCGATGTCCTTTTTTACTACCTTCGAAAGAAGGACAAGTTGAAAACACAAGAACAATACAGATACATGACAGGCAATTATTTGTACAAAGTTTACATCAATAATATCTACGATAGGTTTTGTCAACAACAGTCGAAAGTTTCCCGAACTGAGGAATGCTTAATCAACATCATCAAAGGTTTAAGCATTCCATTTGGCTTACCTTGGCATTTGGTCGATGAAGTGTACATCCCAATCAAGCGTCGTTCTAAAAGAGAGGCGCATCCGAGTTTATAACTCAATGTAGGGAAGGAGACGTTTTGCACCGTCGTAGAAGATACAAAAGCTGGCTAAAATACTGTCTTCTTACCTTGATATAAGTGGCTTTTTAGACCAAAAGGTTCGTACTGATTGGTCGACGATTGAAGCATACCAGAATAAAATGGATAATCCATTTGTGTAGAATATGTTGAAGGAATTTCTCAACAACCCATTGGTATTCTATAAGTATCATGATATAGTTTTATTTCATAAATTTCACAACGCTTACATGAACTGCAAGATATGGATTATCTATTTTTTAAAATGCAGGAATTGCGATCTTTTTGTTGCCGCTTACGTTGAGTATATTGCTCTTTTATGGAAATATGGAGAAGCAAAGCTCAGATACCGTACGCAAGCGACATTAAAGATCTACAATGATCAAAGTCGAATTCCATTGCACCGAATGAAGAAAAACTTGTCCATATTGAGTAAATCTTTATAGCTTGAGTATATCAAAGTAATAACCTCTCCTTGGTAATTGTTGGCACCAAAGGTTAAATTGTTGATTTATTTGTAGAGTAGATCATTTGTACCCATAATGATTTTTTTACATTTAATTTATTTGTTGAGTTATTTTATGTAATTTCTGAAGGCTTTGATTTATTTTATGTTGTCGATGAATATAATTTAATCCTTACTTTTGAACTTATTAATTGAAATGGAATACTAGAATCAAATATCGCAACAGATAATATATTTGTTGCAATAGACGACATATCTGCTGGAAATTATCAAACAAATTTTGACATATGTTGCAACATGCAGGTCATCTATTGGAAATTATCAAACAGGTCTTTCTACTTTTTTTATTTATTCTAATAGATTACCTATCAGTTGCAACATATAGACTAAATGTTGCAACAAATCGTATATCTATTGCAACATAGATTAAGACATCTGCATAATGAAACAGAGAACCAACCTTTTGAAATAGATAATCAATCTGTTGCAACAGATAATCAATCTGTTGCATTATAAAAAAATCAACTTTCGTCAAACATAAAAAATTGTTATGGTGTTAGTCTTTGTACATCTCTTTCTTTATACGCAGGCTTCAAGCATCTAGTTAGTACCCCATAAACCCATACCTTTTGCATATTTTCCACAACGGCGTCGCATAGACTCAACATTTTTGTGCCGGTCAGCAAATATTTGATGTATGCAAGCAAGTACGGCCTGCACGTGGCACCGGTTTTATTCTTTTGAAGGTGCATGCCCTGGTTCCGACCTTCAAAATCCCATGCTTTTTTCATCAAGACTTCCGCTGGCAAATGATCCATCAGTTTACTCTGCCTCAAAAAGCTGGGGAGCAACTCCAACAGTGGCTGCATGTGGATATAAAAAGCTTTGTTGCAGAAGACAGGTAAGTTGCAGTTATAAACCTTAATCTTTCCCTCTTCGAAAAGTATCTCAACGGTGAGAAAATATTTGACTTCAACGTTCATGACTTCAAGAATTCTTTTTGCCTTGGTCCAGCTCTTGCCATGTGGATATGGCCTCTTCCCTCTAACATAGTTAACCATATCTTCCTCCCATTCATACATAGAAACTAACTGATAAAATCGCAGGCCACCGAGATTGTTAGCTTGATCCTTAAGATGATTATACCTATCCTTGAAACTATTGTAGGAGTTGAGGTCCATTATCCTATCGGCAGTATCATAAGCATCAGGGTATGCTAATTTCAGGCCCTTCATGAGGCAAAGAATTTCATCAACATACTGTGATATAAGAAGACAATTTTAAATAGATTAGTAATTGTAAAGAAGAAAAACATAGTGGAAAGATGCAACAGATGGTCCATATATTGCAGAGAGTTCTTTAAATCTGCTCATAGATTACCCAACTAATGCAACTTATGCAACAGATGTTTAATCCGTTACAACAGAATAATCACCAATTGTGCTAGAATACCCAACTGTTGCAATAGCCGACACATCTGTTCCGTATCTTCTTCTTCATGAAGTAGATTAGAAGGTTAGGTTAGGAAAAGTAAACTTACCTTATCCACATACCACTTACGCATAGTTGTCATGCTCCTAAAGTCTTGGGCGCCAAACACATACATGGTGTATTCTTCTGCTATTTTTTCTTCTTGGCATACTTGGAATTTTGCAGTTCCGTCCTCTCTTGGTCGCCAAGCGTCGTGTATATGTCCACCTTCTTCAGTGGCACCAAAACTTCAACAAATTTTGGAGAGGGAGGATCTGCATTTTTTTTGTTTTCGGGCTGGAGAGTATTTGGATAATTTTTATTTTTTTCCTCCAAACCATCATTGTAGGAGTGTATGACTCCCTCACCTTCTTGGATGGTATGGCATCGCTCTTGGATTTTAATTTCTTGGCAACTTCAGTGATAACCTCTAGTTTTTCAAGAATTTTATCCTATCTGTCCTTGCATACATTGCATTTGTAATGAGAATATAAGGGTGAAGAGGGGTGAGAGAGACCACTATAAGGATGGGAGGGAACGGTCTATGGGCAAAGAGGGACCTGTGTAAGGGGTTATTTCAAATGTATTTATTTTTTCTTGAGCATCAACATGCTCATCATCATAACTGGCAATAGCATCAGCATCAGGATGGCTGCCACCAACATCAATAAATCCACCAGCAACACCCCCAGCAGAAGCACCTGGATCTGTTGCAGTGGGTTGGTTATGAAGAGATTCAACAATAGGCTGACCTTGTCTAACTGCTCTTCTTATGGCTATTAAGCTAGATAATTCCTTCTTTATTAACTTCGTCATTGGGTCTGCTATTATATCAAAAAGACCTAGAGTAATAAAAAAAGTCATCCCTAAATCCTGCTCAGTACGCACGATCTAAAGATGCACAACCTATAAAAAAACAGATACATTAATGTAAATCATATAATAATAATTTGCACTCAGTTGGGTTACATGTTAACACAATCAATTTATGCAACAAATGATCTATATGTCGCAACAGCTGATCTGTATGTCACAATATATTAATAATATATTGTATCAAATTAATCATTTATTGCATAATTTACAGCAGATGGGTAATCTGTTGAGTCGGGTTCTAAGAACTAGAGCAACAAATGGTTAATTTATTGCGAAATATGGATCATCTGTCATAACAAATTACCCATCTATTGCACCAGTTGTAGTAGACGAGTAATCTATTGCAACAGATGACCCATCTGTCGCAACAGATGCCATATCTAATTTAATTGAGACAAATTATTTTACTCAAAAGAAGACATATTGTATCATCTGAGGGGTTAAAGAGACCAGCCTCCTTAATTCTTGACAGCCACCCACCTAAGGATCCTTGGATGGGAAACCTCATTCAGGTAATCCTTAAACTGCTTTCGGAGGGAAGGAATGGCTTCAAATGCCCAAGCCTAAAATATGTAAACAAGAAGCAAGCAAAAAAAGTCATAATAATTATTCAATATAAATTAATGGATGAGTAAGCAAATAGTGATTAAATTTACCATGAAAGTTGTATAATGTGGTCCTCTTTGGAGATAACTTTGTCAGTAAATATTTGACAGTCAAGTAGTAGATGTTATATCCCCAGGGATAATTGTTGACTTTCTCAAAATCAGCACCAAGCTTCAACAAATCATCTTCTATGACTTTGTTGACGTCTCTTGCTAATATAACGGCATGGGAAAACCAAACTAAGCACAATTGCTCCCTGTACTTATTTGGTATGGTTTTATCCTTGAGATCTTCTATCAAATCCACCACTTTGTAAATACGTCCAACAATGTCCAACAACCCATCTATTTTTCTATTTGTTTGTTCGTTTGGTGGGTCATTACTTGGACAATGTCTTCCGTCTATTTGATGGTGATGGTTTGGCTGTCCTGCTTTCCTTGGACCTTTCGGGGGTGTTTCCTTGATCAGAGGTTCTTCTGGATGATCGCATCTAAAGCCCGTCACTATGGCAAACTCTTTCAAGCCAAAACAAACCGACACGCCACAGTAGTTGATCCAAATTCCATCTATCTTTTTTTTGCCCTCCTTCGAATCTTTATCATCCCCCGCATACTTGATCCTGCGCATGAGAAGACCATATACCATGCTTATTTGGAAACGGACAGTGTGGTCCTCAGGCAACTCAAGAAAGTATCCAATGCAGTTCTTCTTAAATGGCCCGTCTATGTTTTCATTCTTCATAATATTCCTAAATTCATCAAACGATTTCCCCAACTGACATTTAAGTACAAGATCACCAGTTACTTTTGCAGGGTGATCTATCGGCATCGCAACTTGAAACCTGTCAATACTAATAGTTTTGACAGCCTCATGTTGGGATTTTGATCTTATTTCACGCCCCATTAGTGAGGCATTATCATCTTGTTTATCTTTTTCTTCCTCCACACTTTTATTTTCCTCACCAGCCTCTATATACCCTTCTCCATTTCCCTTTTCATAACTTTTCTCAGCCTCATTTTTCCCTATATGAGATTGTTCAGGAAGTTCCTCTGAATCCATCTATACTCTAGCCTTTTTTGTCGGGTGATCAGAAGTTGATCCACTTCAGTTTCTTTTCTTTTGGGAGACATCTTTTACTACAAACAACAGAAAAACAAAAAAAACATTACATTTGATGTCTGCATAATTTTTTAAACAAGCTAAGAAAAATTTCAATAAATTATTATACGCCACATTACAAATAAATACTCCAACGGATAACCTATCAGCTGGAATAGATGGGGAATCTATTTGAACACCTATTTAATATATTCCAACAGATGTTCCACCTGTTGCAACAGATGGACCACCAACACTACTACCAATGCCACCAAGACCACCAATATCACAAACAACAATAATTCCACCAATACCAATACCAATAGTAACACCACCACCAAGACCACCACCACCACTAATGCCACCAATACCCGCACCAAGGCTGCCAAAACCTCCACCACCACCATCAAGACCACCTACACCACCACAAAGACCACCAATACCGACACCAACAACAACCACCAACAACACCACAAACACCATCCAATAATACTACGATAGTCAACGAAACATTGCAATAAAAATTAAGGGTTTCTCGGGTTTTTTTATGTTTTTAGCATCAAAACTCAAAATTGTTAACTCATTCTCGAAGATAATACAACTAAAAGTCTTATTTTTCATCTTCAACTAAAAAGTCCTAATTTTTTGAAAAAATAACATATATAGAACTCTTTTCGAACTCTGTTACCTACGAAGACAGAGAATACGATGGATACAAGCAAGAATGGAGTCAAAAATAACACCTATGTAGTTGGAAATGGGAAAAAAATCAATCTATTGTGAAGGGTTGGGTAATTTGATGAGTAGTTGTTGTTTTTATTGTTGAGAGAGAGAAAAGAGCAAAAAAATGGAAATTATAAAACATTTTTCCCCCAAATGGATAATTTGTATGGGCTGATTTGTATTTTAAAAAAGAATAACAAATTTCAAAAATGTTAATTTTTTCTGAATTGATCTTAATTATTTTTAAAAAATTTAAAAAATATGAAACATTTTGACTTAGAGTGATGGATCGACGACTCAAGTCGGGAGGAACGCAATACCAACATCATGCAATTGCAAAGACTCAATTAAAGTTGTAGTTCACACTATGTACTCATCCCTAGTTCTATCTAAATCAATTTAGGTATTAGCTCGATATTAAGTTAATACAAAATTTTGATTCAGAGTGATGGATCGATGACTCGGGTCGGGAGAAACGCAATACCCAAATCATGCAATTGCAAAGATTCAATTGAAGTTGTAGCTCACCCTATGTACTCATCCCTAGATATATCTAAATCAATTTAGGTATTAACTCAATATTAAGTTAATAATAATATTTCAACTCAAAGTGATGGATCGACGACTCGAGTCGGGGGGAACGCAATACCAACATCATCCAATCGCAAAGATTCAATTGAAGTTGTAGTTCACCCTATGTACTCATCCCTATATCTATATAAATCAATTTAGTTATTAGCTCAATAATAAGTTAATAAGAAATATTTTGACTCAAAGTGATGGATCGACGACTCGAGTCGAGAGAAACACAATACCAACAACATGCAATCTCAAAGACTTAATTAAAGTTGTAGTTCACCCTATGTAATCATCCCTAGTTCTATATAAATCAATTTAGGTATTAGCTCAATATTAAGTTAATACAAAATATTTTGACTCAAAGTGATGGATCAATGACTCGGGATGGGAGGAATGCAATACCAACATCATGCAATCGCAAAGACTCAACTGAATTTATAGTTCACCCAATGTACTCGTCCCTAGTTCTATATAAATCAATTTAGGTATTAGATCAATAATAAGTTAAGACAAAATATTTCGACTCAGAGTGATGGGTCGACGACTCGGGTCAGGAGGAATGCAATACCAACATCATGCAATCGCAAAGACTCAATTGAAGTTGTAGTTCACCCTATGTACTCATCCCTAGTTCTATCTAAATCTATTTAGGTATTAGCTCAATATTAAGTTAATACGAAACATTTCGACTCGGAGTGATGAATCGACGACTCGAGTCGGGAGGAACGCAATGCCCAAATCGTGCAATCACAAAGACTCAATTGAAGTTGTAGTTCACTTTATGTACTCATCCCTAATGGATCAATGACTCGAGTCGGGAGGAACACAATACCCAAATCGTGCAATCATAAAGACTCAATTGAAGTTGTAGTTAACCCTATGTACTCTTCCCTAGATCTATATAAATTAATTTAGTTATTAGCTCAATATTAAGTTAATACAAAATATTTTGACTCAAAGTAATGGATCGACTACTCGAGTCAAGAGGAATGCAATACCCAAATCGTGCAATCGTAAACACTCAATTGAAGTTGTAGTTAACTCTATGTACTCTTCCCTAGATCTATCTAAATCAATTTAGGTATTATCTCAATATTAAATTAATACAAAATGTTTTGACACAAAGTGATGGATCGTTGACTCGAGTCTAGAGGAACACAATACCCAAATCATGCAATCGCAATGACTCAATTGAAGTTGTAGTTCACCATATGTACTCATCTCAAGATCTATCTAAATCAATTTAAGTATTAGCTCAATATTAAGTTAATACAAAATGTTTCGAATCAAAGTGATGGATCGACGACTCGGGTCGGGAGGAACGCAATACCCAAATCATAAAATGGCAAAGACTCAATTGAAGTTGTAGTTCACTCTATGTACTCATCCTTAGATCTATCTAAATCAATTGTAAAGAAATCTATTGCAACAGATGACTAGGTTGTTGGAAATTTTCAAATAGATATTTATATATGTTACAACAGATGACATATCTAATTTAATTATCAAATAGATATTTGCATCTGTTGTGACAGATGACTTAGCTGTTGGAAATTTTCAAACATCTATTGATATTTATTGTAACAGATGACATATCTAATTTAATTATCAAATAGATATTTGCATCTGTTGTGACAGATTATTGAGTTGTTGGAATTTTTCAAACAAATATTTATATCTGTTGCAACAGATGACATATCTGTTTGAAAATCTTTTTTTCTTTTAATTTAAAAGTAATCTTCTGTCTGAAAGAAAAAAGATAGATAAAATAGTACTACTAAAGGAAGTAAAAATATTTCTTGGATAACTCAAAAATCTCATTGAGTATTCTTATCTTGTCTTTTTAATGTCACTCGCCTTCCTCGTGCCCCTTAAGTTATTAATGAATACTTACACCCATTTCTAGATCTAGAATTAGAATTATTCCATCTCTCCTTCAGCCCTAAATTTATTTTATTCATCTCTCATTTTTTTTGTTCTCTCCTCTTTAGGGTTATCACAACCGTCTCCTTTTTTCTCTCTTTTATCTCCTCTTTCTCATAAAGATCCTTTCGGATCTAAACCGATCCATATCTTTCATCAACTGGAATTGTTGTTTTGATCCCTTTGCTTTTGACATTGCAGGTATGGTTCACTATTACTCTTTCATTCTTGTCTTCTTCTTTGCAAGTTATTTACATCTGTTTTTTATTTAATTACCATTTACCCATATCATATTTATTTAAAAATTTGAAGGAACTTTTAAGTCTTGAATGAACGAATCGTGTTTTTATTATAATATACAAAAAAAAGTCATTTGTTGGGAGAAGTTTAAAAGACTTGTTGGCAGTATCATTTTTTTGTAAGTATTTTATTTGTTTTTTTGTTCTTGATGTTGTTATTGATATTGTTGGTGGGGTTGGTGTTGTTGAAACTTGTGGTGTGGTGTTGTTAATGGTGTTGGAACAAAGAATGTTGCTTCTTTTTTGTTGATGCTATTGTTGATAGTGTTGGAACAAATGATGTTGTTTCTTTGTTGTTGATGTTGTTTCTTTGTAGTTTATGTTGTTGTTGATGTTGCAATAGACGGAGAAACTGTCGGAATAAATCAAACCACTAGCAAGGCTAGTTTGATTTATTCCAACAGACTCCACATCTGTTGCAACAGACTCCACATCTGTTGCAACAAATGGATAATGTTCTTTCTGTTCTTCTCTTATTTGACATCAATTGTTTTTTCTTATTTGACATCAATTTTTTCCTCTTCTTTGTAGATATAAGTAACTAAAAGTTGATCAACTTTTTCCCGACCAACATAAGAGGCTGCAATAAAGATGGGTTCGGAGAAATAAGCTACTTGCAGATGAACCACTTCATATGTGGGAGATATGTATTACTGATAATGTTATTGTGGAAACACACATAGAGTACACTGATTTTATGAATGTTGTTTTTACTGATTAGTCATTGATCATTCAAATAAGATATTTTTAATTTTACAGTTATGTTTGATATGTCCGAACTGATAAGGCTGAGGGACCATGAATATGGTTCTGGAACCCTGATAAGATTTAATATTGGTTGTTGCTTGTGTTTATGTGTCAAGCATTATGAAGGGATCAAGTTTTGGTAGCATTGTAAAGAGATTCAATAGAGATTAGACTAATTTTTAGGGTGCATTGGACTCTCAGAGGGCCTTCGAAGCCTCTCACTGCTTCAACCAAGAACGAAAATTAATATAGTTATTGTCCTAGCCCAAATTTATATGGTTGGGCTGCTCGGGGTGATAATTATACGCCAGAAGGTGTGGTAGAAGAATGTCTGCGAGGGAAAATAGGGGATTGATGAAAGACTATATCATCTGAGAGTTAATTGAAGAGGAAACATAGGGTAGAAAGAAACTTCTAGAGAATCTGGCCAATGAAATTGACTTAGAACATGAGAAATCTGAATCAAGTGTAAATGTGTATCCAGTAATGAAAAATCCATCTATTGTTTCTCTGAAAGAAAAATAGTGTAGATGGTCTCTTTGCTAGGAAGCAGCGACTAGGTAGTGTGGTCGGAATGATCACTTATATAAAAAATAGCAGAACACTAAGAAAGCAGCTTTGCGGGTACCGAGGGTTGAAATAATGTATAGTAAGTCGAGAAAACTTGCGCCAATAACAGTTGCAGTTAAAATAAGAAATCTAAGTGAAGGCGGCACTTTCTGAATTTTAAATTGCATCCCATGCCTTCTTTTTTGTGGTTCCAATTAAGTCCACTAAAAATTAAGCTCGTTTAATTTGTGCACTAACTCGGGCAAAGGTTTTGATAGGGTAATGATCCTGGAGTTACGTAACGTTTGATAGGCTTGGTGGAATCAGTTTAGATCAAACGTTACGTAACTCCAGGCTAATTTGTCTATCAAATACTTAAATAATTTTTTGAGCAAGCTGCATTGAACAACGCTCAATAAAAGTGAGTTGTTCAACTCTTGGGACCACTACCTGAGTGTGCATCAACATATTTTGACCTAAAACAAACATATCAAATCCTCAATGTATCATTTAAGCCTGCTGAAGAAAGTGTTCTGGAAGCCTTGTGAGGGCCTTTTACTATGCCACAACTTCGAAGAAAGTGTTCCTCATTGAAGAGCTCGTAAAAGACCAAGAACTCTACACTGACCTCAATGACTGCAATGATAAAATTGAAAATAGAATCAGCAAGTTGGAGGCAAGCTTGAAAATTATCGGGATTCACATACTACAGCAAGCCTCTGATCTTCTCGAAGAAATGTTGAAAGCATGCTAAGGCTAGAAAACACAATCAATTATACACATATTGCTAAGGAAGTAATGATACTCATCTCCCTTTCAATCTTGTTTGTGGTTCCGATCAGGTCAATAGAAGTGGACCTAATCTGAACCACAAACAAGAAGGCATGAGATGCAATTTAAAATTTAGAAATTGCCGCCTTCACTTAGATTTCTTATTTTAACTACACTTGTTATTGGCGTAAGTTTTCTCAACTTACTGTACATCATTTCAAATCTCGGTGCCCATAAAGCTGCTTTCTTAGTGTTCTACTATTTTCTATATAGGTGATCATCCCAACAATGCTACCTAGTTGCAGCTCCCTAGTAAAGTATCCATCTGCATTATTTTTATTATAGAGAAACAACAGACGGATTTTTCATTACTGGATACACTTTCATATTTTCACTTGATTCAGATTTCTCATGTTTTAAGTCAATTTCATCGGTCAGATTCACTAGAAGTTCCTTTCTACGTATGTTTTGTCGTTAATTAGCTCTAAGATGATATAGTCTTTCATTAACTCCCCTTTCTCTCGCAGGCATTCTCCTTCAGCTCCTGCTGGCATATAATCATCTTCGAACAACCCTTCTATATAAATTTAGGCCAGGGGAATTTCTATTGGTTTCCCGTTCTTATTTGATGCAGTACGAGGCTTCAAAGGCCTTCTCAGAGTCCAATGCACGCTTAAAATTAAGTCCAATCACTATTGGATCTCTGCAATGACACCAAATATTGATCCCTTCTCAAAACATGATATGCATAAACATGAGCAACAACCGTCAGTAATTCGTAATAAGGTCTCAGCACCATCTTTGTGCGGCCCCCAACCTTATCAATTCAAACCTATCAAACTTAACTGTATAATGCAGGATATTGTTTGAATGTTAGTGCCTAATCGGTTAAAAACTGCATTCACAAAAATATTGTACTTTGTGTGTGTTGTCCCAATGACCTTATCAGTAATACTTAACTCCTACACATGAAAGTGGATTCATCCATCTGCACGCACCTTATTCTTCCTAGCCCATCTATGGCTTAAACTGAATAAACAGATGACTAATCTGTTGCAACAGATGCTATATTTGTTTAAATTATCAAACAACTATAAACATCTGTTACGACAGATGATCAATCTGTTGCAACATATGAATTATCTGTTGGAAAAATCAAATAGATGTATCCTTCTGTTTCAACAGTTTGTCAATATGTTGTAAATTATCTAACAAATGAAATATATTTTGCAACAGATTACCCATCTGTTAGATTTATTTTAAAGCAATTTTCTTTTCTTTCCGATATACAATAAAGATAAAATATTGTATTTAGATCCATTTTTTTAATTTACATAAGCTTTAAAAGTCACCAGTTTTATTTTAAAAGAGGTGAAAAGTCCTGGCTTTTTGACTAATCCATTCTAATTCAACCCTTTATAAAGAGGTCTCTCTTTACTCGTTCATTCTACTCCACTTTTAGATATGGCTGATCCAAATTTGTACAAGGTGATTCATCTCGAGTCTTGCGAGAACTTGAAAGGCAGATTCATGAACTCCGAAGGGAGTTGGGCGACTTCAGAGCAAGGCTGGGGAGGGCCCTATACTGCCCGATGACGATTGATCTGTTCACAATAATACTAATACTACTACTAATAATAGTAGTAATAATAGTTAGGTTAATGTTTTTTCTTTTAGCGTATGTATTTTCTTTTTTTATATCGGATCTACCCAAGGATATGTTTTTCTTATTGTATATATTTGTATATAATGGATTCAAAAATCTATGTTTGGTCGATTTTGAATTTTTAATTCTTATTTAATATTTAATTATCATTCTATCTATTCCTTATTCTCAACATGTCGATAGTTGGAGGTAGAGATTGAGCGCTTGTGGCAACCGATGAACCATATGTTGCATCAGATGGTTAATCTGATGCGACAGATGGATCATATGTTTCAACAGACGGTTTAAAGGATTATTGTTATTGAGAGGGTGAAAAGTCATGACTTTTCGCTTATTTAATATGAAAAATGGTTCGTAAATAAATAATAAGGATATAAATGATAAACACAATTTATAACCGTAAAAGAATAGTTATTTAATTTTAATAACTGATCGTGACTTTTCACCATTTTTATTTTTAAATCTATGTTTTAAAATTATTTATTTATTATATAATAAAAAAATTACAACATTGAATTAATTAAGGTGTATGATGATTGTTAAATAAAAAGGTGAATAACACATTCAATGTTGTTGATGCATCAAATTCTCCATCTGTTGCGATTCAAAAAATAAAAAAAAATCCTAAAACAGATGGTCGATTTGTTGCAACAGATGATATATTTGTTGCCACAGATGGGTTATCTGATGCAACAGATATAAAATCTGTTGCCACAGCTAAATAAAAATGATTATTATTTTATTAAAAAAACGGTTATTGGAAAAGGTGTCTTCGATTTTTTAATTGAGAAAAAGGTTATTTAAATTCAATAACTAATTAATAATAATAAGCTGAAAAGTCATGACTTGTCACAATAATAAAAAACTTACTAGCTTGATTTAATTAAGTCATTTCTTTTTACAGAAAATAATAAGGAAATAAATGATAAACACAATTTATAACAGTAAAAAAATAGTTATTTAATTTGAGTAATTGATGTTAATATTAAATAGGTGACAAGTAGTGTGACTTTTCGCCATTTTTATTTTTAAATCTATTTTTTAATTTATATAATAAAAAATTCACCAAATTTGGATTAATGATATGATGATTATTAAAAAAAAGATAGATTATATGTTCAACAGATAGATTATCTAATGTAATAGGTTGTCCATTTGTTGCAACAGATGATATATATGTTGTCACAGATGGATTATTTGATGCAACAGATATAGAATCTGTTGTCACAACTCAATAAAAATGATTATTGCAAAGGACTAATTAATAATAATAAGCTGAAAAGTCATTACTTATCACAATATTCAAAAAGTCAGTCAGTCGGCAACTTGATTTAATTAAGTCATAACTTCTCACATTAATCAAAATATGTAATTAATAAATGGAGGTGAACAGTCGCGCATTTTTGCCTAACTCGTTCAAATTCAATCCTCTATAAATAGGTCTCTCCTTACTCACTCGTTCATTCTACTATACTCTATTTATTTCTTGCATCTTGTCTTTCATATTACGCCTTCAACCACTTTCTCTTTCCTGACTCAGGTAAGTTTTTTCCTTGCTTTGTGTGTAAATGTACCCAATTTATAGTATACATTGTATTACATTCGAATTCTTTTGTTTACTTTTATTTTTATGTTTTTGGCCAATTCATGTGTGTTCTAGATATGACAGATTCAGTATGGGACGTTGCTTTTCTGCAAGACGCCGTGAATGAACTTCAGAGGCAGGTTCATAACCTGCAGTGGGAGTTAGGAGCAGTGAGAGCAAGGATGCTCCGGGAGATCCGCAGGCTGAGGAGGGTCCTGCTGCTGTCGGTTGAAGATTGACCGGCTGACAATAATAATAATAATAATAATGATAATAATGATAATAATAATAATAATTGGATTATTTTTTTCTTTTAGCCTATGTAATTTTATTTGTTTTTGTTTAGTAAAAAAATTTATGTTTGATCGCCTTTGACGTTTTAATTCTTATTTAATTTTCATTAAGTCTTTCTTTCTTCTTCTCATCAAACATGTCAGCGATTAAGGAATAATTTGAATCCAGTAGTAATAGATTATCTGTTATTTGTTACAACAGATAGATTATACGTTACAATAGATAGATTATCTCTTACAACAGCTAGATTATATGTTACACAGATGGTTTAATTGAGAAAAAAGTTATTTAAATTTAAGAACTAATTAATAATAACAATCTGAAAAGTCGCAACTTATCACAATAATCAAAAAGTTAGTCAGCAGTTTTGATTTAATTAAGTCATTAACATTTCACAGTAATCAAAAAGTCACCAGTTTGAATGTAATTAATAAGTGAAGGTGAACAGTCGCGCCTTTGTTCCAAACAGATTACTCATCTATTGCAACAGATAAGTAGTCTGTTGCAACAGATAATAAGTCTGATGTAACAGATAACAAGTCTATTGCAACATATAACTAGTCTGTTGCAACAGATAACTCATCTATTCGATTCATGTTACGGGCACTATAGAACCATAAACAGAATCCAACATATGAGTCTTCCGTTGCAACAGATTGCTCATCTAATGCAACATGAGTGATCTGTTTAAATTGTGGGCTCTTATGTTGGATTCATGATCGGGTTCTATCCATTGTTGAAAAACAGCAGTAGTTGTATACCCAGATGACAAATTCGACTAAAAATCAAAATTTTACTGACCAAAGTCACCTATGAAGTAATGCCAAAGTGGAAAGTGATGTACGAAACAAAATTTTACCTAAAAAATTGATCAAGTAGCAGCAGTAATGGTAAAAATTGTTAGGATTGAAATAACCAGGTGTCATGCGGGAGCTAGCAAAGCAAACCTCGAAAGACGCCACATAAGAAGATAAACGAGAAATACACTAAAAGAGACACAATAACTTAACATGGTTTGGTCAATCCACCTACATCCATAAAAGGAGATGAACAATCCACTATATAAAAGAGAGTACAAACTGTCAAGACAGACAACCTCACACAATTCACATAGAATAAAAAGAGGTTCACACAAGTGATACTGCAACACTTGTGTCTCACAAAGTCTCCCCCAAATGAAACTCTCAAACCCCTAGGACTACATTATGGATGCTAGAAAACTAGAAGAAATGAGTGTTTATTTATAGAGTGTACAACCTTTTTCTGCAAGAATAAGGATTAACCAAATATGGGGAATATGTTTTCCTTTTCCTAAAAGAAAAATAATTATTGTACCTAAAGGAAACCCCAATTATGGTAAGGAAGTCAGGACAAACACCAACAAAAACAACAACAATGGTCGATAAGAAGAAGATGAAGATGATAATGAAGTAGAAGATGATGATAATGAAGCAGAAGATGATGAATAAAGCAGCAACAACAATGAACAATAAAAATTTCGAAGAGAGAGAAAACAACAACGGATGAGACGAGAGAGAAACGCGTCTTTTTTCCCTCTATTTTTTGTTATATTAGGTAAACATTTGGATAAAAGTGTAAATTCAAAAACTTGTGGGTTATTTTCAAACTTCCCCAACTTTCTTAATCCATAATAAAGTAATTGTCATCTACACTCAATTATTAAGACTTAGTCACCTACACCTCACTTCAAACTTTTTTGTCACCTACAGCTCAAAGCCCCTAGTAAGTACTTTAATTTCAACAACCTACTTGATTAAGAAAATCATTCTTTATTTCTAACATTTTATGTCTAATTAAATCAATCACTTAAGGATTGTTTGATAGGGTGTATAAAAATTATTGCAAAATATAATGTATTAATAATATTTGTATTAATAACATTTGTGTTAGTTATATTTGCATTTTTCTTACGTAAAGTTTGGTTTAATATATGGAAAAAAATAGTAATTGCATAATTTCTAAATTTATTTTTTTTACATAATTATCCTTCATAAATATGATGAAAAGAATGTAAAAAAAAAGGAAAATGCATCATTTCCATCCCAAACTATACAAGAAAAATCAAAGCCACACTTAAACTATACTAGTGACCTATTACACACCTAAACTATAAAAAAAATGATACTTTTTCCCCCTAGATCTGACGTGGAAAAAACATAATTATTTAAATAAAAAAAAGGTGCGTTAACATTAAAAATTAATACAAAAAAAATACTCACTCTGCCTAACCCCCACCATCCATCTCCCCTCCCCCACCCCCAAACCATCATCTTCTTCATCAGCCCCACCCCCAAACTCCAACCCCACCCCAACCAACTATCTTCTTCATCACCCCCTATCCCCAAACTCCAACCCCACCGGATTGATGTTAATTTCACTAATTTAAAAATAATTAGGCAATCTGTCCAAATTCAATTGATTTAATGTACAAATGCAAACACATAATCAACAGGCTCGATATGAAGAGAAAAGAAATTTTCACTACCATCTCTCAAGAAATAATAGTGACAGATCATTATGAATTATCAGGACACTGTCAGAAATAAGAAAATCGCTTTTATGAGTCATAGACAACATCACCAAGCTATATCAGAAAGAAGCAATGTCTAATCAGAGCACTATAACCACCTAAGAAATCGAACTAGCTTCTCCTTCAATTAAACAACATCACGAGGCTATATCAGAAAGAAGCAATGGAACTCTATAACAACCTAAGGAACCAAACTTTCTAATACTAATTCCTCTTTAAATTAAACAACATCACCAAATTATATCAGAAAGAAGCAATATCTTTCTAGCCAGAAATCCATAACAACGTCAGAAACCAAACATCCTAATATTAATTTCTCTTTTTATTAAACATCATCACTAAAATATATATCAGAAAGAAGCAATATCCCTAACCAGCTCTATAGTAATTCAATTCCAAATATCCAATCAAAAATCACATAATTCAGATGGATTTTCTCTAATTACTCAACAAATTGATCACAATTTCAAGCAAAACTAACAAAATTCAGATGAATTTTTCTTAATTACCTAACAATTTGATTACAATTTCAATCAAAAATTACAAAACTCAGATTTATTTTTCTTAATCACTCAACAAATTGATCTCAATTCCAAGCAAAAATCTCAAAATTAAGAATTTGATTACAATTTCAATCAAAATCACAAAGCTCGGATGAGAAAACCCAAAAATAACAGTTAAATGTAGGAAAAAATAATAATTCAAGCTTAGGCGAATTGAGAAAAAATTAAAATGATTTTGACGAGTGAATGATGAAGAAAAAGAGAAATAAATTGGATGTTGATGAGTGAATGATGAAGAAGAATAGAGAAAAATGATAGATGACAAAATTAAAATATAATAAGGGGGTTTTGATATTTTTTATTATTTTTTTATATTATGCTGACGTGACGCTGACATGACAGGCGCGTAATACACCACACCACATGCAAATGGTATAATGTTTTACAGGGTGTAAAAGGTATTACTTTTTTATAGTTTAGGTGGGTAATAAGTCACTAGTATAGTTTAGGTGTGGTTTCGACTTTTCTTGTATAGTTTGGGGTGGAAATGATGTCTTTTTTCAAAAAAAAATCTTGAAGGATAATTGTGACTTTAGCTATACTAATGCATATATTACACTCATTGCATTAGCAATTCACTTAGGGGTCGTTTGGTAGAGTGTATTGAAAAGTTAATGCAATCATTAGTTTAATGTATATTAATAGTACCTTGTTTGGTTTACCCTATGTACATTCTATTGTGTATTACTAATACCTCAAAATCCATGGCATTAGTAATGCAATGGATCTAATGCATGCATTAACATACTTAAAGACACTATTATCCCTTAAAAAAAAATGACATCCTTTCCAACATATATATTGAGGGTATTATGTAAAAAAAAATTGTAGAAATTATGTAATTCATGTTATTTTTAATACATCGAACCAAACACTGCATAAGAAAAATATAACCATAACTAATGCAAGTATAACTAATACAAGCATTGATAATACAAGCATTACTAATACACTATATTTTATATTATTCTTATATACCAAACGAGCCCTTAGGGGTTGTTTGGTAGAGTGTATTGGAAAGTTAATGCATACATTAGTTTAATGTGTACTACTAATACCTTGTTTGGTATATTTTTCACCCTATGTATAAATATTAGTTATACACTCTATTGTGTATTGAGGTCTATATTATTAATATCTCAAAATTCATCGTATTAGCAATGAATGAATTCAATGCATGCATTAACATAATTAAGACACTATTATCCCTAAAAAAAAAATCAACATCCTTTTCAATATATATATATGAAGGATATTTTTGTAAAAAAAAAAAAATTTAGAAATTATTTAATTCATGTTATTCTTAATACATCAAATCAAACACTACATAAGAAAAATACAAGCATAACTAATGCAAGTGTAGCTAACACAAGCATAACTAATACATACATTACTAACACACCATATTTTGTATTATTCTTATACACTCTATCAAATGACCCTTTATTGATGCCAAATAGGATGTATAACCAATACAACTATTAATAAAACATAAAATAAAAAAATATACCAACTAAAATATTAATAAAACCAAAAAAT
The DNA here is from genome assembly GCA_030864215.1 of Capsicum pubescens. Taxonomy (NCBI): domain Eukaryota; kingdom Viridiplantae; phylum Streptophyta; class Magnoliopsida; order Solanales; family Solanaceae; genus Capsicum; species Capsicum pubescens. The sequence goes on along the minus strand of CM061538.1, from coordinate 313,143,491 downwards.
TAATACAAATTTTTTTTTTTTTAATATACTCTACCAAACTGTCCTTAAATTAAAAGTGAGGGAGCAAAAAAAGTCTACCAAAATCCAAGAAATATAACAATCACTGACAAAATCCAAAAAAAAAAAAAAAGGGCGTTATCAGTTATCACGCCAAACACAAGACAGTGTTTGCATTTGAATTCGCGCTAGCAGACAGCAACGCAGCAAAAAGAGCAACAAAAAAATATTATACCGTGAAAACGGCAGCGTCCCGACCAAGCTTGAATTTGAATCCCCAAATACTGCCACGAATAACGCTCATATGCATTATGCCCTTCCCTCTTTCCCCCACCCCCACTTCCACCCCACCACCCCGTACCCCACTACCCCCACTTCACTAATCCATGAAAATTATACACATTAAATGCGTATAAAATAATCAAAAATCCAACTAGTAGTACAGCATTCAAATTACTGGATCTGATAAAGTTCTGATTTGGATCTAACACTTTTTTCTACTTGAAAAAATGGGTTCGAGTAGTAGCAAAAATACTGCAGCTGATTCGCCGCCGCCGCTGGCTTCATCTTCATCGCCGTCGTCATCGTCCTCGTCGGTGGTTGTTCGGAGATCTAAATCCACTCGGAGTAAAGTTTTTCAGTCTTCGTGTCTCGGATCTCGAGATTCTGAAAATGAACCACCACAGGTTTGTTAGCATTCCGCAGCTTCGATCATGCATTGATGTGTTGTACATTGTGCTTGTTTTGTACATTGTGCTTGTTTGGCTGTACAACATTTAGTCAATGCTGGGAAAAAATCGTTCATAATGGTTGTTTCTTCACTTTTACTTGGCACGGAGAGTCAAAATGCGTAATTTTTGAAAAGGATTGCAAGTAGTATGTTTTATAGAGTTCTCGAACATCTCAAATTAAAATAATTGAATTAATTTAATTGAATTTAGCTGCACAATTAGTCGAATCGACTTTCGTAAAGCGAAATGTCACAAGTCTTAGCCGTGGTGATAGAGTTACATGTACCTGTTGTTGGTGGGTGGTGGCGTGTGTACTGTGGAATTAGTCAACGTATGTGCAAGCTGACCCGAATACCACAGCTATAAAAAAGAAAAAAAAAAAGTAAAAGTGAACAGAGGGGTGAATGTATTTTAGGCACGTAATGAAAGACAATTTAGTGCAAACTAGTTTATCTGTATGTATTTGTTTTTAGTGGTTTAGTTTAGTGCTAATGGACAACATATTGGTATTTTTCTAGCATTTGTATCTATAGGCATTCATAGAGGTTGTTCATCGTGCCTTCGTAGTTGTACTTTTGGCCCTAGAAATGTTCGTGTTCTGAAAAAATTGTATAATATTCTTAAACTGCACTGTTAAACATGGAATATAGAATAAACTACTAACAGCTTGTTTGGATGGTTGTTACATATTGTATTTTATTGTATTGTATTGCATTGTTTTGTTAGTTAAAATACAACGTTTCTTTTGATTGTTATACCCATAGTTAGGTAACAACAAAAAGTCCCATTTGATGTAATGATCGATTTGGCGTGATTGTGTCTTTACTTTATTTTTTTGCTCATTTAATCCTTACTTATTATCTAAAAATCCTATTTTATCCTTTACCTTGCCTTTCTATAGTAGCTCTACCATGTACCTTACTTTTCTTCTACGTTTGTTTTTCAAATTGTTGATATGTGACACTGTGTAACGACAGGAAATGATACAATCTATTCAAATGTTGTATTCATTAAAGCACTACAGCATTATACAATACAACAAAGTACAATACAATATAATACGATATATTATGAAACAATATGTAATGACAATCCAAACAGAGTGTAAACTTTTTTCATGTAGGATCGCGATATGGTTTTTATATGAATACGTATGTGATGTATTTGTTGATTCATAAACTTTTATTTCAGGCTTCGGAAAATCAAACGAAACGAAACGAGGCTACTGGTTCTTGTTTGAGTGAGACTAAATCAGGAGGAAGAAAAGCTGAATGGTATGGAAAGTTTAAAGTTAAGAAGCATGATGAAACATGTGTAGCATCCAATGTTGAACTTGATGATTGGGAAGAATCCAGCTTAGCTGATACTATTGCTAGGAAATGTGATGCTTCTTCTCGAGTTTCCTCATCTAGATCATCGAATCTTTCTGGTCGTTTCCTCCCTCGCTTCAGTTTGCGTCCTGGAAATATGAGCTTCCGGCTGAGCAGAGCAAACAGTTTAGGGTCAGCGAGGTCCCTTTTTGCATCTTCACAGAGGTTTGCTACATCAATTGATGAGGATGAGCTTCCGCGCTCCAGTTTGTCAGGTAGATTCAGTGACAGAAGTGAAAGACCTCAGAATTGTGACTTCTTTCCTAGTTGTTTCAGCAATCGGTCTCCTAGCCGATGCTCTGAAGATGTTACTTCTAATAACTTAGTATTCACTCCTTCAACTGCTAACTTTTCTGATAATTTCATGGATGAGCCACCTACTACTTCCAGAAGAGGTTTGTCGGGTGACACACATGATACTAGAGTAGAGTGTACTGTTAATTTATTTTCTCGAAGAAATCATAATTATACTGATGGTTTCGAGACAAGAGTTTCTGACAGAAGGAGTGCAGCTCGCGAGCCTACTGGAAGAAACATCAGTATCAGCAGAACCCTGAGTGTCGGTAGACTCCGTGATAGGGTTGTTCGAAGATCATCATTTCCTGATGCTTGTTCCTTTCAACGGGAAACGGAAACCGGACATGCTAGTGAGAATAGTGTGAGGCAGAATTTAGGTGGTGAATCTAGTTCAGTAGCATCCGAAGTGAATGACTTAATTCTATCAAATACTTCTGGCTTTGCATCATCTAGTGCCTCTACCTCTTTGTACGGGAGCCAATATTATGCAGTTGAGAGCCCAAGAGGAAGAGAAACAAGATATCATGATTTTCTAGAGCATAGGTCAAATTGGCTAGAGCGGCGACGAAGAATAAGATCGCAGGTCTGTAAATATCTGCCTAACTTCATTGTGCTTACATTTAGGTTATATTGCCACCCCCATATAAGCAAGAGGGTGAAAGTCTGTTTTTCTTTTTACATGAATGCAGCACTTCTAATCTTGTATGTCACGAGTTTGGTGGCCACTTGTGAGTTAGCTACTTCCAAGATAATTCTTAAAAAAAAATGTAGCCATTTGGTATCACTTTTTCAAACAGAACTGTAATCTGAAGGTGTTTGTTGAAAAGCATATCATATGTAGAGTCCCTCTAATCATGTATTTTTTGAGCCAAGACACGATTTTCTTGACAAGAACACATTAGTCTATTTTTTTTAGGTCTATGCCCTTCAACGACTGGGAAGGCGCTTTGAGAACCACTCTGGACATGAGAGGTCTTGTATTTTATCTGGTCAGCATCTAACAGGTCACTGCACATGTCGTATCAGTAGCCAAGGAGCTAACTTGGATAGTGACAGTAGTGCCAGGGCAAGCATTTCAAGAATCGTTATGTTGGCAGAAGCTTTATTTGAGGTAATGTTGCCAATCTGTTTTACCTTATCAGTAGTTTTCTTTTAGTCATCAGTACAAGTTGAACTTGGATACTCATTTTAGGTTCTGGATGAAATTCATCAGCAATCAGTTGTGTTATCATCCCAGCCTTCTGTATCCTCAATCGGATCTGTTCCAGCACCCAATGAAGTTGTTGAATCCCTACCTGTCAAATCATACAACAAATTGCGTAGGAGTTTGAATGATGAAGTTGCACAGTGAGTAGAAAGCTTTAGTTTTTGCTAGTTTATTGCACCTTCCAGGATTTTATTTTGTATGCTATTTTCTTCCAAGCAATCTAGCAATGCTATGTTTTTGTTTCATTGGTTCCTTTTCTGCTTGCATCATTACAGTTTTGTGCTTAGGTTTTGAATCTCCTATTCTTTCTCTTTCATTCTTATTCAAAAAGTTAAATTTATCATGCGGTCTTTTTAGCTTGAATACTATGACCTTATTTCCTTAATGTGAACGATTGGGCTTTATTTTAACAGATGTTACATTTGTCTGGTTGAGTACGAGGAAGGAGATATGTTACGAACACTGCCTTGCCATCATGAATTTCACAGGACTTGTATTGACAAATGGCTCAAAGAAATTCATAGGTATACTTTCCCCCATTTTGCTTTATGCTGGTATCTTTCGAAGTCAGTTATAGAAGCTCAAGCTCCTCAACTAAATGTGTCATCCAATTTTCCAAAAGACTGAAGTTATAAATCAATCTAGTCTTTCCTCTTATATGATACTTGCAAAGAGATGTACAAATATATTTTTGAATATGATTTGATGAGAGGAATCTCTTTTAGACTTGTTAAAGTTTTAGAGTGTTTCCCTGGTTAGTACCCTTCTGCCTCAATCTTGCCGTCGCCTTTGCTACCATACTCATAAGCAGAAGTATCGCTTTTGAAATCAGAGTTTATCAACACTCTAGGGTGTTGTTTAGTAAGTAGTCCAGTGGGTAAAAACTTTGGAGACCAGGGTTCAAATTCCAACCTAGGTAAATACACTAGATTATTTCTTCTTATCGTCTAAGACGTAATGAATAGAGTTAATTGGTATCTGTACTAGTGAGTAGTGAGAGAGAGCAGGTACTCAATGGACTGGACTAGTCAAGGTTTTAAACTTTTGTTATCTGGAAAAGAAGAAATTGGAGTTTATTACAAACCTGCTTAAGGTTTCTTCTTAGAAAAGCTCACCCTTTATGGTCTTTAGACTCTTAGTGTTACTTTTGTAAGATTCCTCAATAGTGGGAGAGAAATCTTGAGATTAATCTGTGTATGACTATTGTGGGTTGATAACTTGATATCATGTTAATATATCCAACCAAGATATTCTTATTGTAAAGAAGTTTGTTAAACCTTAGGAAGTGTGTCTATGAGGGAGTAGATGAGGTGGTCAGTGGATTGTATAGGTGAATGAAAATTAGATTAGGCCATGAAGATTACTTACAACAACAACAACATACCCAGTGTATTCCCACATAGTGGACTATGAAGATTACTTACCCCCAAAAAATTAGATTAGCACAGATGTAATTTCTGAAGTGCCTGCGACATTTTATTTGTACCCTGTTATGTGTGGTTCACTAGTTTCTTAATCAACATCTCAAAGAAATAAGAGTGATTGTGATTGTGTCTTGTGATAATTATCTTTCTTTTGACGAAAAACATCATCTAAATGAAGTTTGAGTTAAAACTTTCATTAGTACTTCTAGAGTTCAATTATGTGGCATAACCGTCGTTCATTCTGATATAGGGTATGCCCATTATGTCGAGGTGATATCTGCCAGGCTTGACTCATTCCGAGAAAATGTTTGATGTTGCTTGCTATATCATCTCTTGTATTATGAATTGCCTTGATACTGTTGCAAGAAGAGTTGGATCCAGGAGTAACTTCACACGTCCTGAAACTTTCTTCGATACACTTCAGTATAATTTGAGAGTTTGGTCCTGTTACAATACAGTTGTCCCTCTCTTTTTTTGTAATTTGTATGCCTTTACAATATTCATTTGCGATAAAAACTTGTACCATACCATATGATCTGGGAACGTTTTCAATTGGGTTCATTGAAGAAATGAGCTGCAGATTTTCCAATTAATATGATGGTGGGGTCTGCGGGAAACCAGATTCATGACTGTATTTACCAGAAGCAGGGTCAATTACTTCATTAAGAGCAGTCTCTTTAAGAAAAAAAGAATAATTTCACAGGAGGAATTACTTCATTAAGAGCAGTCTCTTTAAGAAAAAAAGAATAATTTCACAGGAGGGGGGGGGGGGGGGGAGAGGGGAGGGAAGGAATCAAAAAAATCCTTAGTGAAAAGGAGTTTAATTGTATTCTTTTATGATAAAATTATATTGGGCAAATATATTTTATATATTTTTTTTTTACATGCAAAGTTTTTAGTGTAGTAACGATTGTGGTTTAAATAATCTTCTTCTTAGTATATATCGAATTTTCATGAAAGTTTGTCTTCACTGAGACGAGCTCCCTGGCAAGCAATGACAATCATAGAAGTCGAGAAACATGTCTTTGTTGGTGTGTTGATGGTCTATATTTAACAAGACCTTATTAGTATGAAAATTAAATGAGTGAAATTTATTAGAGTTAGATTTCTCGAATAATCACCCAACTAGTGGCTATTATATTAAAAAGACAACTTTTATTTTGTAAAAATTGAAATCAAGAAGGTTGACTTTCTGAGATAGTCACTACCCATGAAACGCCACAGCCACTACCATTGTGTGCGCAGTATTTAATCTGCTCTTGTGCTAAATTGCACTATTCAAGCCCGATGCAACAAGCTCTAAGAAGGCTGCTTGCGAGGAAAATCGTTCTCAGGTCTATTATGTGGGAAACCGCTCACCTAATCAACTCAGCCAACCCCTTGCAGGTTAGTTAGTTCTTAAATATTGCTAATTGCTAATCTCCTAATTGTTAAAATTTCGTTGTTGCCTATTGAATATTATTGCCTAGTACACCTACTAACAAACTTGGTGTGAGGGTGTAATACTCTGAAGTGATTTGCGATGAAAAAACAACATATAGAATAAGTCTTTCTTTTAGTAAACACAAATAAAATAGGAAAAGAATTTCAACTTTCACAGTGCAAATGTGGTCCTGCATATTTTGGTAAGTTGTTAAATATTATACATTAGTTTTAAGTTGTTTAGTATTTTTATTTTTTTCGGTAAGTTGTTTATAGTTTATTTCATGGTAAGTTGTATAGAATTTGTTTTTAGTTTGGTACGTTGTTGTAGAGCATTTTATACATTGGTAAGTTGTTTATAGTATTTTATTTTTGGGTAAGAAGTTGTATAGTGTATTTATATTTGGGTAAGTGTATAGTATGTGTGTTTATACACTGGTAAGTTGTTTATAGTGTATTTCTTGGTGAGGAGTTGTATAGAATTTGTTTCTATTTTGGTACGTTGTTGTAGAGCAGTTTATACATTGTTAAGTTGTTTATAGTATTTTATTTCTTGCTAAGTTGTTGTATAGTTTGTTTAAATTTAGGCAAGTTGTTTCATAGCATTTTTATATACAGAAATCATGTGTAATCCAAAGTTATTTAAAAGAAGCCTACCTTTTATATAGTAGTGTAACTAGTTTAGATATACGCGTCTCGCGCGTGTACCTCAATTTAGTGAGTTTAATTTTATAAAATTATTTAAAATATAAAAAGCATGACAGTCTTTCAAAATATTTATTGCATTTTTTATTTGCTAGCATCTTGACATTAGATGACTTTTAGTTATTACCCAAAGTAAAAATTAGTCAACCGAAAAGCACATATATTAGTTTAAACACAAGAAAGTTTATGAAGAAAAGTATATTCTCTTTAGTCCTTCCTTGAGCTATTCTCTTTCACCTTTTCTTTCTTTCTTTAATCCTCTGAATCTCTTCTTTCAACTCCTCCAATTTCATATCAACACAATTATCCTTTTGTTTGGATTATTTAGGCTTGTTAGCTTCTTCATAAGCTTCCTCAACTAATCCGTTCAACCCGAACATTTATATTTAGAATTTTATAATAATAGGTAGATAGATTAAACTCGATTTACAATGAATAATGTACTTGATCCACTTTCAAACTTAATTAGTAAGCTCAAAATTGAAAGATTCAACTATAATCCTAAATTTATATGTTTATTTTTCAAACAAAAGTTACGCATATCAAGATTCAATACTTATTATAACCTTATATTTAGAACTCAACTAACAAGTTTAATTAAAGATTCAACTATAATACTATGGAAATAATTAAATAATATAATCAAAACAAAGCTACAATTAAACAAAGGAAGGAAAAAAAAAAAAAAAGACAAACCTTTGATGTTTTTGGCCACTTCATTCGGTGACAACTTGCTTATTTCTTTCAATTTTTGATCAAAAATTTTCTACTAAAAAAGAAACATAAGAGATTATTAAAAAAAAAAAAAAAAAAAAAAGGAGAATTGATTGTTTTGTTAATTATTTAGTCATAATTTATATATAATCGTTATTAACTAAAATAAATAAAGAAAGATGGAGAAGATATAATAATGAATACAGAAATAAAGAAAGATGGAGAAGATGATAATAATGAATACACACAAAAAAAAAGACAATTTAAATTAATAACAAAATAAGAAGAAAAAGTAAAAGTAGAGTTATGTATCTAGTAACTTTTGATCCAAAATAGTAGTTAAATAGAATTGTAGAATTTTTTTTTATTTTTTATGTAAGGTGAAAGGATTTAGAAGTGTTAAATATTATGAATTCTTACTTAAATTAAATAATCAAATCAAAAGAAGTTATAACTAAAATTAATTGTTAACACAACTTTGATGAAAGATGGGAAGGATTTTTGAATTTTTATTAATATATTATTTTTTGAATTTCACGTTGGAAAGTAGGGTTTTTTTTAATTACATTTTTTTTATCATTATATTTCTTTTTTGGTTTCAGACGTTGGGGGATGTTTTTTTTTCTTACCATCATTTTTCTCATTTCATGTTCGGGATTTCAAGGGAGGGAGCGGTGTTTATTACTTCTTTTTTTATGGAAAGAAAATCTTTTTGTTTTTTTATTTTTTGATTTTTGGGTATGATTAGGTTTGCGGAGAAGGAATTATATTCTTGTGAGGAGAGATTTTTCTTTTTTTGGTAATATAGTCAATATTTAATATTACTTAAATAATAGGGAAAATGTGAAAAGATGATTTTGTCTAAAGCGGAGTATTTTAACAACGACAAAAACTTCAAACCACTTTTCTAAAGGTTTCACACTTTTAATATATTATAGATTATAAATTATAAATTATAGATACGTATGGATTCCTTAGCCAAACGTTTGATTGAAGCATAACACCTCCAAATAGAGGAAATGAAAGTTGAAATTGTTCACAAAGAAACAATCAAACCAGGCTCTCCGACACCTCTAAGCAAAAGAGATTACAAACTTTCCCTTATAGATCAATTAACCCCTGGCCCTTATGTTCCTATTATTCTTTTCTATGATTCAAACACCAAATTCTCACTTGAGCATCTCAAAAAATCCCTCTCGAAAACCTTGACTTATATGTACCCTCTAGCTGGTAGAATAAAAGATGAGTTCACAATCGAATGCAACGATGAAGGGGTCGATTTTCTTGAAGCAAATGTTAGTAACTTCACCTTGTCCAACATTGTCAATGACCCAAAAATTGAAAATCTTTGCCAACCTCATGATAGATGTAAAAGCCCAAGTGAACAAGTTTTGCTAGCTGTTCAAATAACTAAGTTCCCTTGTGGAGGAATTTCCATCTGTGTGTGTGTTTGGCATCTAATTGCTGATGCTTCTACACTTGGCACATTTGTCAAAACATGGGCAAAAGTGAATCAAGAAAGTGATCAAGAAATGATCAATGGCGGCATTGACAATGGATTCATCGTTGACGTTACTGGGATTTTTCCTCCAAGAGATGTTGCAAATGATCCTTTGTTAACCATGATTCCAACTCAAGAAAAACTTCCATTGAAAATCTCAACGAAAAGATTCATATTTGATAACTCAAAGATAACTATATTAATACAGAGTTGACCTATTGATGAACGTTGTGTGACTCGTGTTGAGGCTCTGTCAGCCTTCCTATGGTCATCAATTATATCAACATGGAAGGACATAAAAAGTGAAATCAAAGTTTACCTACTAATGGCATCAATCAACCTAATGAAAAGAATGAATCCCAATTTTCCCACAAATTGCATTGGCAATCTAATTTTTCCAACAATGGCCAAATGGGAAGTTGAAGAAGGGGAAATGGATTACAAAAAAATGGTGGAAAAAGTTCAAGAATCAATAAGGAAGGTGGATGATAGTTATATAAGAAGGATTCATGAGAAAAATGAGTACATAGATTACTTAAATGTCAATTCTTGAACTGTGTACAAGTAGAGGAAATGAAGTGGGAATTGTTGGTTTTGTTAGTTGGTGTAAACTTGGTTTTTATGAAGGTGATTTTGGATGGGGTAAGCCTATTTGGATAGCTAAACCTGAAAATCGTGTCTGTGGATTTCATCTTGTGGATAGTGCTGATGGCAATGGAATTGAAGTATGGATCGGATTGAAAGAAGAAAACATGAAGTTGCTAGAGAAGAATGAACATTTCTTATCATATGTTTCTTTAAGTCAAGATGTTTGAAACTCAGAGAAATATGGTTAAGATTTGAATCGTCTCTTAAGATTTAAAATTGTTGTCCAAAACAAAACAAAAAAAATAGTAATATGTTGCTTTTTTTGGTTATTCTGAAATATTTTAATTTGCTCTAGCTTCTCTTTGTATTTTCTTTCTCAAACTGCCTTTATGTGTGTTGCTTGATTTTCTTTCTCAAACTGCCTTTATGTGTGTTACTTGAGTTGAGGATCTTTTGAAAAAACCTTTGTACCTTGGTAAGGTCAAGTAATGTCTGTGTACACTTCCTCCCAAACATCACATGTGAAATTTCCTGAAAAATTGTTCAGTTTGATATTTGGGTGGTAAACATACCCTTGTCAATCTTATACCATGAAAAATAGGTAGGGGATTGACTGTGTCCTTTTGGCCCGTCAATTGATCTAACTAAAATATAAGAATTAAACCTTCGAGTTCCAAAGACCATCAAGCATATCAAAGCTTAATTACAATAAAATTTACAAAATACACTGTTTCAATTAGCCGTCCCACTCCCACACCAATGTTCTATAACTTTTAAATGACTACTTCGGAAATCTTTGGGACAGAGCAGCACTAAATGCCTTAGATACAACTGTGAAGCTAACATGTGTATCGGAAACCTCTCTATCTTCACATGGTAGGAGCAAGCCTACGAACACACCACCCTTTCCCAACAGCTCTTGAGGAATTACGCTATGTTTAATGCATCAAATTCCAGTCCATTCAATCCAACGACTTCAAAACATTAAAGCACGTGACTTGCAAGCATTCTTGGCTTGTGAACTGATCATATTCAAAAGCTTTTTCAAAACTGTTTCAGCATTTGATCTTACTTGAAACTTCTAGCTACTCAAACGGTAAAGAAACTTTCTGATCACATTCAAGACACTAAACCCCAACAATTTCAAAATACAAATAAAGATAACAATTTGACAAGATAAGCTCCCGGAGGAAAACCCATCATCATTGTTGTATACTGTCATAAACTCTAAACAATCTCAAATGAAGGCAGAAAATCTGAAGCTGTTTATCACTTCAATACTCGGAAAAAGATATTAAAAGATGAGATAAAAGAGCTCCTACACCACAGCAAAATTTCCAACTGTCTTAGTTCATCCTCCTAATAAGTTCATTGATAAAGTTCTCACGGTTACCAGCATCACCTCCTTCAACATAGTGATTCCTTTTCTTCTTCAGTCCACCCAAAGGTGCCTTAAGCTGGAACGGCCATAGGAAGTTGTTGGCCTCCTTGAAATGGGGTCCCACGGTCATGATCTCATGGACTAAGTCTTCCATACAGATAATTCCATGCTTACCCAATACCTGAAATAGGTAGAAACGCAATGAGATGTCAACAAGAAACACGAGACATTCAATTCAAGAAGTGTTGCAGTTTCAGAAACTGACCTGCTCAATGACAGAGTTGTCAGTTAAGGCAATTCTCTGCTTGTCAACTTTCCCATAACCTCTCTTGTAGATCAATTCTTTAGTACTTTTTAGGTTAGGATAACTGAAAAAGGAAAACCAATGCACATAAATAACATATCAACAGCAAAGAGGCTCCAGGTAATGGCAAAACTCTCAAGTGGATAACCTACCCATAGGTAACATAAGGTTCAACTCTATGAAGCATGTTCACTGTGGCTTTGTTGACTTTCAAAAAAACACCGTTAAAGATCTGAGATCAACGTGGGAGTAAGAGAATCATACAATTAGAATAGTGCAAAATAACCTCATGATATCAAATAAAATCTAAATGGATCAGCCACACCAAAATCAAGATGCAAAGAAAACGCAAATTCATTTTTCATGGAAAAGAGAAGTCATGAAATATAATAACAAAGAATTTGCCCGATTCCAACAAATGTTTGGTTGCAGATCAAACAGTTTGAGCAAGTTCAGCAATAAAACTTTAGTAGAGTATTCCAAGTAAAGTCTCATTCATGGTTTAAGTCCAGCAAAATGAAGATTCTGCTCCAGATTTTTGAAAAGATATGCCATGAAACGATACCGAAAAACATTTTAACAGTAAATTTCAAGCAAACCAATAGGAACTGACAGATAAACCAAAGGTACATAGGTAAAAAAACTACCCAATAATTAACTGATTACTTTTAAACTACCTAGAGTTTTCTAAGTAGTAACGCAAGATCCTACCAGCTCTCTCAAGCAATACCATCAAACAAGTAGTTACCTGTCTCAACCGTAGAAGCTGCAATATCTTTTTGGTTTGTGGAGCCATAGCATTAATCCTAAGAAATTTAAATTTTAATGAGTACCATTACAAGAACAATGATTTCAAAGCTTAAAAGAAAAGCCACAATAAGAGATCTCACCCACGGATCCTAATGATAAACAACAGCTTTGCCTCGGGGTCAACATAGAAACCACCCTTCAATCTAGCTTCGCGCTTCAAACGAATCAACTCCTTCTCCTAGAAACAGCAATTGAAAATTAATTACTAGGTTTGGCAACCAAAACGAGAAAACAACTCAAGGGTGATTGAGCTTGACCAACCTGTTGCTCGTACTCTGCAGCATATTGCTTAGCTCTGTTGTAGATCAATTTCCGGCTCTCAGCACTCTTCTTCTTTGCAGCTGCAAGCTCTTGCTTCTTTACAAGGGCCCATTCCTCGCTCCTTTTTTGCTTCTTCAATACTAACTCTGGAACAACTGCCTTAACTTCCTCACCCATCTCTGTCATATAGTCAAATAACATGATTTATCAATGTACGGGAACTATGTCATTGATAAAAGGATCGTCAAATTGTACACTATACTCAAAAACACAACAAAAATCAGAACACTCAAAATCTATATGGCTCTATTCTCGATCTTATGACCACAAAATCTCTTAAGACGACATTTCTTTACTCCTCTTTTTATAACCGTGGTGTCCGGCTTCCGACCAGTCACCTACCACAAACAACATGTACTAGGTAACTCCGCCCACCAAGGTTACAACAAATGAGAAGAAGTAACCTAGTATTTTTGTCTCAGCTGGGATTTGAACCGCGACCTCATGGCGTTCAGCCCACTTCATTAACCACTAGGCCACACCCTTGGGTGTGGCATTTCTTCATCATTACCCCTTAACAAATTAGTGCACAATCTTAAACAAAAACGAACTCAGGAGGCAGAAATCTTTTAGTACTGACATTTTAATAGAATGAATAACATAATTACAAAACACATAATTTGCTTAATTATATGCCTCATTTAAAGCTCAATCATACTCAATGCTCACTCCACTTCAATTTGTTTGTATTAATTTCCTTTTAGTCCATTCCAAAAAAATGTCTATTTCCTCTTTCGACAACTCTTTACTTCCAACTTACTAAATGACATGTTTAAGACGACAAGATTAAAGGTCATTTTGGTACATTCTACAATGTATCTTTAGTCTAGAACACAAGATTCAAAAGTACTTTTACCATCAAATTGAGACAGAGGGAATACAAAACAATCATTTTACTTTACTTTCCCTTTATTATTTTCATGTCTAGCACGAATAAAAGTAAACACACACAGAGATCTTTAAAAAAAAATCAAATTAACAGCACAAACAGCTACATAAATCTCAGTCAACACTAGCCAAAAAAAAAAAAACATAGGTAAAACCAAGAAGAGAAGAATGTAAATAAAATGAATATTGTACATTAAGGCAATGTAGGTGTACCTTGAAATTGTAAAAGTGGAGAAGAGATTAGGGTTCTTTGAGCTCACGGCGGATGAAATGGCGACTCACTGTCTGTTTTAGGGTTTTTGTAAAGTTTAGTGTGTCCTATGTTGATGTGGATCTGGGCCGGGTCAATGTATATGGGCCTAAAATTTGCTGATGTTTGAGCTCAGACTTCGATAAGCCCATTGAAAAGATAAGGCGGGGATACATAAGCGGCAACTTGTTAGTTTTTCCATTTTGACATCTTTACAAAGCGTTTTCCTATTAAACACTTAAATAAAATTACACCTATTAAACACTTAACGATGTTGCATAGTGTGTATCTCCCACTTCTTCTCAACGCATTAAGGGATTGTTTGGTAGAGTGTATAAGAATAATATTGAATAAGGTGTATTAGTAATATTTATATTATTAATGCAAGTATTAGTAATTCTGATATTAATTACACATACATTATTTTTTACGCAGTGTTTGGTTTGATGTATTAAAGATAATATATGTTTATATAATTTTCGTAAAAGGATGCTTTTTTACTGATTTACCTTCCTTGTAAGATCTGTTTGTTGTAGAAAAGAAAAATCTTCTCAAAGATCTACACTTCACACTCCGCCAAAATCTTCTCGACCTCATACTCCTACCTTCTTTTCTATAAAAACAAATGAAGGTAAAAGACGTCCTTTTTCTGAGTCAGCGGTATTCTTTCAATCAACTCCCTGACAGAAGAGCTGCAAAATTATTGTGATTAGTAGTTAGGAGAAACTAATTAATTCTTCCAATGCATTTTTGTTTAATTGAACAGTAGCAAACTTTTATCATCATTTTTTTCCTTGATCATTTTGGACAAACTATAAATCGTGATTTTGGTATAAAATAAACTATACCCAATAATTGTAAAATAGGAGTAGAAAAAAAAAAAAAGAAACAATGACCAAGAATATAGATTTGATAGAATTACTAACCTTGTGAGAAAAGCAAACATTATCGATTAAGGAGAAGGAAGAAGATGGAGAGAACATAACCTTCTCTTTTTCATGGCACAAGGAACAAGGATTGTGATGTGCTGGGAAAAGAAGGCGGAAAAATAATTTAAAGGGTAATAATGTCATTTAATAAATTAATACATGTGTTGAAAGTCTTGCATTACTAATACATGGAAAATGACGTGCATTATTAATACACACCTCAATACACAATAGAGTGTATAATTAGTACAAGTATTAGTTATGCATAGTCAAAAATATGAGAAAAATGAGTCAAAAGACCCCCAAGTTTCCAATTAAGAAAAGGGGACAAGTGGATCTCACAAATTTGTTAAAAAAAAAAACTAAGCCTTTTTGAACAACTGGGATAGTTGATGGACAACTACATTAGTTGTCTGAACAATTTCGCGCAGTTGTTGAACAACTTCGCAAAGTTGTCGAACAACTACCAAAGTTGTTCCACAACTGGAACAAGTTGTTGGGACGAAAAAAATTTTAAAAAAAGAAAAAAAAAGTTGTCCCTCCCACCTAATTTAAAAAACTTGAAGGACTCCCACTTAATTGAACAACTTGGGAGTTTTCTTTAATTCAAAGTCCCCAAAAATATGATAGCAAACAATGTACTACTAATGCACAAAGACTAATGCATCCATTATATATTTAATACACTCTACCAAACGACTCCTAAATGATACGAGTACGATCATAATCTTGGACACTTTTTGAGTATTTTGAAGATCACCTAAAAGGATGCACAAGCCCAAGTGTGAAGAAGACCCAAAACCACTCCTAAAGTGCACTCAATGGGCGATTTGGAGTCCATTAATGAAAGGGTCTTTTAGTCTTTTGTCTCTTATTTTGTAATGTAATATAAATAGAATATTATAGGATTTCTAGTTCTTTTAGTTGATTATTATTATTGAAAGAACACTACTCTTAGAGTGAGAGAGAGTCCAATCGAAACTAGGGCATTGAATAAGTGTGAAATTATTTGTGTGTTGCATTTTGCTTGATACGTTGGTGCTTCTGGTAAACGCCTCTCTTGTGTCAATTGTCAAAGATAGGTGATAGTTGTGTGTAATGTTAAGGATCTAAGAGTGGAATAAGCTCTTGGATTCTTATGATTATACCATCCATTTGTCTATCTTTCTATCTTTATTTTGTTGTAACCGTTGGTAGTGTCTTGTATTGTAACCCGTATTGTTCTTGTTGTTATAATGTTGTTGTTCTTCAACCTATTTTTTGTTAATATAGTTTGGGATTGTTGGCAGCCAATAGGTGTTAAACACCTTATTCTCTTGTGTTCTTGTTGTTCTTGAATCCGAGTGTGGTCATTAAAGAGGTCCACAATTTCTTAATTATTGAACTGTTTTGATGAGTGTTTTGTGCCCTCCGTGAGTTGTTCTTGTATCACTAAATGTCTTGAGAATAGCTCATGTTCTTTTTGATCTGCTCTTTTTCTTAAACTAAAAAAAAAAGGAAAAACTTTTTCCGATTTTAATCCTCCTCTATTTTTTCTGTCCCCTCTTTTCATGAATGAAGATGAAAAAGCCTTGAATGCATCTCCATTCTCAGCAGACTAGACTGAAGATGTTTCGATAGATTAATGTAAAATAATTGACACCTCTAACAATTTTAATTGGTGAACGATATTAATTTAATCATCAATACACGACAATTTCAATACATCTAACGAAAAACTCTGTAGTAATAGAACTCAAATCATTGTGAAGAAGATAAACAACATTTTAATTGCATATTTTTAGGATTTTTAGTATTTTCGTGATAATATGTGATTTCACTTGAATCTTTATAAACTTGTATTCATACTACAAATTTCATCATTTAATTTGCATGATCAGAGAGGGAAGTGAAGATGAAAGGATTAATTGCTAAATGTACAGATTTAAAAAAAAATAGAGGAAGAACAACTTTAAGAGAGAAGATAAACGGGTCTTTCGATTTGGGATTTTCTTTTCTTGGTGACATTTTTTTATTTTTTTTTTATTGGTCTTACTTGTCATGTTGGCAGCAAGTGATATGCATGAATTTTAATTTGTTTGGAGCTGTAAAATATGTGTCCAATTGACATAATTTATATTCATTTTGAATGTGCAATAGATACAAGGCTTAATATAAGTGTCTAAACAAAAAGATCAAACAAATATTTAAGGGGCAACATAACTTTATAATTTGGAGTGATACACACCTCATTAAAAAAAATACTGTAGTACATATATCATCTCCATCTGCAAATGTGCATTTTACCCTTTTCATTAATAGATTGAATTTAAAAAATTATCTTTTAATTTTTAAAAATCTACATAAATTTAAAATTTACTTCACCTAGTTTTTATTCCTTCAGAATCAATCCAATTAGAATGTTTTTAGTTGGATCTGATCTGATGGGGCAAGGAAAATAAGTGAGGAAATATTTATAAGTCACGTAACTTTTTAAAAATTAATATATAATTTTAGATCTTTTTTTTAATTCAATAAATATGGGTTTGTTATAGAAAAGACTAAATATGTATCATTTGTTAGACAATAGAGATATTATACACACTTTATAATGAGGATATATGCACTTTAAATCGCAAAATGGAGGGTGACTTTGCGAGGTTCTATCTATCAGTGTGAACTGTGAATTAACCTTTTTTTTCTTCTTGAGAGATAGCTACATTGTTATTTCATTCAAATGTGCTACTTAACTAAAAAGAAAATAAATTTGTGTTTAGCAATAATGTATTTTGAATTTTCTTATGCCTGTAAATTGTGAAAGCTTTTAGATATGAATGTAGCGTATATGAACAAATCAAAATAAGAGGAACCAAAAGTAAAAATAAAAAGTTTCTGAAATGCTATATTAAAACGGATCGAATCGAGCCATGAACACCCCTAATTAAGTAGAAGAAAAATTGAATATTTTTTACTTGGTCCGATTTGAAGGGGTAAAGAAAGTTGGGGGCCTTGGGCTCTAGGTGACAAAAGAGTTTTAAAATGAAGTGTGGGTGACACAAGTCTTAATAATTGGGTGGAAGTGACAATTATTTTATTAAGGATTCAGAAAGTAAGAAAAGTTTGAAAATAACCCACAAGTTTTTTAATTTACACTTTGATCCAATGTAAAACCTAATATACTAGAAATGGAGGGGAAAAAAGACATGTTTCTCTCTCTTCTCATTCATTGGAGTTTTCTATCTCTTCGTGATTTTTGTTGTTCATTGTTGTTGTTGCTTTATTCACCATCTTCTTCTTCATTATCATCATCTTGTTCTTCATTATCATCTCTTCTTGTTCATCATCATCATCTTCTTGTTGTTGAACATTGTTATTACCGCTACTATTGCTACTTGATCAAATTATTTTAGGTCAAATTTTATTCGTATATCACTTGGGAATTACTTATAGGTGATTTTAGTAAGTAAAATTATAATTTTTAGTTGAATTTCTCATCTGGGTGTATCTGCTACTGCTGTTTTTTCAACAGTAGATAAAACATGTAACGTAAATCCAACAGATGAGTAGTCTGTTGCACAGATGAGTAACCTGTTGCAACATATTGACTAATACGTTGCAACATATTGACTAATCTGTTGCAACATATGAGTAATCTGTTGCAACATATATGACTAATCTGTTGCAACAGATTACTCATCTGTTGGATTTGTATTATTGTGTTGTAACATGAATCCAACATATGGGTCATCTGTTGCAACAGATTAGTCATATGTTGCAACGGATTACTCACTTGTTGCAATAAATGACTCATATATTGGATTCATGTTGCAGGTTATATCCATTGTAGCAGTAGCAAATATACCAAAGAGATAATACATCGAAACACCCCTGAACTTGTGGCCAAAACTTACTTTAGACCCTAAACTAATCGGACAATTATATAACCCCCCTTAATAACATTAAAGTGAATTTTTTACTCCCCTAAAAAAATTATACCACTCTCACTGCGGAGAGTGAAGTACACAAGCCCCAATTTGAGCCGCGTCAGTGCCATGTCATTGCCAAATCAGTGTCACATCAGTACCATGCCATTACCACGTAAGAAATTATAATTTATTTATTTTTAAAAAAAGAGTAATTCCAAACACATACTATTTTTATATACTTTTTTTAAAAAAGAAAAATATATATATACTATTTTTCTATATATATAAAATATATATAGAGAGAGAGAGAGAGATCCCCTTCCCTTTACTCCTTCAGCACCCCCTCCCCAATTTCTCCTTCTTCAACAAACAGCCCCCTCACCCCCACCCTCCACCCGTTCCTCCTTCTTCTTCTTTCTCCTCCCATGAACAACAACTAACCTCCGCTCCACAAGCCCCATTCCCCTTTCTTCTTCCTCCTCCTCCCACGAACAACTGACCTTCATCGTCGGAACAGAGACAACGACGGTGCACTGCTACGACTGATTCTGGTCGCTGGTTTCAGCGTTTTCTGACGAAGAATTTCGTCGCCGGTGCTCCGGGAAAGTTCGTCGATCAGATTTTTTGGTTAAATTGAATAAGGTTAAAAATTTGTAGAATTTATTTTTCTACTCAATTCCATGGTTATAATTAACTTGTAAACTTGGTTGGAGGAATAAGGTTGATAAATATAGTTCCAATGTCTTGATTTGTGAAGAAACTATAGTTTCACTGTGATAAAGTAATAAACATTTAAACAAGTTAGTCGTGATGCTATTGATCTCTTCTTTCTCATGTTGTTTAAGTGTAGTGATTTTCGAGATTTGAAAATTTCAAAGAAAAAAAAAATAATGGTTAAAAATTTAAATGAATTTCTTTTTTTTGTGATTTGATGCTCTTTGAATTTTTTGGGTGTTGAAATTTAGCAAATTCTTGGAGAATGATACCTTAAAGAATTGATTTTTATGTATTTTTAGGATTTAATTTGTTGATTCTTGATCTTTATAGGAAAGTTTATTTGTTGTATAATTTATGTATTTTATTATTGTGTATTTGATTGAAGATTTTGGTGAATAAAAGTGGAAAAAAAAATTAAAGGAAGAAGAAGAAATGGAGGGGGGGTGAGGAAGAAGAAGAAATGGGGGTGGTGGGGTGTGAGGAAGAAGGGGGGAAAATAATGTTTAAAAATATTAAAGTGGGCCCCACTACAAATTTTTTATACTTTTTTTCCACTAAAACGCGCCTTTATTTATTTTTTGTCACATCAGCAGTTAAGGGAGAAAAATAATACACTTTAAAGTTCATAAGGGGGTAAATAATTGCTCGATTAGTTTAGGGTTTAAAGTAAGTTTTGCTAACAAGTTCAGGTAAAGAAGACAAAAATAGTGTATCATACATCAAATGCAAAAGGATCGAGGGGACAAACGTTAGAGTTCTCCTAAAAATATTTAAGTTTCCTAGTATTTTAATTGCTTTCTAATGGATAACCCATCTATTATAACAGATTTTTTATCTGTTTGATAATTTACAACAGATGAATCATCTGTTGCAACATATCAGTCATCTGTTGATTCAAATTAAGCAATTATTAGTGATGACTAAATTGATTTAGCTAAAATTAAAAACAAGTCTTTAAGACAATGGGACAAACATTTGAGTTCTCCTAAAAATATTTGAGTTCCCTAGTATTTTAATTATTTTCCAACAGATCACCTATTTGTTGCAACAAGTTAGTCATCTGTTGCAATAAATGCTTATAACAGATTAGTCATTTGTTGATTCAAATTAAGCAATTAATAATAATAATTAAATTGATTTAACTAAAATTGAAGACATGACCTTAGACAAGGGGGAAAACATTTGAGTTCTCCTAAAAAATATTTGAGCTTTAGTATTTTAAATTATTTTTCAACACATATTTTGTCTATTTAGTAATTTCCAACAGATGAGTCATATGTTGCAACAACTTAGTCATCTGTTGCAACAGATGTCTATATCTGTTTGATAATTTTCAATAGATGAATTAGTTGTTGCAACAAGTGAGTCATTTGTTGCAACAGATGTCTATATCTGTTTGGTTATTTTCAACAGATGTTTTTATTTGTTTGGTCATTTCCAACAGATTACTCATCTGTTGTAACATGTTAGTCATCTATTGATTCACATTAAGTCATTATTAGTAATAATTAAATTGATTACTAAAATAAAATATGAATTAATAAGTTCAATTATAGTTTCAATTAATCTCATGGTAATTACACGATCAACTAAGTATGTTCGTCCTGAGTAGAGTGATCAATTGACCAATTTTATTTGAAATGATTCAAACTAAGTCATCATTAGAAATAACTATATTGATTTAACTAAAACTAAAGATGAATTAGTAAGTTCAATTACGATTTCAATTAATTTCATAGTAATTACATGATCAATTAAGTGTTTCGTACTGAGTAGAATGATTAATTGACAAATTTTATGTGAAATAATTCAAATTAAACCATTATTAGAAATAACTACATTGATTTAACTAAAATTAAAGATGAATTAGTAAGTTCAATTACGATTTCAATTAATCTCAATAACTAAATGATCAATTAAGTGTTTCATCCTTAGTAGAATAATTAATTGACCAATTTTATTTTAAATGATTCAAATTAAGTCACTATTAGTAATAACTATGTTGATTTAACTAAAATTAAACATTAATTAATGAGTTCACTTACAATTTCAATTAATCTCATCGTAATTACATGATTAACTAAGTGTATTCCTCCCGAGTAGTGTGATCAATCGACCAATTTTATTTGAAATAATTCAAATTAAGATATTATTAGTAATAACTAAATTGATTTAACTAAAATTAAAGATAAACTTACAATTTCAATTAATCTCATAGTAATTAAATTATCAACTAAGTGTATTCGTCATGATTAGAGTGATCAATTGACCAATTTTATTTGAAATGAATCAAATTAAGCCATTATTCGTAATAACTAAATTGATAAAACTAAAATTAAAGATGAATTGATAAGTTCACTTACAATTTCAATTAATCTCATAGTAATTACATGATCAACTATGTGTATTCGTCTCAAGGAGAGTGATCAATCGATCAATTTTATTTCAAATGATTCAAATTAAGTCATTATTAGTAATAAATAAATTGATTTTGACTAAATTAAAGATGAATTGATAAGTCCACTTACAATTTCAATTAATGTATTTGTCCTTAATAAAATGATCAATTGATAAATTTTATTTAAAATGATTCAAATTAAACAATTATTAGTAATAACTAAATTGATTTAACCAAAATTACATCTGAGCTTGACTATTTTAAATTATTTTTCAACATATATCCTATATGTTTGATAATTTTCAACAGATGACTCATCTGTTGCAACAGATGTCTATATTTGTTTGATAATTTTCAATAGATGAGCCATTTATTACAACAGGTTAGTCATCTGTTGCAACATGTGTCTATATTTGTTTGGTCATTTCCAACAGATGTCTTTATCTGTTTAGTCATTTTCAACAAATGTTTTTATCTGTTTAGTCATTTTCAACAGATTACTCATCTTTTGCAACATTTTAGTCATCTATTGATTCATATTAAGCTATTATATTAGTAATAACTAAATTTATTTAACTAGAATTAAACATGAATTAATAAGTTCAATTACAGTTTCAATTAATCTCATGGTAATTACACTATCAACTAAGTGTGTTCGTCCTGAGTAGAGTGATCAATTGACCAATTTTATTTGAAATGATTAAAACCAAACCATAATTAGAAATAACTATATTGATTTCACTAAAATTAAAGATGAATTAGTAAGTTGACTTACAATTTCAATTAATTTTATAGTAATTACATGATCAACTAAGTGTTTCGTCTTAAGTAGAATGATCAATTGACCAATTTTATTTGAAATAATTAAAATCAAATAATTATTAGTAATAATTAAATTAATTTAACTAAAATTAAAGATGAATTGATAATTTTAATTACGATTTCAATTAATCTCATAGTTAGTAATTACATGATCATCTAAGTGTATTCGTCTTGAGTAAATTGTTAATTAACCTATTTTATTTGAAATGATTCAAATTAAGATATTATTAATAATAACTACATTGATATAACTAAAATTAAAGATGAATTGATAAGTTCAATTACGATTTCAATTATTCTCATATTAATTACATGATCATCTTAGTGTGTTCGTTCTGAGTAGAGTGATCAATTGACTAATTTTATTTGAAATGCTTCAAATTAAGTCATTATTAGTAATAGCCAAATTGATTTAATAATTACAATTTCAATTAATCTCATAGTAATTACATGGTCATTTAAGTGTATAACCTATTGCAACAGATTTAATATGTTGCAACAGATGAGTCATTTGTTGAAAATTATCAAACAAATATATACATATGTTGCAATAGATTAGTCATCTGTTGCAACAAATGTCTTTATCTGTTGGTCATTTACAATAGATGACCAATCTGTTGCAACATATGACTTTATCTGTTTGTTATTTCCAACAGATTACTAATCTGTTGCAATAGGTGACTAATCTGTTGCAACAAATGTCTTTATCTGTTTGGTCATTTTCAACAAATTACTCATCTTTTGCAACATCTTAGTCATCTATTGATTCATATTAAGCCATTATATTAGTAATAACTAAATTGATTTAACTAGTATTAATAAGTTCAATTACTGTTTCAATTAATCTCATGGTAATTACACTATCAACTAAGTGTGTTCGTCATGAGTAGAGTGATCAATTGACCAATTTTATTTGAAATGATTCAAACCAATCCATAATTAGAAACAACTATATTGATTTAACTAAAATTAAAGATGAATTAGTAAGTTCACTTACAATTTCAATTAATTTTATAGTAATTACATGATCAACTAAGTGTTTCGTCTTAAGTAGAATGATCAATTGACCAATTTGATTTGAAATAATTAAAATTAAGTAATTATTAGTAATAACTAAATTGATTTAACTAAAATTAAAGATGAATTGATAATTTAATTACGATTTCAATTAATCTCATAGTTAGTAATGACATGATCATCTAAGTGTATTCGTCTTGAGTAAAGTGTTAATTGACCAGTTTTATTTGAAATGGTTCAAATTAAGACATTATTAGTAATAACAACATTGATTTAACTAAAATTAAAGATGAATTGATAAATTCAATTACGATTTCAATTAACATGTTGCAATAGATGAGTAATTTGTTGCAAAAGACCAAACAGTTAAAGACACTTGTTGAAAATGATCAAACATATATAGACATCTGTTGCAACAAATGACTCACCTGTTGCAATAGCTAACTCATCTATTGAAAGTTATCCAACAAATATAGACATCCATTGCAACATATAACTAAATTGTTGCAACATATGACTCATCTATTGGAAATTATTAAATAGATAAGATATATGTGAACTCAGAACCAAAATGAGCCACAGAATTTAAGAAGTGACCAAAATAGGTCACCTATTTAAAAAGTTAACAAAATAGGCTAAACGTAATAATTTATTACGTTTTCTATTTTTTTCTCAATGATCAATTATCGAAGTTGACTTTTACAATTTCTCTCGTTTTACATTTTTTTTGTAAAACGTAAAAAATTCTTACGTTTTATAAAAAAAATATAAAACGTAAGAATTTCTTACATTTTACACGATGACCGAGGAAAAAAAATGCAGTGAATTATCAAATCAATTAAAAAGATACTAAAAAATGAGTTGTTCAACATAACAAAAAGTTACGTTCTTAATTTTTTTATAGCAGTGGTCCCCCGCCCACAATTTCTTTTTCCACAAATGTCCCATCACTTCTACTTTTTTCTCTTTTTACATATAATAATTATGAGTTTTTTTTATTAGTTAAATTTATTTATATTTTACATGTAGTTCAAATAATTTATTTTTTCTCTATGTAATAAATTTTTACGTTTTACATAAAAAATTTAAAAAATAGAAGTATCAATTACCTCATTAACTTAACAATTTTCTTCTATTTATTCTATATAAAAAATAATCACTTATAGCCTTAATTATCCGATTTCTGTCTAAAAAAAATTATACTTTTGAGTTTTCCTCTACTCCAAAATAGTGAAATGTTGAATTATCGTCGAACAAATATGCTACTATATACAATAATTATATGTTTTTGGTGTGTTAAAAATATGAAATTAATTTTTTTCGGATAGTGATTAATCGTAGTTTTTGATTAGTGTTTCGATTAGGATATTGAGGAGACTCACATGCACAAATGCGTTTCATATTATAATGAATGGAGTAAAAAATCACAATTTAATTTAGGAACACTCCTAAATTAATATAAGAAAATATATATTTTTTAGGAACACTCCTAAAAAAATATAATTCTTGTATATAGTAGCATATTTGATCGACGATAATTCAATCTTTCACTAGTTTGGAGTAGAGAAAAACTCAAAAGTATAATTTTTTTAAAGAGAAATCGGATAATTAAGGATAGAAGTGATTATTTTTTTATATAGAATAAATATACGAAAATTGTTAAGTTAATGAGGTAATTGATACTTCTTTTTTTATTTTTATTTTATGTAAAACGTAAACATTTATTAGAAAAAATAAATTATTTGAACTACATTTAAAATATAAATAAATTTAACTAATAAAAAAATTTATAATTATCATATGTAAAAAGAAGAAAAAGTAGAAGTGATGGACATTTGTGGAAAAAGGAATTGTGGGTGGGGGACCACTGCTATTAAAAAGTTAAGAACTTAATTTTTTGTTACGTTGAACAACTCTTTTTTTTAGTACCTTTTTAATTGATTTGACAATTCATTGTATTTTTTTCCTCGGTTATCGTGTAAAACGTAAGAAATTCTTACGGTTTTGTAAAAGTCAACTCCGTTAGTTGACCGTTAAGAAAAAAGTAAAAAAACGTAATAAATTATTACGTTTAGCCTATTTTGGTAACTTTTAAATAGGTGGCCTATTTTGGTCACTTTTTTAATTCCGTGGCTCATTTTGATTTCGAGTTCGATATATGTTGAAAAACAATTTAAAATACTAAAGCTCAAATATTTTTAGGAGAACTCAAACATTTGTCCCCTTGTCTAAGGTCTTGTATTAAAGACTTATCTTCAATTTTAATTAAATTAATTTAGATATTATTAATAATTGCTTAATTTGAATAAACAAATGACTAACCTGTTATAAACATCTGTTGCAATAGATGACTAACTTGTTGCAACAAATAGATAATTTGTTGGAAAATAATTAAAATACTAGAGAACTCAAATATTTTTAGGAGAACACAAATGTTTGTTCCATTGTCGTAGAGACGTCTTTAATTTTAGCTAAATCAATTTAGTTATTACTAATAATTGCTTAATTTGAATCAACAGATGACTAGCATGTTGCATCAGATGATTCATCTATTGGAAATTATCAAACAGATAAAAAATTTGTTGTAATAGATGGGTCAACTATTAAAAAGAAATTAAAATATTAGGAAACTGAAACGTTTTTAGGAGAACTCAAATGTTTGTCACTTGATCCTTTTGCATTTGATGTATGATATATTATTTTTGTCACTTGATCTTTTTGCATTTGATGTATGGTATATTATTTTTGTCTTCTTTACCTGTTTCATGAAATTTTTCATGTGTTTTACTTATTTGTTGTGCCCCTGTTGAAATTTTTTTTAAAAAAATTAGGTCAAATTTTGTTCGTATATCACTTGGACATTACTTCATATCTTATTTTGTAAGTAAAATTATAATTTTTGTTGAATTTCTTATTTGGTGTATCTGTTACTGCTACAATGGATAGAAGCTGCAACATGAATTCAACATATGAGTCATCTATTGCAACAAGTGAGTAATTTGTTGCAATATATGACTAATCTGTTGCAACAGATGGCCCATATGTTGGATTCATATTACAACACTATAAAACGAATCCAACAGATGAGTAATCTATTGCAACAGATTAGTTAAATATGTTGCAACATATTACTCATTTATTGCAACAGATTACTCATTTGTTGCAACAAATTAGTCATATATGTTGCAATAGATTAGTCATATATGTTGCAACAAATTACGCATTTGTTGCAACAAATTAGTCATATATATTGCAACAGATTAGTCATATATGTTGCAACATACTACTAATATGTGCAACTGATTAGTCATATATGTTGCAACAGATTACTAATCTGCGCAACATATTAGTCATATATGTTGCAACAGATTATGCACAGATTAGTCATAGATGTTGCAACAAATACTCATCTGTTGGATTCACGTTACATGTTTTATCCATTATTAAAAAACAGCAATAGCAAATATATCCAGATGAGAAATTCAACTAAAAATAACAAACATTAAAAAAAATAACAAAAAACATAAAAAAATAACAAACACTAACAAATCAAGTTCCTCATTTTCGTCATAACTTAAAAGCCCTAATTTTTTACTTGTGAAAATAAAAAAGAAACAATGAAGAACTAGAAGTTGTAGTCGCCGGAGAATGTTGTCACGTCGACTGACGGTTGAAAGTAAAAAAAGGAACGGGCAAGAACTCAAAACTATTTGTTGCCAGAGGTTGAAGTTGCACAAGATTGAAGGAAGAAATTTAAAAAGTTGTTGGTTGGGAGAAGTTAGAGAGAGAAACTATCGAGAGAAAGAGAGTAGAGAGAGATTGATTTGCAGATGGAGGGAAGTTTTTGTATTTTTGAAAAGATTAAAAAGTTTAGAAAATATTAATCAAGTCCACAATTAACCTAATCAAGTTTTTTAACTATGTTTGACCCTTTAAATTGGTTAATGTCACAAATCCTTCATTCAAGACTTAAAAACACATTTCCTTCAATTTTCTCAAGAAAGTTGGAGAGGTAATTTCTTAAAGTCATGCAACATTTTAAAAATTGAAATATCAATTTTAGATTTTTATTTTTGATTCAACAAATGTAGTAGGTCTTTTAATACAATAACAAAAACAATACTCAACATAATCTCACAAGTGGGATTCAAGGAGGATAGAATATACGCAAATCTAGAATTGTTTTTGATAGATCCTCAGCTTAACAGGTATCTGTCAAACATTCTAAAAAAAAGGTTACATATATGAGAGCAATCACAATACAATTTAATTGAAATAAAAAACACTACACACAAACAATAAAAGGACAATAATGAAAATGAAATAATGCAATAATCAACAAGCAAAACATCAAGAAAAACTGAAATCGAAGCTTAAGAGACTATAAGCATAGTGCTAATCTATAATCTATATCTATAATCTATACTCTATAATCTATATCTATATCTATATCTATATCTATATCTATATCTATATCTATATCTATATCTATATCTATAATCTATAATCTATATCTATATCTATATCTATAATATATTAAAAGTGTGAAGAGCCTTAGAAATATCATTTGAACTTTTTGTCCTTCATTAAAAATATTTGTTTTAGAAAAAATCATTTTTTAACTATTTTTTTCTAATATTTAAGAGTTGAAAATTGATTAATATATTTATGAAAAAACTTTTCCTTATTAGAAGTCATCAAAATTAATGAGAACTAATACCTTTTTTATTAGTTAAAGAATTCTAAATCAACTAAATTTGATTTTAAGTTTAAAAAGTCTATAAATCTCCGTCCACATCTACAATATATTAAATCCATTAACTACTTGAAACTTTTGGTAGTAAAATATAAATGTGCTTACAGTAAAATATATGTTTTGAACTTTTTGCACTTCATTAAAAACTTTCGTAATAGAAAAAATCATCGAATTTTAAATCAAAAATTACACGTGCCTATGTGCGAGGCACGTGTAACTAAACTAGCAATACTAAAAAGAATAGAGGTCCAAGAATAACCACCAAGCCTATCACACAGAGAATCGAGCGAGAAAACGCTTCAAGTATCAACTAATATACAACCCTAATATGCGACCTCCAAACTCTCTTATCCAAGGTCATAGTCATATCTTCGGAAGGTCATATGAATCAGGTCTTGTCTTTTTTGTCTATCTCTTCCTCTCCCAACGTCGGCCATTGTCAACCGCTCATACCTCCTCAATGAGGAATCTACACTTTTTCTCTCCAGATGTCCAAATCATCTCAATCTTGTGTCTTATCGATCTTGTCTACTACAATATCATCCCTATCTTGTTTTGTATCTCATCATTCCTAATCTTATCTGTCGAGTAAGATGACACATTCAGCTCAACATTCTTATTTCCATAAAGAATAAATATGTACCATTTGCTGCACAGTACAAGTATACAGCACTTTTTTAGCGAGGTAATATACGCCTTAAATCACAAAATGGAGGGTATATTTGCCCTCTTCGCTATAAAGTAAAAGCTGAAATTAGCAAGATGAGGAGTTCTTTCTTTTATTTTTATTTTTTTTGGGGAGGGGGGGTAGAGAATAGATACTTTAAATTACAAATTTCTTCTGTTCCTATTTGAATATCCTCTACCTTAAGTTATACTTACTCTTCTCAGTAAGGTACTCCTTGGAAAAATTGAATATTTTAAAATTAAATTAATAAACAGAGTTTTCTTCATACCCAGAGTCAAACCTTCGTCTTCTGATTAACGGTGGAGCAACCTCATCCACTGCACCACAAACCATGTTGGTAGCATATTTTTAATTAGCAGTACTTACTATTATTTTTCCTTCTTTTGTTGAAAAGGAATTCATTAATTAATTCAACTTTGATTTTCAGTTAAGATTTATTATTGTAGTGAAATGAGGAAGAGGAGAAATAAAACTTACTAGTGTAATTTATTTTACTTTAGCTTCTATTATATATTGTTCATAGTCAAGAATTAAACAACTCTTGACCCAAAAATAAAATAAAATTAAACACAACTCATTCATCATCATGAACATACATTAAGATTAAAGCAAGCAAAGTTAATAACTCTGAATAAATATCAATTTCACATGGAATTAAATTCCTTGTAAATGAGGAATTTACAGTGAAATTTACAGAATTAAAATCCTAACTAAGAAAATAAATACTAGGAACTTCAAAACAAAAAAAAAAAAAATGCAAATGAAATCATGGCTAGCTAGCTATCCTAAGAGCTAACACAACAAACAACAGGAAATTAAACTGAACTAAACTAAATTAATCCTAAATTCTCTAATTTTTGGCTGAAAATTAATAATTTATTCATTTAATCAAAGATTTGATTTCCTCAATGCCTTGTGAATTTTGGAATTCTTGATTATTCTGTAGTGCTTCAAGGAACCCTTTTGGAACTAAGCACTTTTCACTTGAATACAACTTCTCTTGAATCAAGGAAGATCCAACTAGTTTGTGAAAATCTGGTGTGTCAAATGATTTCTCATTCTCCTGCAAATTAAATTCAAATTCAAATGATTAAATGATAGCTGATAGAACATTTTTTTGACAATTACAAAGTCTAATTTTTCTATACTTAACAATTTGAATTGAAATTCATGTTATTTTTACTCAACCGCTACAAGATTTGTCATCATAAGCTTAGGCTTCTGTTGTTAACATGATACTCAAGAGTATAACAAGTCAATTTATACTCCAACAACTGATGTTTTAAGAATTATCGCAACAACAAGGTCTACTTTCACGCGTATATATTTTATGTTAGTAGAAGTTCAATGGATAAAAATGGAAGAAAGATGACACGAATTTTTAGTTGTGGGAACTAGGAGTGTTAGAAATGGAGATAAAGTTGATAACCCAAAGAAGAAACAACAATAAGTAGCACAAAAGATTAAGGTGATGTAATATTTGCTTACCTTATATGATCCCATGAATTCAAGAAGTCCAGCTTGTGCTTGCAAGAACTTAATGTACTTGAAAGTAGCTTGAAGCATTTCAGCAGTATTCATCCTGTGTCCACCAGGTATCAATTTCCCCAATTCTTGTGTCTTCTCAGTAATTTTCTTCCTCCTATGCCTCGCCGCGATGCTCTGTGCTGACATCTTTTTCTCATTGTAAGTACTACTGCCACCTTTCTTCGCGACTACTGCAGCATTATTGTCGCAGCACCCGCTACTAAAAACAGGCATGGGAATTTCAGGAAGCGAATACGAGGAGAAATCTTGAAAGATTGGAGGATTTGGTGGCACAAACCCCCAATTGAACAAGTTACTAGACGGAAGGCAGTTGTCTTGAAAGACCTTTTGTCGTTTTGGGGTGCTCTCAAAGAGAGAGTACTCTGGCACGAAAGTAGAATTCTGAGAGGGTGGTATTGTATTATTTGGAAGACAGTTGTCTTGAAAGACCTTTTGACGTTTTGGGGTACTCTCAAAATCGGAGTACTCTGACATGAAACAAGAATTATGAGGCGGCGTTCTGACATTTTCTGGAAGGAAGTTGTCTTGGAAGACCTTTTGTCGTTTTGGGGTACTCTCAAAATCAGAGAACCCTGGCATGAAACAAGAATTTTCAACTGGCAAAATAAACTCGTCCGGGTCGAAAAATGGATCAAAATAACAAGCTTCATCTGGATTTTCAACATAAAAGTTTTGTCCAAAATCATAGTTGAAATCAAAAAGAAGCTCTTCAGGAAGCTGCTTCTGCATATTCATTTCTCCTGAGTTGAATTCTTGAACATTTGGTTCCAACTTTGAAGCAGCATAGTAGCTAAGACTAGCCATTTCAGAATTTCAACAACACCCTTTACAAGAAAATGCAAAAAATACATGAGCTAACATAAGACTAAATGAACTTAAGTGTCAGAGTGTAGTATAGTACTAGCTTAAAGTAAAGTACAAGAACATGAAGTGGTTAATGTAAGAAAGAGCAGAGTAGCATAAAATAAAATTAGTTAAGGATAATTACCTTAATTGAGATGAAAACTAGTAGAGAGAGAGGAGAAAAGATATTGTATGTCTTGGTGAATCTTGCTGTTTTTTCTCACTTGTTCAACAATAGTAGACTTAACAAACAAGTCTTACTACTATAACCTTTTTTTAAAGAAGTCTTACTACTATAACCTTTTTTTCTTTCTGGCTGACAAAGTAATTAGCGTTAATTAACAGTTACAGTTAAAGGACTAATATATGATGACGGCGTAGGGTGGGGGGTGGGGGGTAATTGGGAAAATGGCAGTTACTGGTAGAAAGTAATGGAGGAGTTATAGGAATATTAACCAATCACCTAATAATGTGGAGAGTTATTTGGGCCTTTTTCACTTTATTAATATAACCGTGTGCTTTCCTTCTTTTTTTTCACTGTAAATTTTGGTACTTTTACTTTCCATAATTTTACTTCTCACTTTTAGCAAATATTTTTTTTATGTTTTACTTTCAGTGTTAATTACTTATTTTTAAAATTATTTTCTTGATATTAAATATTAATCGTATGAACATTTTTTACTGCAAAGTGGACAAAGCGACCGGAAAGACTACTACTTATTTGATGAGAAAATGAATATTCATTTTGTTATATCCCTTTAACGTTTTGGCTTAATGATCCAAAGTAAGTATTTATTCGTATTAATACCAAATTAATTGATGTTAACTTTAAATCACAAACTGATACAATTAAATGAAAAAATATATACACGCCAAATATGTGTTTTACAATCATAAGTTAGCGTAGAAAAAAGCCAGTTACGTTTTTTGTTTTAAATTACCATCTTCATGAGTTTCTTTTTTTTTTTTTGGGTTTTTCATCCAATGTTCAAAACCCGTATTGGGCTCAATTAAATTTGGATTCGCGACGAAAAGTTTCACATTGAGGGTTAAAGCTCTCCTTAACAAACTCCATATTCAGAAAAATTTAAATTAAGACATTTGATTAAAAATGAAAGAATCACTTCACCACAATCCTTATTGATATTTTCACCAGTTATCATGCAAGAGTTATATTGTTATAGTACGAAAAAAGAAAAATAAATCACTTAGAAAATCTAACTTCCTGAAAACGTACAATGACAAACTTTCGAGGACAACAAGAATTGCTGTCTCGAACAAAAAAGAAAAAAGAATTGCAGTGCTAAATCAGTTTTTTAATATCATTCCTTCCATCTCATATTAATTGTAATTTTACTAAAACTGACCGTTCAAAAATATTTTTTATTTGACTCTTAAAATTATTTATTTTTATAGTATAATGTTGATTAAATTAATAAAAAGTTAAGGGTAAATTGATAATATTTCCTATTTACAATTTGGTATGTAAAAAAATGTGACAACTAATATGAAAAACGGAGGAAAAGTACTTCCTAATAAACTTTTTTTTTTAAATTTCCATACAATTTTTCATGCAATTTACCTTTTTAGCTGCATAATACTTTAAAATTAAGGCCTCATGCTCCCACAAAACTAAATAACTTATGATACGTACGTACTTCCCTTTCATATATGCTTTATAAATTTATACATTCTTTTGAGAAATGTACTCGAACTAAGACTGTTATGTGGGCCGGGTCGGGCCAACCCAGAATCGGCCCGTGTCATTTAACCGATTTGTGGGCCGGGTTTGGGTTCGGGTTGGGGTCTAGGTGGGCCGGGCCGGGCTCAACAGTAAAAAAAAATAAAAAACAACCCTAACTCGGCCCACTTAACCCAACCCGGTCAAATCCACCTAAACCCGGTTAAAAAATTGGTCAAAATTGGTCAAACCCGGTCAAAAATATTTTAAAAGAAAACTTTTTTTCAATATACACTATATATATCCACCTATATACATTATAAATACGTTAAACAATATATATACACTATATATATAGTATATACTACATTAGAATTTAAAAAATATATACACAATTACACAAATATACGCAACATTTAATATATATGTACTACTTTAAAGTTTAAATAAAATATACTACAATATATATACATTACAATATATAAATATATATATATATATATATATATAGTTATAGTTATAGTTATATATAGTTATATACTAATTTATAAAACATATACACATGTATACGTTAAACATACACATCTATACTAATTTATAAAATATATACACATGTATGCGTTAAATATACACATCTATAGAAGATATATTCACATATATACACTCTATTCTATGTATATGTAATACTTTAAATTAAATATACTACAATATATATACATTACAATATATATAGATATAGTTATATACTAATTTATAAAACATATACACATGTAAATATACACGTCTATAGAAGATATATGTACCTATATACACTCTATTCTATGTATATGTAATACTTTAAATTAAATATACTACCATATATATACATTACAATATATATATATATATATATATATATATATATATATATATATATAGTTATATACTAATTTATAAAACATATACACATGTATACGTTAAATACACACGTCTATAGAAGATATATACACATGTATACGCACCATTCAATGTATATATACTACTACTAATAAAATATACTACAATATATATACATTACAATATATATATATATATATATATATATATAGTTATATATATATATAGTTATATACTAATTTATAAAACATATACACATGTATACGTTAAATATACACATCTATAGAAGATATTTACACATGTATACACACCATTCAATGTATATATACTACTACTAATAAAATATACTACAATATATATAGATGTAGTTATATTCTAATTTATAAAACATATACATATGTATACGTTAAATATACACATCTATAGAAGATATATACACAAATATACAAAACATATGCTACTTAATATAATAAATTAATAATACTTGGTAGTAAAATAATAATATATTAGAAGTAAGTTTTTAATTTAAAGTAGAAAACTAGAAATTCAATTTAAAAGTTAAAATCATAGCCGTCCACAAATCAGGTTGTACTTGTTCAGAATCATGGTTAATATTTATTTCTAAGTTAGTATAAATAATAGTACTAAAGTGACACATATTATTATATTTCATGCACGGATTTAACATAGCACAACCAAGTAAATAGGGGGAATTGGGAAAAAATATATTTTAAATTTAGTAAACATGACACCAACAACTTCTTTATAACCTTTTTTATTTTTATATTCTTTGAGCAAACCAGAAATATCGGCTATATATGCCAAAATATTACAAACAGTAGGATAATAAGCACCGAAAAATTCAACCGTAGCAACATAATTTTTTTCTAAAAACTTAACAAGATCCGTAATCACAACCCAATCAGAATCATGTCGCATCCAATCAGCAGAATCAGCAAATGAACCGCAATGTTGGTTAAAAGCTAATTTAATAGGAATTCTATATTTATAACAAGTTTTTAAAAAATCATACGTAGAATTCCATCTAATATCAATTTCCTCAGGCATCAATATCGGTGCAAGTCCATTTTCTTGACATTTAACTTTAAATTCTCTAATTCTCGATCTACGATTATTTTCTTGAATAAAATCAACAGTAAGATGAATTTTTTCAATATAAAGCTAAAAAACTCAAGACCATCTTTTACAATTAAACTATATATATGACGTGCACACTTAATATGAAAAATTTCAGGCAACGACGGAGATATCGTATATTTTAATTTTTTTATAGCAGTCTTGTTGTTAGAAGCATTATCAAAAGCAATACATAAAATTTTATTTCCGATACCATAATATCCGGCAACTTTAACAATAGAATCAACAATAAAATCTCCAGTATGTTTACGATCTTCATCATATAAAAAAACAAGAATACGTTTTTGCATCACAAAATTACTATTCATTCAGTGACAAGTAACGGTTAAATAATCATTTTTATTTACAGCACGACCAAGATCAAAAGTTAAGAACAATCTACATTGAATATTTTTTAACAATGTTGATAAATAAAAACAATATTGTGAATGAAGTCTAAAAATATCAGACTGACAAGTACTTCTAGGAATACCGTTAAACATAGGATTATAAATTGCTTGTATATAATGAATAAAGGCATCAGGAGAAGGAAAACTAAAAGACAAATAACCCACAGCTACCATTTTAACTATTTCTTCCCGGTCCCTCAATTTATTATACTTTTTCGTTACCTGACCGGTTGCTGGGTCCATTCTAGTTTGCGTTGGCCCACCAACATCCCCACCACCTCGTGCAATATTTAACTCTCTTTCGTGAGCTTCACCTATATGTCTCATTAACGTACCCGTACCCTCTTGTTTGCCTCCGCTTCTATGCTTATATATTTGTTGGTAAATATTGCATTGCACCTCAGTATCTGATATACGTTCAAAAAATTGCCATGCAACACTAGTTGTTTTACGAGGTCTTGCGGCACGGGGAGGGAGATTAACCGATTCAGATCTAACGTTAGCATTTCCTACTGCGGGTGTCTCACCAATATTTTCATTTTCTTCGTCTAAATTAAGTTAGCATCTACTTCATTTTCTTCTTCTATACTGTAATTTTCCTGAGCTTCTACATAATCCATATCGTGAGCACCTACACCTATTTCTTCCTCAAAAGGTGTACCAAGCGATATCGGAGGCGAAGGCACACGGGTATATCTACTATTTGAACTACCTCTACCGCTAGTAATTCATTTTTTACTAACACTACCACTTCCGGGATAAATTTTTTTAACACCTTTAGTAGTGAGGTTTCTGAATTTATCCATAGTATAAATTAAATTAAACTAAAAAAATTTAAAATACACAAATATAATAAAATTAAATATTAAACAATTAATACAATAAATAAAAATTAAATGTATGAGATGGAACGACAATACCAAATTTTGGAAGTATCCGAAGATTGTGACTTTAGAAACTTCGGCTCGTACTTTGTAAACGCAAAATTAAAAAATTAAAGTGAACACTTTAAGAAATTAAATATATTGAATATTTGAGAATTGCGAATTGAGAGAGAATGAGATTTGTGAGAGTGAAAAATTGTGTGAAAAAAGATTTGAAGGTGTAGGGTATTTATAGATTTTTTTTGGGATTAAAAAATATTTTTTAAAGTTTTTTTTTCCTTTTTTAAGAAATGGGCCCAAACTAGCCGTTTGGACCCAAAAATGGCTATATAGCCGTTGGGCCAACGACTAGTTTGGCCCAAAACTCAAAAAAAAATTAAAAAAAATTGATTTCAGGCCGGTTAACCGGCGGGCCTGGACTGGGCTAGGTCTGGGTCGGGTTAACCGGACCCAAATTAAAAAAATAACCGGCTCGGGATCCGAAATCCGGAACCCTAAAGCCCTAGGGCTTACCGGGCCGGATCAAACCGGGGTGGGTCCTTTAAGTGGGACGGATAGGGCCGGGTCAGTCCGACCCACTTGACAGGCTTAACTCGAACTAAGTGTATTATTATTTCAAGTGCTATATCAAGTTGTTACGTTGTCATGAATATTGTCATTGAGTCGGACTAAGAAGATGGAGAAAGTCGGATAAAGACAAGGTAATCTAATTTTAGTATTATGTCAAATGATTTATTATGGTAATGAAACTCTACTTTATTTTTCTTTATTATGAGTTTACAAACTTCTATAGACGTCTTGATAAGTTACGTGTTCAAGATTAATCTGTATGCAAAATTAAACGTGTTTGCTAGATATCTTATAATAGAAAAGCTATAATGAAACTTTAAAGGAAGCTTGAAAAAACTGAAAGATAAGTTATGCTTGAAAGTATCAGAGTAGGATAAAATTGTATTGATTATTTTAAGCGGAACTCATAGAAAACTTTTTAAAGTTGACATTAATTTTCATTTAGATGTCTCAAGTAGGTCTTATCCGTTTTTAAACAATTGTTGCAGCCTCACTATGCCAATAGATTCAGACTCTACTTCTGATGTTTAAAATAAACAAGGTCGTCTATCGGGATGGCTTAGTTGGTTTGGAGGGTGGTTATTCATACGGATGATCCGGGTTCGATCTCTCTTCAATGCTTTCTGAGTCGAGCCTGTTGCATAGGGCTTGTCTAGTGCATTTTACATCTCTCTTATGATTTGCATGCTATTACAAAGTGAGAGTACACAAAGTCATCACCCGAAGGGCATAGACTGTGACAGGAATTGTAGCGGATGCGGATTATCATGGGATTAAGTCGTGAAAAAAAAAGAAGCCTATTCGATTATGTAATAACACTATGTAGTAACTTCTTTAATAAATTCCCAATCAAAAAAAATCGTTTACTTGCTCTGGAACATAAAAGGATATAGTTTTCGACTGGCCCAATTAGACAAGACTATTTGTTCAATTGTAATGGGTGAAAGTCTAATAAAATCTTTATTGTTAGTTCAAATAATTATGTGAAACCCAATTGCCTATCTAACTAATTTTGGACTTCCAAAGTTTTGTAACAAATCAAGAAAACAGTAAACCATATGTGGGCTTAAAATTAGTCCAGTGAAGAATACTAGTTGTTCATGAGAACTTTACATAACGACACAGCATTAAAAAAGACATTGTATTATATTTTTGGCAAAATGGTTCGGTGAACCCTTGAACTATGTTTGTTTTATAATGTGGACACTTCTACCTACATGTTTGTCATCTGGACCCTTGAACTCATTAAAAAATAATATTTTAAACCCCTCTGACGGTGTGTGTAACACAACCGCGCCACGCCAGATGCCACGTCAGCTTCCACATCACTTTTGAGTATTACATTAAATTTATTTGCCTACGTCAGCTGCCACATCATTTTTAAGAGTCACATTAAATTTTATGTTATTTTTAATTAAATATTAAAATAAATTTAATTAAATAAATTCCTTTTATAAATTGTAGAAATTCTAATACACAAATACAATAAATTTTTAATTTGAGTTAATTTAAATTTTCAACTATAAATTTAAATTTTCAACTATAAATTTAAATTTTCAACTATAAATTCTAATACAGAAACACAATAAATTTAATTAAACATCAAATTTATTTCAAATAATTGAAATTTTTCTCCAATTAATTTAAGATTTTAACTATAAATTCACATACACAAACATAATAAATTTTTAATTTTTATTTAAATATCCTTAACAATTTGTAAAAGTTAAAAATATAATCCTAAACAAAATAAAAAATTTAAATTGAGAAAGTTAATAAAAAAATTTAAAAATTAAAACAACAACAATAAAATCAGCCACGACTGAAGTTCAACCACGACGATGAACAACAACAACAAATCAATCATGATAATTTTTTTTTGACAATGAACAACAACAACAAATCAACCATAGCAAAGACATCTTACTATTTTATGAGAATTTGGGATATATGATGAAGAAGAAAAAGAAGACGAAGAGAGATCCTTGGGGCTGTGGGGGCGGGGCGTTAATGGTGACAGCTATGGCAGCCATGGCTGGACCGGGGGGGCGGGGCGTTAATAATGGTGGTTGTGTGTATGTGTATATCGTGAAGATGTAAAAATTGAAGAATTGGAAGAAGAAGATGAAGAAGAGGGAGAGTTGTCATGGTCATATGCCCATTCGACCCAATTAAAAATCACCTTAAACAAATAAAAAAAATAAATTATTGTCTCTCTTCCTAAAACCTTCGCTGCTCCTATAACTGTCAGCGCCACCATAAAAAATCTTCAAGATTCCATAAATGGCTGAACTTCCTGTCAATTTAGAGAAACTCACAAAGTTGAAGATGTAAAAAATGAAGAATTTGATGAAGATTTGGAAGAGGAAAAGGAGGAAGATGGGGAGTTGAGTGAATATGTTGTGTGATTGTGTTTTGGCGTATGAGAATAGTGAGAAAGGGGCGTTAATGGTGGTGGAAGGCGGGGGTGGGGTAGGGATGCTGGATGGGGGAGGTTTTTTTTTTTAATTATTTTAATTTAAAATTGGCCAAAAATTGACCTCCACTCGCACCCAGACGAGTGTAATCACTCTCCTTATCCTAGTCACCATTTTAATGCCACATAGGCAAAGTCAACGGTCAAAAGATTTAAAATATAGCTTTTTAGTGGGTTCAGGTGTCCAGATGACAAACAGGGTCCATTAAGTCATTTTGCTATATTTTTAGCATAAAAATTAATATATCAAAAGTAGTCCAAAGAAAACTTTCCTATAAAAACATCCCACAAAATAAGTAACCCCCCTCGCAATAATAAATCCTTTTCCCTCTCAACTAATCCCTTAAAAACGCAGTGACATAACTGGTAAATCATTTCTTTCTTATTTTCTGTTTGCGTTGGCGAATTTCTTTTTTTCTCTTTTCCCTTTTTGATTCAGATTTTCATACTACACAATACCATGTTAACACATCTATTAGAGTTATAAATTAAATATAATGCGTGCATATTAAATTTATCCATGATATATATATACATCCCAAACAATCGGCTCATTTTCTCGAATTTACTTTTAGCATCTTCTATGTTCGAAACAAAAAGTTGTCTAATCAGATCATGAATTACAAATGTTTGAAATTTTTTTATTGCTTGTCGAGCAGAGTTTTACAAAATCTTTCTTTTTGCCTTCAATTACATCAGAAAATGACTTGTAAACTTTATTAAAAAGTGGTATATAATAATCAATTTTTTTTTTGATCGAGGAAGATGAAATATTCAGATTTTTTTAATATAATTATTAAATATCGAGCTAAATAGTCTCTCCTTTTATGTTAGTCAAAATTGTTGATAAATTAGCATATCCCTAAGTTTTGCTAATAAGAGTTCGTGGCGGCAAAAGTGGGTACACAGCGATCTTGGCGCCAAAGTTAAGGAGCTTTAGTTACAGCTAAAAAAACAAAACAAAATGAATTTGAAAAATAAAAAAAAATTATGTCATGGTGCGTAAGAATAAACATAAAACTGAAAATGGTGTTAATGAAATATGTAAATATATGATTTTAAATTTATGGGTATATAATATATATAATAATAATTGAGTTCACCTTTTTTTTACGACAATTCATGAGTTTACAATCATATAGTTATAAATATTTATATAGATTTTTAATACATATATAAGATTCAGATAAAAATTATTGAATACTAGTGAATATACAAACAATATTATGGATCCACCTTGGAAAATATATGTATTTCTTTTCTGTTCATTGTCACAGTAGTACTTTTGCTTCATTCAAAATTAAAATTTTATCAATGTTTGGTTCACAAATTAAAAGGTTTTCCAACTTCAGTTTGAAAAAGGCTATTTGAAATTGGAAATCTTATTTGAAAATATTGCAAATAAAAGAAATTTCACTCACTAATCTTTAGCTTTTCTTTTTTCCAATAAAATTCATGTTTAAAGACGACAATAATCTTACACAAAACAAAATTTAATGCCAAAAGAAAAAGTAACTGCAGAAGTCAGTTACGGTTCTGGGTTCAATTTGGCTATTACTTCACTTGCAAAAACTGAAGTCATATAATTTATAAGTTGAAGCTTGGTCATTAATATCTGTTTATTAAACTTTGATAAGTAAAATATACTGAAATATTTTTGTTAAAAAGAAACTTGTTTGATGCTATTTCAAGAAAATTACTAATGATGTTTACTCACAATATTCATGTCTGATCTAAATATAATTTCAATAGGTTGCTAACTATATAACTCCAACAACTCTTGCCATTCAATACATCGTGTTTCGAAAAAGTATTTTACTAAATACAACTAATAAAAAATATCTCCAAGATATCTCAACATTAAATGAATAAATATTTACTAGTACCTCATGTGTTACACCCAACTGTATAAAAGGTATGCATGTCAATTAACCATGATTAAGAGCTAAAAAGATACATACAAATTACAAACACACATCGTGCATCTATTAACTTCACATAAAGCTCAAGTATGGGTAAATTTTTATCCGATACCATAAAATCATACAAACATTTTTGTCCTCACCAACATTTATTCAGCGAAGTAAGATAAATTCAGCACTTAAGACAAGTAATTGAGAATAGGAGATATAGCGGCTCAGTTGACTGGCTACCTGAATTTTTCACCGAGGTTCGATTCCTTTATATAATCGCCCCTCCATTTTTATTATATTTTTTTTAAAAAAGGAAAAAAAAAGTAATTGAGAGTAGTGCTGTTGTGATTAGCTGAAGAGTAATAACTAAATCCTAACAATGAGGAGATTAATTCTCCCTCTCTCAACTCCGTTACTTGTGCTTTTGGTTAATTTTTTTACCATTTTCTTCTTTCTTTTACCGTGGAGCTATGAGAGCAATTACATGAATCTCTCATTTTTTGCAATAAATTTTCATTCGCACCCAATCTACGTAAAATTATATAAACTTATTATGATTAATTATTTCTTATAAATGAATGAGATAACATAATTATTGCAAACACATGTCATGCACTTATTGCTAGCACAACCAATGTGTTCTTATGAGCATTTAATATTATTGCCTATGTCAGTCACACCAAAGCTTGCGATTAGATGAATAAGACATAATTATATGTATCGAGTTCCATACGTGAAAATAGAGCATATTATTCCCTTTAATTAGCCTTACACTAGTAATTCCGAATTAGATGAGAAATCAACCAAAAAGAAAATTATGTCGATCAATATTCTATGGGTTAGACCAATATTTCACTTGTCATTTCAAGTAGCATATTTATCACATAGTCAAAATTTAAAGTTAAAACTGATGGTTAGAAAAATATTTCAGCCCCCATTTTTAACACATATGTCAAGAACTAATGTACTTTCATAACGTAAATATCTCCAAAAATTCAGTCCCTACATCCGTTTAGCACAGACATATTCATTTAATATCTCAATATTAGACGAATAACTATTTATCTTTGTTTACATCCAACCTTATAAATTTACTACAGTTAAATAACTTAATAAAATTAGGATGCATGTTAATTAACCATGATAAATATCTAAAATGTTATGTTCAACCATATTATCATTCATTTATTAGCTTGACATAAACATCACATGTACAAAAAAAAGATTTTCCGTAAGCATCACCCCGCCCACCCCCCAACAGTTGCTTAGGAGGGTAATTTTTTTTAACACTTAGACAAGTAATTGATAGTAGTGCAGTTGTAATTAGCTGAAGAATAGTAACAAAATCCTAACATTAAGGAAAGTAAACTCTCTCTCCCTCAACAGTTACTTGTGCTTTTGGTTAACTTTTATCACTTTCTATATATATAGAGAGAGAGACACAAATTATTATGATTAATTAATTTTGAAAATAAATATTAATTAGTTATAACTGAAAGAGGTAATTACCTAATTAGTGCAAAGACATACAATGCACTTGCACTTAATTATTGATGCCCACAGAACCGCTTGCTAACTAAACCAATTTGTGTATGCACGTTTAATACTATTGCGTCTATCATACCAAAATTTGTGGTGAGATGAATAAGATTCTTTCACTCTTAATCAAAGTTTCAATAATGGAAAATTGGAAATAGAACAAATAAGCACATTTCTCCTTTAATTGGCCTTACATAATTCTGAATTAATTGGAGCTTCAAAATATATAATCAACAACAACAAAAAGTCATGTCTATCATTTTTGAGTGTTAGGATATACTATTAACCATGTAATTTGTGTTATAGTATTATATTTTCATCCAATATAAAGACAATTTATTATATTAATAAAATCTTTATTTGAATAGATCATTGCATTAACATGTGTGTCCTTTACTTA
The DNA here is from genome assembly GCA_030864215.1 of Capsicum pubescens. Taxonomy (NCBI): domain Eukaryota; kingdom Viridiplantae; phylum Streptophyta; class Magnoliopsida; order Solanales; family Solanaceae; genus Capsicum; species Capsicum pubescens. The sequence goes on along the minus strand of CM061538.1, from coordinate 313,100,072 downwards.
TATAGTAGACAGTTTTGTGTATGGAGTATTTTAACTCATGCACGAAAGATTAAAATTGTCGGTTCTTATAAGTAATAAATTAATGTTCACAATCAAAGACGAGGCAGGACAAACATCTTGATGATTGTAGCACAAAATTAAATATAATTTGATCTTAATTATGGGAGTGGTAATATTCCAACTTCTTGTGCTAGTACATTTCGTATGTATTGAACGAACCAATTAGAAATATTAGTTTATGTTCTGAATATTAATAAACGATTTCTCTATACCATTACATGTACTTATACTCTTAATCTTGATATAATTATTATGATCTAAGTGATTTGATTTGTCATTTTAATCTATTAAAATGTGAAATTCTTTTATGAGTCAATATATTCCTAATAGGTAGGATGATGACAAATTATTTAATGAAATATTAATTAGTTGATAGAACCATGTTTCGGACTTGAGATAGAAGACACCCCTTTATGGTTGCTTATAAGTTTTCACGTAAAAATCCTGTAGGTGGATTTTGTATCCGTCATGTGAAATAAGTTAAGCATTATAAATAAAAGATTAAATTAATCAATGATTTAAATTTTTCAGACAATTTAATTTAATTGATTGGCGTCGGTAATTCTAACATCGAGAGTTAAATAAGATGTAATGGAGATTTCGAAATTAAACCGAGGAGTGCAATTACAGATTTTTAGTGGAATAATTTATAATTTATTATGCTATGATAATTCTTTCATCACCGAATTAATATCATAATTGGAAGCCTTAGTGAATAAATCTGCGGTCCCTACTATGCCTGATTAGCTAATCCAATTTGGAAAAGAAAATGATTATAGAAGAGGTAATATTATTTACTGGTCTTCTATAAAAGAAATAATTTTCAAAACCCAGTTAAGGCATTATGTCAGCTTTAAAGGGCCAAAAACGTTTTTGGCATAAAGAGACAATTAAGGCCAAAATATTTTGACATTAAATCTGTAGTAAAGAGCCAAAATACGTTTACCTCTTCCCCTCCCCTTTTTTCAGTTGAATTGGGAATAAAAGGAGGTTGGATTTTTGAAAAAAAAATGCTAATTTCAGAACACTAATTCCTTCTTTGAATCAAATAATCACTTGCCCACACAAGTGTTGGTTAAAGAGGCTAATCAGGATATAGCAGAAGACTGTGAAACTGGAGGCTAAGGTATTAAACGATTTTTGTGAAAGTTTCAAGAGGTAAGTTTTTTGATTTTCGTTTTGGTTATGTTATCTAGATATTATGTAAGTTATTTGATCATGTGGAATTGTTGCTTCCGCCGTGCATGCTCTAACAATTGGTATCAGTAGTCTTCTCACATATGCTAGATAATGTAAAAGAAATTATATGATTTGTTGTACATATTTTGGATAATAATTGTATAAATCATGTTGTTGCTGATTGTTTTTCATGTTTTTGATATCATGTTATTGCTGACTGCTTTTCATGTTTTTGATGATGTTATTGATTTCAAGAGAGAATCTCAGTTTATCATTAAGAAAGCATAAAACGAATTTTGCATAGTTTTGTGAAAATTAGTTTTGTGGATTAAGGACAAAATTATGATGAGTTTCGACTAAATCCAATCATAGTCGTTACTCAATGTATGAGCAGTAGTAGTAAGGCCAAGCAGTGCAGGCAACCCTGCTGATCGTCACAACTCGGCCAATAATTGTTGTTTTGGTCGGTTTTGGAGTTTTTCAGTTTTGATAAATTTCGAATGACCTGAAATTTGGTACGTTTATTGAAAATGACCCACTGAACAATACGCACAGTATACTACGATTCAGGCCATTTTTTGGCCATTCGGGGTCGTTTTGATGAGTTTTTGGGCGTTTTTATGTTTTCAGAAAAATTAAAAATTCTGAAAAAAATTATCTTTTGCAAATCAGTGGGGATAGGAATCATTCCTTATGATTTTCAGTGGTTAATAACAGTAAATAATATGAGGTTACTTGTTGACATAGGTCACCTTCCCCATCGGATAAACTTGTATAATGTAATACTGTTTTATAGTCTCTTGTTTTTGCTAACTTGTATTAACTTTCCAACTAAGTTTCATGTTGGTTCAATAGTACAGAGACTTATGAATTATGATATTTATCTAACTTAAATCAACAGTTTACTCTCTAACTGAGTTGGTTCTATTTTATTTAAGAGATAAAATATCTGACATTACATGTATATTTGCTTAAATGGTTAAGTTTCACTAACGATTCTAACTGTTTATGTGCATGGTTATATATGTGATGTATTTTTTTTAAGAATTTTATTATTCTGCAGCATGTCTAATGATCTGTTTTTAATTAGATTATATAACAGGTTAATCATGTCTTCGTTCAATCCTTTAACTTTTATCCTGAATCAAAATAAACTAGAAGGCTTATGTGAACTGAAAAGTAATTTGGATATTGTTCTTACTGTTGAGTGCTTTAAATTTGTGCTGATTGAGAAATGTCCTGTTAAGTTAGATGAACCCATTGATGATGAGATTGAAGCCTACGAGTTGGATATTGTTCTAACTGAGTTGGTTCTATTTTATTTAAGAGATAAAATATTTGACATTACATGTATATTTGCTTAAATGGTTAAGTTTCTCTAACGATTCTAACTGTTTATGTGCATGGTTATATATGTGATGTACTTTTTTTAAGAATTTTATTATTCTGCAGCATGTCTAATGATCTGTTTTTAATTAGATTATATAACAGATTAACCATGTCTTCGTTCAATCCTTTAACTTATATCCTGAATCAAAATAAACTAGAAGGCCCTAACTATGTGAACTGAAAATGTAATTTGGATATTGTTCTTACTATTGAGTGCTTTAAATTTGTGTTGGTTGAGGAATGTCCTGTTAAGTCGGATAAACCCACTGATGATGAGATTAAAGCCTACAATAAATGGGTGAAGGATGAAGAGATGGCAAGATGCTACATTCTTGCCTCTATGGCAAATATGTTGCAGCATCAACATAAGTCCATGACTACTGCTTATGATATGCTTGAATCTCTCAAAGAGATGTTTGGTGAGCAAAATCGTGCTGCAAAGCAGAATTCCACGAAAGCTCTTTTTTACCACAAAATGGTTGAAGAAACTTCGGTAAGGGAACATGTTCTTAAAATGATGAGTTTGTTGAACGAGCTGAAAAATCTTGGTGCGGTTATTGATAAGAAATCTCAGGTTGAGATGGTCCTGCAGACTCTGCCGGACAATTTTCAGCAGTTTTGCTTGAATTATAACATGAATAAGATGGACTTATCTCTTGCAAAACTGTTGAATGAGCTGCAAGTGGCAGAATCTATCATTAAGCAACAAGCTCCTCCTGCGGTGTTGATGGTTGGCAAACCTTTAGCTTCGACTTTTAAGCCGAAAGGCGAAAAGAGAAAGAAGAAGAAGCCTCGTAAGGTTTCAGGTGCTAATGGTGGTGTGGCTAAGCCTAAGGTCAAATGCTATCATTGCAAGAAACCTGGTCATTATAAGAAACAGTGTCCCGGCTACATAGCAAAGATGCAAAAACAAGGTACATTTTTTCATATGTCGTTGAAACATTTTTAGCGGCTGTTTCTACCCAATTTGGGATCCACTAATCATATCTACACTTCATTGTAGGGGTTTCAGAAAACACGACGCCTAAATGAAAATGAACTGAACGTGTTTCAAGCAAATGGGGAATCAGCAGCGGCCTTAGCTATAGGAAATATTTCTATTTCGTTTAGTACTTCTAGAGTTTTAAGACTAAATAATGTTCTTTACATACCTTTTATAAGAAGGAATTTACTTTCAGTTTCAAGAATAATGGATGTTGGTTATAATGTTTATTTTGTTAATGATTGTGCAATTATTAAGTTTAATAAGCATGTTATTATTTTCTATCCTAGAATACATGATTTGTTTGTATTTGAGGTTTCCCATGATATGCTACAAATAATGAAACTTAATAATATTGATCAATCACATAAAAGAAAACGTATTTTAGCATTGAGTGAAACATACTTATGACACTTACGTCTAGGTCAACATAAATAGGATTTTACGGCTGATTTTTGATGGACCTTTGAGTTCATTGAAAGTGGAGGCACTTCCAACTTATGAATCCTGTTTAGAAGGTAAAATGACCAAGAGACATTTTTCTTTCAAAGGAAATAGAGCCGGTAATAAGTTAGAATTAATTCATACTAATTTGTGTGGTCCTAAGAATGTTCAAGCAAGAGGTGATTTTGAGTATTTTATGACTTTCACAGATGATTATTCAAAATATGGATACATTTATTTATTGCGCTGTAAATCTGAATGCTTTGAAAAATTTAAAGAATTTAAGATGAAAACGGAAAAGCGACATAACAAATATATCCATACATTACGATCTGATCGTGGTGGTGAATACCTTTCTGCGGAATTCATTAACTACTTATCAAAATTAGAAATTACATCTCAATATTCTGCTATGAAAACACCACAACAAAATAATGTGGCAGAACAACGAAATAAAACTCTTTTGAAAATGGTTAGATCAATGTTAAGTTATTCAGATTTGCCTTTTCCTTTTTGGGGTTATGCATTAGAAACTGCATATTATATTCTGAACTTGGTTCCTTCAAAATCAGTACCTTTAACTCCATCTGAATTGTGGAGTGGGCGCAAGCCTAGCCTACGACATATTTGGGTTTGGGGTTGTCCAGCACATGTGCTAAAAGGAAAAACTAATAAGTTGGAATCTAGGACAGAAGTGTACGTTTTTATTGGATATCCAAAAAGAACAAAAGGGGATTTATTTTATTGTCCTAAGGAACAGAATGTAATTATTTTGAAAAATGCCAGATTTCTTGAAGAGAATTATTTAATGAACCACGTTCCTAGAAGTAAAATTATTTTATAGGAATTGAGCAATAGAATAACGAATAATGAAACACAAGAACAAATTTCAAAATTATTATTGACATACCATTGCATCCACGTAGTGGAAGAAATGTGAATAGGCAAGAGGTTGCACAAGAGCAAACACTTGACATTACACTACCTCAAACATCGAGCAACCTGCAATTATGGAGGAAAACGTTCAGGGTAATGTCGAGGAACCTGTCATAGTGGAGGAACACATTCAAGGTGTTTAAAATTTAGTTTCAAATTTAGCAGATCCTGTAGTGACTAGCCGTCGTAGTGGGAGAATTATTAGAAAACTTTTACGGTTTGTGCTCTTGGGAGAATCGTACGATATAATCCCTGAGGAGCCTAATAAAGAACCTCTTAATTACGCTGAATCGCTACATGACAAAGATGCTAAAATGTGGATTGCTGCTATGAAATTTGAAATGGAATCTATGTATTTCAATCAAGTCTGGAAACTTGTGGAACCACTTGCGGGAGTCTAACCCATTGGCGGTAGATGGATCTATAAGAAAAAGAGAGGTGTGGATGGAAAAGTGCAAACTTTTAAGGCTAGGTTTGTTGCGAAAGGGTTTACTCAACAAGAAGGAATTGACTATGAGAATTTTTTTTCGCTGGTAGCTATGCTTAAATTCATTAGGATTCTCTTATCCATTGCAGCTCATTATGACCATGAGATTTGACAAATGGATATCAAGACGACTTTTCTAAATGGAAGTCTTGATGAGTGCATTTATATGGCACAACCAGAAGGTTTCATGGAAAGTAGATGAATATAAGTTTTATAAACTTAAGAAATTCATTTATGGGTTGAAACAAATATCCAGGGCATGGAATACTTGTTTTGACAATTCAATTAAGACTTTTAATTTTTATTAATGTGAAAATGAGTCATGCGTCTATGAAAAATGGGACAAAGCTAGAATAGCATTTTTAATTTTGTACGTAGATGACATTTTGCTCATAGGAAATAATGTTAGCATGTTGAATTCCATTAAGGAGTGGCTATCCTTGCGTTTTGATATGAAAGACTTGGGAGAAATAACTCATATCCTTGGGATCAAGCTCATGCGAGATCGCAAACAAAGGATGTTAGGCTTATCTCAATCACTTTATATTGATACTATTCTTGCAAGATTTAGCATGCAAAATTTCAAAAAGGGTTTCCTTCCTTTTAGGCATGGAATTACTTTATCAAAAGATCAGTCGCCCAAAACGACCGATGAGATAGAGAGAATGCAGGAGGTCCCTTATGCTTCTGCTGTAGGGAAACTCATGTATGTTATGTTGTGCACTATACCTGATATCTGCTTTGCAGTTAGCATGGTTAGTAGATTTCAGTTTAATCCTGGGCAAGAACATTGGACTGAGGTTAAGCATATAATCAAGTACCTTAAAAGGACTAGGGATTACATGCTTGTTTTTCACTCTGGGAATCTTGTACCTGTTGGGTATACTGATTCAAATTTTTAGTCGGATAAAGATTCTAGAGAATCTACCTCAGGACATGTGTTTACTTTAGGAGGTGGAGCCATTGTTTGGAGGAGTATCAAACAATCATGTATTGCTGATTCCACCATGAAAGCCGAATATATAACTGCCTCTGAGGTAGCTAAAGAGGTTGTTTGGCTTGGTAACTTTATGAAAGAGCTTGAAGTTGTTCCTTCAGTGCAAACACCACTACCACTTTACTGTGACAATAATTGTGCAGTTGCAAACTCGAAAGAACCACAAATCCATAAAAGAAGTAAGCTTATTGAGAGAAAATATCACTTGATTCGAGATATAACTCAAAGGGGTTATGTGAGAGTTTTGAAGATTGAGTCGAAGAATAATTTGGCGGATCCATTTACAAAGGACTTAACCCAAAAGGTTTTTGATAAGCATGTGGAAGAAATGGGTGTTAAAATTGTGCATTCATGGTTATGAGTCTAAGTGAGAGATTGTTAGGATATACTATTAACAGTGTAATTTGTGTAATAGTATTATATTTTCATCCCATATAAAGACAATTTATTATATTAATAAAATCTTTATTTGAATAGATCATTGCATTAACATGTGTGTCCTTTACTTATATAGTAGACAATTTTGTGTATGAAGTATTTTAACTCATTCCCGGAAGATTAAAATTGTCGGTTCTTATAAGTAATAAATTAATGTTCACAATCAAAGATGAGGTAGGACAAACATCTTGATGATTGTAGCACAAGATGAAATATAATTTGATCTTAATTATGGGAGTGGTAATATTCCAACTTCTTGTGCTAGTACATTTCGTATATATTGAACGGACCAATTAGAGATATTCGTTTATGTTCTGAATATTAATAAATGATTTCTCTAGACCATTACATGTACTTATACTCTTAATCTTGATATAATTATTATGATCTAAGTGATTTGATTTGTCATTTTAATTTATTAAAAGGTGATATTCTTTTATAAGTCAATATATTCCTAATAGGTTGGATGATGATAAATTATTTAGTGAAATATTAATTAGTTGATAGAACCATGTCTCGACTTGAGATAGAAGACACCTCTTTATGGTTGCTTATAAGTTTTCACGTGAAAATCCTGCAGGTGGATTTTATATCCGTCATGTGAAATAAGTTAAGCATTATAAATAAAAGATTAAATTAATCAATGAGTTAAATTTTTCAGATAATTTAATTTAATTGATTGGTGTCGGTAATTCTAACATCGGGAGTTAAATAAGATGTAATGGAGATTTCAAAATTAAACCGAGGAGTGCAATTACAGATTTTTAGTGGAATAATTTATAATTTATTATGATATGTTAATTCTTTCATCACCGAATTAATATCATAATTGGAAGCCCCAGTTAATAAATCTGCAGTCCCTACTATGCCTGATTAGCTAATCCAATTTGGAAAAGAAAAGGATTATAGAAGAGGTAATATTATTTACTGGTCTTCTATAAAAGGAATAGTTTTTAAAACCCAATAAGGCATTATGTCAGCTTTAAAGGGCCAAAAATATTTTTGGCATAAAGAGACAATTAAGGCCAAAATGTTTTGGCATTAAATCAGTAATAGAGAGCCAAAATACGTTTACCTCTTCTCCTCCCCTTTTTTCTTTGAATTGGGAATAAAAGGAGGTTGGGTTTTTGAAAAAAAAAAATGCTAATTCCAGAACACTAATTCCTTCTTTGAATCAAATAATCACTTGCCCACACAAGTGTTGGTTAAAGAGGCTAATCAGGATATAGTAGAAGTCTGTGGAACTGAAGGTTAAGACATTAAACGATTTTTGTGAAAATTTCAAGAGGTAAGTTTTCTTATTTTTGTTTTGATTATGTTATCTAGATGTTATGTAAGTTATTGATCCTGTAGAATTGTTGCTTCCGCTGTGCATGCTCTAACATTGAGTTAGCTCGATATTTCAGTTTCATTTCAAGTAGCATAAAATCATATAGGCCAAATTTACAGTTAAAAATAGGAGGTTAAAAAGATATTTCAAGCACCTCCCCCACCCCACCCCCATTTTTCATGTATTAAGTCAAGAAATAATGTACTTTAATGATATACATGTCTCAAAATTTAGTCACCACAGTCGTTTAGCATAAGACATATTTCAAAAAATTTACGAGTTATGCATGTTCAGTTATTAGAGTAAATTTCATGGTGGTCATTCAACTTTGTATTCATTATACCATAGTCATTATTCTTTATTTTGTTACACAAAAAATATTTATCTTTGCCTCATCTTTTATAAAAGTCACTTTGACTAAATTTGATTAAAAACTATCTAAATTGTGAGATGAAATAAAAACAAATCTTTTTTTTTTGAGGATAGATCAAAATGACCCGTCAAACATATTTTTGAGCAGTTTTGATCCACTGTCTTGCTAACAATAAGCCTTTTTATTTTTATATATTTGACAAAGTCAACCGACCAAATTTAACGAAATTGAATAAAAATAAATCCAGAGAAGGATCTTAAAATTTATTTATCATAAATGTACAATAGTACATTTTTATTTTACTATTATACTATTTTGTTTGATTAATTTATTGACTTTTTCCTTTACTTTTGTTAAATCTTATCTTTATCACATTATTAGTATACTATTAAATTATTAAGAAAATAAATATAATTTTTTATTTATAATAGTTCTATGAAATTATTATTAATACATTGAATATGTGGAGTAAACTACTATATTTTTAGTAACTAGAGTTACTAAAAGAAATAAAAAAAATAAAATAATGTTACTTATTATGAAATAAGAAAATTAAATTTTTTTGGATGATTGATTTTTTGGAGGGGCTGGAGAGGGAGCTGAAAAATTTGTTGAACTTTGTTAAAAATGGGGGTATGACGAAATTTATAAAGTTTATACCAGTATCTCACTCCATAATATTTCAATTCTTTCGTAAAAGAATTAATTTCAAGTACACATTTTTGTATTATAGTGATGACTACATTGAAGGAATTGTTACAAAGAAATCAAAATAATCAAAGTAAGTGTGGTATCATATGTAATATGGGAGATCAACGTTATGAAGCGAAACTTGTAAAGGAGTCTATGAAATTGTTCTACAAATAAATAAATTAACCTAGCAAGCAACATCAAATCCTCCAATAAATCAAATTTTTTTTTGTAAAGAATACACCTCCGAATGTGATTCAATAGTAAAATGTTTTTCACAGTTTTGTAAAATTTAACAATATGAATTTGTTAAGTATTTCATGAGGGTCAAATGTACTCACATTTGCAAGATTAAAGTACCAAAACTAATCAAAAGTATATTTGAGAGCCATTTTGAACCTACCTTCAAATACAAGGGATCTTTTTTATTTTAATTTCATCTCATATTTTAGATAGAATTTTAACTAAATTTTGTCAAAGTGACTTGTAAAAGATTAAGCAAAGTTAAATGAATTTAATGTAACATATAAACAAAATAAACAATCATGACTTTTGAGTAATGAACACACAGCTGGATGACCATCAATGTGAAAAAAATCTAAGTTTAATTTCAAAATCAAATATTATGAGATCAAATTCTAAACTATATAGGTTTGAGAATAATTCAACTCCATTCTGAAGTAAAGTAAGCTGCTCTTTTTTTAATTAAAAAAAGCAAAAAAAGAACAACAAAACAAAACAAATATTTTCAACAAAGTAGATAAAACATTTACATTTTAATATTTCAGATAGTCCTACGAGCCCTCGTCTACACTTCCTTTAGCGTTTTATACTTCTAAATAAACTAGTGGGGTGAAGACCGTACTGTGCACGGGCTCAATGATTACGCTCTGATTTGTTTCAGTTTAGAGCTAAAGAAACAATGTATAGTACAATCTTATATAATTGGCTATAAATTTTTTTTGATAATATTTAATGTAGATGAAAAATAATGCTTTTCTCAAGTTGTAATGATCAGTATATTTCTATAGGGCTGGATCGAACTGGAATGCCCACTTCTAGATACATAACCACGTTTTATTTATCTTCATAAACAGTTAGGAACCCAGATGCCATTAGAACATCTTTCACCATTTTTGCCAATTCGGAAGATCTGGGTGCAGAGTATTTGAGCTGAAGATTGAAAATGAGAGAAACAACAATGACTTTGGAGTAATGAACACAAAGCTGATGACCAGCAATGTGAAAAAAATCTAAGTTTAATTTCAAAATCAAATATTATGAGATCAAATTCCTAACTGTATAGGTTTGAGAATAATTTAACTCCATTCTAAAGTAAAGTAAGCTGCTCTTTTTTTAATTAAAAAAGAAAAAAAATAACAAAAAAATAAAATAAAGATTTTTCAACAAAATAGATAAACATTTACATTTTAATATTTCAGATAGTCCTACGAGCCCCCGTCTACACTTCCTCTAGCGTCTTATACTTCTAAATAAACTAGTGGGGTGAAGCCCGTGCTGTGCACGGGCTCAATGATTACGCTCTGATTTGTTTCAGTTTAGAGCTAAAGAAACAATGTATAGTACAATCTTATATAACTTACTATTTTTTTTTTTGTAATATTTAATGTAGATGAAAAACAATGCTTTTCTCAAGTTGTAATGATTAGTATATTTCTATGGGGTTGGATCGAACTGGAATGTCCACTTCTAAATACATAACCATGTTTTTTATCTTCATAAACAGTTGGGAACCAAGATGCCATTAGAACATTCTTCACCATTTTTGTCAATTCGGAAGATCTAGGTGCAGAGTACTTGAACTGAAGATTGAAAATGAGAGAAACAATAATGACTTTTGAGTAATGAACACAAAGCTGGATGACCATCAATGTGAAAAAAAATCTAAGTTTAATTTCAAAATAAAATATTATGAGATCAAATTCCTAACTGTATAGGTTGTAGAATAATTCAACTCCATTCAGAAGTAAAGTAAGTTGCTCCTTTTTAAATTAAAAAAGCAAAAAAAGAACAAAAAAAACAAAACAAAGATTTTTCAACAAAATAGATAAAGTATTTACATTTTAATATTTCAGATAGTCCTACGAGCCATCGTCTACACTTCCTCTAGCATCTTATACTTCTAAATAAACTAGTGGGGTGGAACCCGTGCTGTGCACGAGCTCAATGATTATGCTCTGATTTGTTTCAGTTTAGAACTAAAGAAACAATGTATAGTACAATCTTATATAACTTACTATAATTTTTTTTTGTAATATTTGTAGATGAAAAACAATGCTTTTCTCAAGTTGTAATGATCAGTATATTGCTATGGGGCTGGATCGAACTGGAATGTCCACTTCTGGATACATAACCACATTTTTTATCTTCATAAATAGTTGGGAACCCGGATGCCATTAGAACATCCTTCACCATTTTTGCCAATTCGGAAGATCTAGGTGTAGAGTACTTGAGCTGAAGATTGAAAATGAGAGAAACAATAATGACTTTTGAGTAATGAACACAAATCTGGATGACCATTAATGTGAAAAAAAATCTAAGTTTAATTCCAAAATCAAATATTATGAGATCAAATTCCTAACTGTATAGGTTTGAGAATAATTCAACTCCATTCTGAAGTAAAGTAAGCTGCTCTTTTTTTAATTAAAACAACAAAAAAAGAATAAAAAAATAAAACAAAGATTTTTCAACAAAATAGATAAAATACCTCTAGCATCTTATACTTTTAAATAAACTAGTGGGGTGAAGCCCGTGCTGTGCACGGGCCCAATAATTATACTCTGATTTGTTTCAGTTTAGAGCTAAAGAAACAATGTATAGTACAATCTTATATAACTTGCTATAATTTTTTTTGTAATATTTAATGTAAATGAAAAATAATGCTTTTCTCAAGTTGTAATGATCAGTATTTCCTATGGGACTAGATTAAACTGGAATGTCCACTTCTGAATACATAAGCACATTTTTAATCTTCATAATTATTGGGAACCCAAATGCCATTAGAACATCCTTCACCAGTTTTGCCAATTCGAAAGATCTGGGTGCAGAGTACTTGAGTTGAAGATTGAAAATGAGAGAAATTACATAAGAAATTGATAACTTTTATTTTGCAAACAGATAAAATGAGTTAACATTGCGAGTCTATTATGCAATTACAAGAAAAGTAGAGAATTTTGTAAAAGGGATGTACATCCTTTTTGTGTGCTTCGAAAAATCTATATCATGCTTTCACAATAAGAAAACAAAGTAACAAAATAATTGATAAAGGGATGTAAGTCCTCTCCATGTGCTTCGAAAAGTCCATATCACGCCGTCAGAATAAGAAAGACAAAGCAACAAAATAATTGATTTCATATTTTCAAATGCTCAGGAGTTCCTCTATTCAATCCTTTTCCTTCTTCTTGTTGCTAGATATCTCGTTCGTACACATCTTCTCTTTGTTTCTCGGGCCTCTAGTGAACTATATTTGTCATTCAGGCAACCAAATAGAATATTTACTAAAATCATCTGAAATGATACAAGATAGTCTTTTGTCCCACACAAATAAATAAATTTCATGGGACTGTCATAGAATATATACTGTAATGAATAGAATAATTTGGAGGTTCATTAAACTTTTTTGGATCCATTAGGTTAAGATATTGATCTACATCACTATCCTCCTTCCTAAAGTTCATGTTTTCTCCACAATCCATACATGTAAAAATTACTAAAGTGAAATCTGGAGTTATGTATGGTGCAATGGTTGCAAATTCTAGCTGATAGCTTCACAACTTCCTTAAACCAAGTAGCAAACATCCTCAACTAACCGTAATGTAGTCCATTCGCGAAAGCTTTAATCGCTAATAGTGCATAACAAAACAATCAAAAGTATTATCTTTTTAAACATCTAAAGCATACCTGCTTTACAATATTATTAGTCTTTTCCTCCATAAACCACAAGACGACCTCCCTTCCAGCAGCCTCTGATAACTTCTTCTCCAATTTGGGTATTACTTCATCAATAGGCCTTCTCACGTTACCAATGAAAATTCCTCCATCCCCAAATCTCCTCACATCAGTCGCGAAGAACGTATAAAGCCAAAGAAATTCCTTAGCTGCCAAAGAAAATTTATACAAACATCAAGATACACAACAAATAGCCCCTAAGACAATGAGGTAGCTATCAACAAGCATAACATAACAGTAGGGAAAACATTGCTAACCATATATACAAGAACTACTAAACCTCAATACTAAGCAAGTTTAAGTCCATTATATATTCCTCAACAAATAAGCCGTTTCAATAAGCTCATAGACTCATTTTATATTTGAGCCAAGGGTGTATCAGAAACATCATCTCTACTTCTCAAAGGTAGAGTAAGGTTTAGTACATTCTATCTTTCCCATATATTCTATGTTTCTCAGACCACACTTATGAAATTACATTAGGTAAGTTGTTGTTAGACTCATATTATACAACAACAACAACAACAGTCTTCACGGACAGAGTTAAATGAGATACCATCTGGTATCCATGGAATTATTTGAGCTGGGTAATAGCAGTTTCTTTTGGGAATAAAGAAGATCAATCAGTTGATTAAGGTATAAGAAATTTGCACTAATCATTTTAATTATTGGATAAATAACAATTTTAGCTGATCAGCTTATTAAATGTGATATTCTTTTTCATAGTGACATCAATATATTTGGAAGTTAATTCAATGAAGTCTATATCAGGAAAAACAAATCAACAAACCTTATACTATTTTATACTACCAAATGATGAAAATAAAGAGAGAGAAAGATACACCTAATTCATGACATTGGGGTTAACTTCAAGAGGAAGCCATTTCATCAAAGTTTGTTGATCTTGTAATTGATGGTATGTTACAATTGACATAGTGAGAAAGAAGTTTATTATTATAAAAAATAGATTAACTAGATAAACCAAATGCGCAGTCGACTCTTTCATCTTCTTATTCTGAAACTGAGGACAGACGTTATATGTTTTAGCGGATATGATAAAGACGTAACATGTATTATTTTATTTGATTTGAGATAACCAAAATAGCTCTAAATTGACAAGACAATAGGACAACGACCAACTGCTTTCGAAGTAGTCTCTATCATGTGGTAGGGGAAACAAACCACCCGATAAAAATAGTATTGAGAAACTATCACATAAATAAAGCGTAACTGCAATCCTTCGTTGTTGCATCTGTATTACCACAATTTGAACCATGATAGCAACACCTGCAAATTATTAGCATAAAAAGTTTGTAAGATAGTGAACTCAACAGAAATGAGATGTAACTCAATGAAACAAACACACCGATCAGGAAAATCAAAACTAAAGTCGGGCTCTATCATTCTCATATTTTTAGCATACAAAATTTTAAGAATTTGAATTCAGTAGAAATGACAAATAGCTTTACAAAACAAAGACACTAATTGAGAAAATTAAAATTAAAGTCGGATTTTATCATTGTGATCTTGAAGCTACATTTTGAAAGTCATATGTTTCATGTATCACAAAGAATACAGACATTAAAGCTGAAAAAACTGATGTTGATTCGGGTGTAATGATTTGTTTTAATCAGCTGATTAAGTCAGAAAAATCAACTTGATGTAATAGGTGCTCGGTAAATTAAAATAACTAAGATTTACAGGAAATTTCTTCAATCAATCTCTAATGGAACCTGTGAAGCACACACCTCAATCAATTTGTAATCGAAGGTGTCTCTTAGAGCATTTTCAACTTATATTTCTTCTAAATCATCATGTGAGAATGAATTTCTTGAACTTATCTGTGCATGAATTGAATACAGGAAGAATTTAAAAAAAAGTCTAATCTTCTATGGAACATTCAAAACATTTAAAGACAATATTATTTAAATTAAAATCTCACTTGATAATTGGATAAGCAACGTACATAAAATTTCAGCGGAAATAACTTCTTTTACAAAAGCTCGCTGATGAAATAGGAAGGGATCGACAAGTGGCAGCAACATAAGCAGTACATACTTGTAGACATTAGTTAATATATTTCACGACAATTATGTTAAAAATAAAAATTCTTATGTCGTTAGTTAACTGAATGTCTTTTTGATAATTTCATCATAAACAACGTTATATGTCGAGTGATCATCTTTGCTACCTGATGTCAATGAACTAATGAAAAACTTCACACCTTTTGAACTCTTAGCTCTATAAAAATCCACATAAAGCTGACCATGAGAAAAAACAAGCTCATGCAAATAAATTTCTACATAGTCTAAAGTTTGACCTTGAGCTTTATTTATAGTCATAGCAAAACATAATCGTATTGAAAATTATGTTCATTTGAAAGGAACCGATAAATTCTTATCTGTCGAAGCTGACTGTGGTATGCGAGGAATAAAGACATGTTTGTTTTGAAAGTCACCGCTACAATCTTAGCACTTATAACATGTGTTTTAAAATTACAGCACGTTAATTGTATACCATTACATAAACCTTCAGAAGGATTTAAGTATCGTAGTAACATCACTGGGCAATTTTCTTTTAAATTCAATCTGTAAGGTGGTAAATTAGCTGGATTTATAGTATGTAGATAATCTTCAAATTGACTTTGATCATTTGGTTCAGTAGTTTCATCAATCGCAACAAATGTTTTTGAAGTCTTTGAAAATTTGATATAAGCATATAATTTATATCATGAACATAATTATTTTTTATTGTTAAAATAACACAGGAAGCTAAAGTAGAAGAGTTATACAATAACAAATTTATGTTAGTATATGTTATCTTGAATAATTCAGCTAGAGATTGTTCTTCGGTAGTAAAAGAAATGAGCAAAGATTTGAGAATTTCAACTTTGTCGTTGGAGTTATATTTTTCTTTTCCATTGCCAATCCTCATTAGGTACTCAAAAACAACTGGATCTGTTCTTGTACGCCTATTCTTTGATAGGTGCAATTTTTCTAGTTGGTTCCAAATTTGTAAGTATAATAAGGTTTGTGAAATGATGTCTTTTTTTCATTTCGTACAACAAGAAGAGTTTGTCCCAAATCACCACCTAAAACAAACACTTTTCCACCAAAGAGCATTCTCGTATCCATGATATCTTTCAAAAGTAAATCAAAAGCTTCAATAGTTTTTTCTTTAGCCATTGATGCTTCATCCCATACAATTAATTTTGCATCTTGAATTAAAGAAGCAAGTGGACTTTGTTTGCTGACATTGCAACTAATATTTTCATCTACATCATTAGGTATTTTATAGCGTGAATGAGCAGTTCATCCTTCAGGAAGAATAGATGCGACACCAGAACTTGCAGTTTTTAATGCAACAAATCCTTTTGATTTTATTGTTTTAAATAGATTTCGATATAAGAAACTCTTACCAGTTCCTCCAGGTCCATCAATAAAGAAATATCCTGCTCTATTTGAAAAAACTCTATCAATTATTATGATAGAAGTTTTTCTTTGTTCAATAATAAGTTTTTTTTCTAATAACAAATCCTCTTCACAAACTTTTATATTACTCTCAAACGGAACATCTTTTGCTTCTTTGACAAACGCGGAGGCTTTAATATTTTCTAGAGCAAACTTGTACTCATTAATATCATGTCCCATCGAGTGTAATTCATCATTAATATGATCCAAAACTCGACGCCGAATATCTTTAAGTTCAATATTTCTCATGTTTTTAAAATGTTCTGACATAGAGTCTTCAAATTATTCCCATAATTCTTTAGGATTAGTGGGATTACAATACACTAATAACATAGTGAATAATTGTCTCAAACTATATAGTAATTGATAACTCAAAGCTTCAGTCATACAGTCAATCAAACTGTTATTAGAATGTAGTAATTCTTTTTTTCTGCTGATTCTCTACAAGTAGAATAATATTTTTTGTCGACTTTACGAAGATCTCTATATGACTCTGGCGCTCATGCATTCATTAATAATAATCTAAGATAATATCTTTTACTTTCTGTTGGATGACATGTCATAATACGTCCGATAACTGAATGTTGTTTTTGACGTGTCCACATTTTATGTGTTTGACCATACAAAATATTTAGGAAATTCTTTGTTTAATATTTTAAGTTCTTTACCATCTTTATTTTTTTGGTTCATTACAAAGAATTTGGTTAGCATTGTGATAACGCTCAATCTACAACTCTCGTAGGAGTGTAAAGCGGTCGTTAGCAAATATAGAACCCAACAGGGTTGGGTGTCGATCCCACAGGGAATAGCTTGGCCAACAAGTAAGCAAAATTACTAAACTTTTGGTGCAAGTCTCGTAAAAAGGGGGGATTATAATGTGTCACCAAAACAATTAAATAAAAGCTGAAAATAGCAAAGTAAAAGAGAAATATTGTTACGTAAGTTGTAAACAATGAGAATTGAGGCGTTGGGGTTATGTCCACCTTCTGAGGTATACGTCTCTATTGGCTATGAGTGTGTAGAATTCTGACATGCAACTGCTTATAGAGAATTGTATTCGATGGTAAATCCAGGCGTCTTTCGACCTATTCGAGGATTATTTCACTTTAACTCTTTCAAGCTTAAAGCGTGTCTAACAGTACGAATTCTCCAAGAGGTTAGTCCAGTTACGGCACTAGCTTTTTAGTAGGGAATTTTAGGGGATGACCCTACTACCTTGACATTATCTCTTTTCCAGACAAATAACCTTTCTTTCGAATAAGTTAAATGTTATACTGGCGTATTCTTGCGTTTGCAACCACAAAGAATGTAGACTAAGATGAAGAGAATAATGATATAAGCAGTATACGTGTCGCGAACTCACAACCTCACAGCAATAGATAGTATCTCATACGGCTTCCATAACCCCAACAGAGAAGTTTAGTTACCCATGAATGCGAAAGAGATCACGATTGACATTGTTGTTATACCACAAGATTGAGTAATTTCGTGTAGCTTAGGTGGTAGGCGTGAGGCGTGAATTCCTAGGCAAAGTAACGATTCTCTTGTTGTGGAATTTTAAGAATAGAAGAGTAGAAGAAGAAAAATAGAATTAATGGAAAGATTAGAAGAGTTGTAGAATTGTTTGTAGTGGAAGATGAGAGGGATGGAAGAAAGTATTGTGGTCTCCCCCCTTCAAATTTCTCTCAAATCTCTAGCATGATAGGGTATTTATAATACCCATATCCTAATCCTACTAGATAAATAAAATATCTAACCAAATTCTACTAGGCTAATGTAATACTTAACCCAATTATACTAGGTTAATGTAACATTATCATAATCCAAATAAACTAATGAAATACATAACCCAATTGTACTAGGTTAATG
This sequence comes from Capsicum pubescens, assembly GCA_030864215.1. Taxonomy (NCBI): domain Eukaryota; kingdom Viridiplantae; phylum Streptophyta; class Magnoliopsida; order Solanales; family Solanaceae; genus Capsicum; species Capsicum pubescens. Next base: position 313,081,459 of record CM061538.1, on the reverse strand, counting down.
TATCATTGTCCAAATCCAACTAAGTTACTGCAAATCCCCAAAGTCTTCAGAAATATTGTTTTAGCCCGGGACAGATTTTTCATGCAGCAGTTTTGGTCCTTAGGCGTGTAAACTCCCTTCCCTTCCTTCGTGAGCTTTCTTTTGCGTCAAGTAAGCCATAAAATGCTGAATTCTGCATCATTTATACCTGAAACTTTACTAATCATGTTCGTTAGCTCATTTACAGGAAAAAGGACTAAAAGTGCATGAAATATATACTTTGTTCTCAAAACTAGGCTAAAATATGGGTAAAATATATTGATATAGGCGTGTAAATTCGCCTATCATCAACACCCCACACTTAAAGCTTTGTTCGTCCTCGAACAAAATATCATGTCCCTCTAAACATCAACTTAGGGTTTCACAGCAACAACACAAAATATTCGTCAAGACAAGTACAACAATTATCAACAAAGAGTAGTTTTTCGATCATTAGTAGAAACAGTTTAACTTCTAGAATAGACTCGTGATGGTGGTCAACTCATATTCAAAAGTTAAGGCACAAAGAATCATACACAACTACCCAAAACTCATCAACCATGTGTGTCTCACAATATATTACCCATAATCACTCACAAGTATAGCATATTTTTCAAACATGGGTATCAAAATATCCTTGCTCTCACTCTCACAAAGAATTCATATGTAGCAACTGATGACCATAGGCTTGCCCTTAATGTAATACTCTACTAAATGTCAGAATGCTAAGCTTAGGATCAAGTAGGTCTTTTGATGGTTGTAATGTAGGCTAAGGGACGGGTAGGACTATTTTGGCCAGGAATAGTGACTAAGTTCCTAAGCGCTTTAATACATCACTTTGTATCATTAACACTTTTCTTTCTAACAACCTTTCTTTCATTTATTCTACTACCCTTTTTCTCCTCTTTTGTTTTTCGATTTTAAACATGACTAACTTTTCAGTTTTTTTCTTCCTTTTTCTTTTCATAACATACCTCTTATGATAGCACTTTTTTTTCATAGCAATTTCAAGCACCAATACATTCTAAAGCATCATACTCACCCAATTTCCTCTTATTTTGTCACATGACTTTACACTTTAAAGCACTTAGGAATTTGGATCAAATTATGGTTTTGAAAAAAATTGGATTAGGCTTACATATGAGGTTGTCAAAGAAAATAGGCTCAAGGCTCAAAAGGGTTAACTAGGATAATGTCCATGGGTAGGTAAAAAGAAGGTAAATAATCATAGGTTGCCAAAGAAATGCCTAAATCATATCCTAAACTTACACTCCTTATTTTCGCTTTGCATACATACCAGGCAAGTTCTAGCATCAGCCACACACATAGAATATACGATTATTTCACACACACAAGGCACATGGTCGACTTGCTTGGAAGTAATATAGACTCTCGACCCAACAAGTGAAGGAATTGAACCACACAATATCACATAATGAGTCACAACTAGAGCCTAAACGTCTTAATAGTCACAATTATAGCACATACTCTTGTTATAATCTCATGCTGCCTATCAAAATAATTTCATGCGAAGCTAGAAAAAACAACAAAAACTGAAACACGAAAAACAACAACAAAAAAACAACAACAAAATAAACAACAACAAAATAAACAAACATAGATGCGATAGAGAAGTATAGCATACGATACCGCCACCCCACACTTAAACGGGACACTGCCCTCAGTGGAAAATAAATACGAGGAACCTGGTTAGTCGGACTCTTCCTCAATGTCGGGGGTCATACCCCCTTCGTCGGAATCATCATAAGAGTCGTCGTCAGAGTTCTCCTCCTCGTCAGAGTCTGGCAAGCGTCGATCGTCATCAGTCGGCACATCATCATCTAGAGGTTCCTCAAAGTATGTACCTACTCCACACATCTCCCGTGCATGAATATTCATTGGATAGTCATGGTCCAGCTGTTGGAGCTCTGCAGCAGTGGGAACACAACCTCCGCTCATCATTGTAAACCTCATCATGCCATACATATGGCGGGAGAAACTCTCATCCCGAGCATGTCTCTCTGCCGTAGTAAGGTTGATTCCATGTGTTGATTCAGCATCTTTGACCTTTGTGAGGTCAACCTTCTTCGGATTGTGTGGGAGTTTATGATCAGCTGGTTCCTCTTCGATATCCTCCTTCCGCAAGATTGCTGTCAACAGATTTTCAAACGTGAAGTGGGACCTTTTGTGGAGTCTGGCCTTCCTCATGGTAGAGCGAATGATTGCCCCAAAGTTGATAGGGACATTCGTCATCAAAGCATAGACCAAACACACTCTATCTCTTGATATCTTGGTGTATTGAGTCCCAGGAATAAGGCATGAGTTGACAATACGCATCCAGATTCTTGCTTCCCTATTCAGTGAAGCATAAGGGAAGGTGTTGTGTCGCCCTGTGTCTTTATGTCTGCCCCACCTTGCCATCGATCTACTTCCACAAAGTATGTGTCTAATTGCTCTATAAGGAGGCCTGCTGTACAGCTCTTTGAATGGTGCTGGGTCGACCGAAGGTAAGCCAAGAAAAGAGTTGATCCAGTCCGTGTTGAGCTGTAACACTTGGCCCCGAATTTTGACTTCGTTGCCTGTTGTTTTCGGCGACCAGATGGCATAAAACTCTCTTGTCAAATCAAGATTACATTCTCCCATATCGCGGAAGATGAAATCCAGCTTCAATGCCATGATTTTCGCCAACATACGCGACTTCTTCTTCGCTAAGGTGTCCTTGTTGATCAGGTCGACGTGAACATATCTTCTTTCTTTGTTGTTCCTATACCATTATTTGGATTTCTCCTCAAGAACCCATTTTATTCCAAACATTCTGCGGGGTAGTTGTGTTGAGGATGATTCTCCTTGGTCCTTTCTACCTCTCTTCTTGCCCTTTTGGGAAGTGGTAGCCTTCTCCTTGCCTTGCCTCGCTTTAGGTGCCATTGTACCTGAGACTAGAAATAGTGTTAATGGCAGCACAATCTCAGTTGATACAATCTATAAACAAGCAGTAGGGGTATCACCCCACACTTAGTTTTGTTGACACAAATCAGTGAAGTGAAAGTGGTCGATTACTCAGATTTCGTCGACATACGTTTATGGATTATATTCCGACAAGAAAATCAGTAATGTATTACTACTTGCAGTCATTGCACTACTTTCATGTTAGATATAACAACACTACTACATAGGGGTTGTAACATGGTATGGATGTTTTCAATAATTGCAACCTCCTAAGTCGGTAGGCAACTATAAGGCTTATCCCGATGAACGGGATAGTCTAGCATGTAAGTATCCAAGTAACAATATCATAACATGATAGTCAATGTTCATCACCATAGAAATTCCGCAAATCGTATAACAATGCTACTAAAACCAAGTTCAAGTCGGAAACAAGTCAAGATTTTCCTACGTATATGTTTACTCACATGATTTTGTATCAACGATCAAAACACATGAACATCACCAATCAATCTTATATGATGTAGCAATTTATAATAGACCTAGAAACGTAGTACTTACGAGAAATAAATAAAGAATAAGAGAGTACTTACTTGCTTGAAGCTTTTGGAGATGGTTTTGTGAATTGGAAGAGCAAAAAGAAAAATTTTGGGATGGTTTGGAGAGGGAATGAGGCGCCTTTAGGTTAATTTCTAGTGTGGTTATGTTTCAAGACTAAGTCCCCTTTATATAGGAAGAGAATGGGTCGGGTTTTGACCCATTTACAATCGGTTTTGGAGACAAAAATGCTACATATGCGGCGCATAATGCTTGGCATAGTCATGGTATATGCGGCGCATAGTCTATGGCATTTAGGGACATATGCACCGCATAGTCTATGGCATATGAGATACTGAGACCTAATGCCATAGCATAGACGGCGCATAGTCAAAAGCACACTTAGGACTGGGCGGCGCATAGTGTATAGCACACTAGATTCCGAGACCTTAGGCTATAGGATAGGTTGTGCATCGTTCGTGGCCTAGTTTTACCTAGGCATAGCCTTCCTCGATGCCTAGTTTGGCATGAGCAATGCTCAATCCATAGCCTTATGCATCACTATTCCTAACTTACCAACTTTACCATACAATGCGTCCAAATCGTCAATTGAAAACAATCTCCTCGTTGAATACCTCTTGCACCTATTTTTGCTTTAAACCAAATGAAAATGATTTGTACGATGGGTTGCCTCCCACCAAGCGCCTTAGTTTTGGTCGTGGCACGACTCTTATTTTTGGATTTTCATTATCAAAAGCAAGAACGATAAAACGGTAAAACGATGGGTTGCCTCCCATCTAGCGCCTTTTTTATTGTCGTGGCTCGACATAGTTACCTCGAGTACTTAGACTTCGTCGAGATAAGTGATGGCCATAGAATTCATCGAGTCAAGAGGACCGATATAAGGCTTAACACGTTGGCCATTCACCTTGAAGACAACACCATTATTGTCTTCCAATTCAACTACTCCAGACGAGTAGACTTGGATAAATTTGTATGGACCAGAACACTTAGACTTTAACTTACCTGGGAAGAGCTTCAATCTGGAGTTGAAGAGAAGTACCATATCACCCCTTTGGAAGTTTCGTCGAACAATCCGCTGATCATGATACTTTTTCATCCGCTCCTTGTATAGGTTTGACCTTTCATATGCATGGAGACGGAATTCATCCATCTCGTTCAGTTGCTCCATCCTCAGCTTCATTGCATCATCCCAATTCAAATTCAATCGCTTCAGCGCCCACAATGCCTTGTGTTCGAGCTCGATGGGGAGATGATAAGCTTTCCCATAGACTAGTTGATAAGGAGACATGCCAATGGGTGTCTTGAATGCAGTCCTATACGCCCATAGTGCCTCATCTAGCTTTCGAGACCAATCCTTTCTATTCGCATTAACCGTCTTTGCAAGGATTTGCTTGATCTCGCGATTGGAAACTTCTACTTGTCCACTAGTTTGGGGATGATAAGGCGTAGCTACCTTATGTTGCTTGACACCATACTTGGCCAAAACTGATTTGAATAGCTTGTTGCAGAAGTGAGATCCTCCATCACTTATGATAGTACATGGTACTCCAAAGTGAGAGAAGATATTCTTCTTTAAGAACGCTACAACACGCTTTCCTTCATTGTCAGTCAATGCTACAGCTTCTACCCATTTCGAAACATAATCCACAGCAACCAAGATGTACTTCATTCCAAACGAATTCACGAATGGACCCATGAAATCAATACCCCACACATCAAAGAGTTCTACCTCAAGAATTTTGGTCATGGGCATTTCATGGTATTTTGAAATCGCCCCTTGACGCTGGCATTGGTCACACCTTCTAACATAGTCGTAGGCATCTCTGAATATCGAAGGCCAATAATAACCACTTTGCAATACTTTTTTGGCCGTCCGATTGCCTGTGTGATGTCCTCCAACTTGCGAAGTGTGGCATGCTTCCAAGATAGTAGGCACCTCTTCATGGGATATACATCGTCGAATGATACCATCCGCACATCGTCGAAACAAATAAGGCTCATCCCAATAGTAGTGCTGTACGTCATGCATAAACTTCTTCCTTTGGTGGTAAGATAAATTGGCAGGTATCACATTACTCACCACGAAATTTGCAAAGTCAGCATACCATGGTAATTTCTCCATTGTTGTCGCTAATATCTTTTCGTCCGGGAATGCATCATCAATCTGAATTTCAGGTTGTGCCACATGCTCATTCTCAAGTCGAGATAGGTGATCAGCCACTTGGTTCTCGCAACCTCGTCTATCTTTGACTTCGAAATCAAACTCTTGCAGCAGAAATACCTATCTAATCAACCTTGGTTTTGTATCCTTCTTTGTCATTAGATACCTAAGAGCTGTATGGTCTGTATGAACGATCACCTTAGTACCCAATAGATAGGCACAAAACTTCTCAAATGCATACACAACTGCTAGGAGCTCTTGTTCAGTAACAGTGTAGTTCCTTTGGGCTTTATTTAGGACCTTACTCACATAGTAGATAGGATGAAATAATTTCTCCTTTCTCTGACCAAGAACAGCACCAACGGCTACACCACTAGCATCACACATGACTTCAAACGGGAGAGTCCAATTTGGTGCTACCATAATAGGGGCTTCAATGAGTTTTCCTTTAAGACATTCAAATGACTTTAAGCAATCGTCATTGAAGTCAAACTTTGCATCTTTCTCCAATAGTTTGCACAATGGACTCGCAATTTTGGAGAAGTCTTTGATGAACCTACGATAGAAACCAGCATGGCCAAGAAAACTACGAACTCCCTTCACCGAAATTGGAGGCGGTAGCTTCTCAATAACCTCAATTTTTGCTCGGTCAACCTCTATTCCTCTTTCAGAGATCTTGTGCCCAAGAACGATTCCTTCTTTTACCATGAAGTAGCACTTCTCCCAATTCATCACAAGGTTGAACTCTACACATCTTTGTAATGCCATGCTCAAGTTTGCCAGGCATGCTTCAAAAGACTCACCAACAACTGAAAAGTCGTCCATAAATACCTCCAAAGTGTCTTCAACCATATCAGAGAAAATAGACATCATACAACGTTGAAAGGTGGCTGGTGCGTTACATAACCCGAATGGCATACGTTTGAAGGCAAACGTACCATATGGGAATGTAAACGTTGTCTTCTCTTGGTCTTCGGGTGCAATACAAATCTGATTATAGCCTGAATAACCATCCAAGAAGCAAACCCATCCTCTCCCCGCTAATCGATCTAGCATTTGGTCCATAGATGGCATTTGGAAGTGATCCTTGAGTGTCCAAGAATTCAGCTTGTGGTAGTCCATGTATACTCTCCATCCAGTGACGGGCCTGAGTGGAATAAGTTCATTCTTTGCATTCGCGACCACCGTCATACCTACTTTCTTGGGAACACATTGTACAGGGCTTACCCATGTACTATCAGAAATAGGATACACAACTCCTGCATCTAACCACTTGATGATCTCTTTCTTCACCACTTCTTGCATAGGTGGGTTTAGACGCCTTTGATGCTCAATGGTGGGTGTGCAATTTTCTTGAAGCTGAATTTTATGTGTACAACTCCCAGGTGGAATACCAATAATATCCGCAATGGTCCATCCAATAGCTCTAATATACTTGCGTAGAATAGCAATAAGAGCTGCAACTTGTCGCTCACCCAAATCGGCTGCCATAATGACTGGAAGAGTGTTTCCGCTTCCTAAGAATGCGTACTTCAAATGACTTGGCAGCTCCTTCAATTCTAACGTGGGTGGCTCTTCAATAGATGGCTTAGCTGGTGGTGTAGGCCGATTCTTGAGATCAAGATCCAGCTTCTTGGGAGTATAGCGATATGTTCCTAATCCCGATAGAGCACAAATGGCTTCTTCAGAATTTTCAGCATCTTCACTCTCTCCATTCATGAGCACAACCTCCAAGGGATCATCAATAATTTGCTCTTCTTCAAGTAGTTCTTTCGGATCATCAAGGAAAACATCAGCCACCGAGAATACACTAAGATCTTTGGGTTGCTTCATTGTTTTGCAAACATCAAAACCAACCACTTCGTCATTTATTCGGAATGAAAGTTCATTAGCTCTCAAATCAATGAGCACACTTCCTGTAGCAAGGAAAGGGCGCCCCAAGATTATGGGAACCTCAGAATCTGCTACACAATCCAAGATGACAAAGTCTCCTGGAAAGATAAATGAAGAAACTTTTACCAAGACATCGCATAGAATACCAACAGGTCGTTTTACCGACCTATCTGCCATGACGAGCTTCATATTGGTTGGAGTAGGATCTCCTAACCCCAACTTCTTGTAGATCGATAATGGCATCAAATTGATGCTGGCTCCTAAGTCACATAATGCTTTGGCAAAGTTCAAAGATCCGACGGTGCAAGGAATAGTGAAAGCTCCGGAGTCGGCCTTCTTCTGAACTATCGATCGGTTAGCAATTGCACTACAATGATGCACATCGTCTTTCATCTCATAACTTGCTGCCCTCTTCTTTGTCAAAAGATCCTTCATAAACTTCGCATACCCAGGCATTTGTTCAAGTGCCTCCACCAATGGAACATTAATGGTCAGCTGCTTTAACATAGTCATGAATTTGCTGAACTTAGTGTCATCCACCACCTTCTTCAGTCTTTGGGGAAAAGGTGGTGGTGGGTATGGAAGTGTTCTCTCCACGGTTTTCTTCTCCTCTTGCTTCCATTTTTCCATTTTTTTAGGCTGCACGTCACTGGGCGTGACGTCCTTGACGTCAGGACTGGTTGTTGCGGCATCTTCTCCTTTTGCGTTATCATCCATGTCCGCAACTTTGTCAACCACTTGCTTGCCTTTTGCTGAAGGTTCCAGCACCTTACCACTTCTGGTAGTGATGGCCATGCATGACCCATCATTCCTTGGGTTTTGCACAGTATCGCTAGGTAAAGTGCCAGCTTTCTTTGATTGAGTGCTGCTGAAAGTTGGCTCAATTGCTGCTCTATTTGCTTGATTAAAGTGGAATGAGAATCAACTAATTGCTTCATAGAGGACAAATCATTTATTACCTCCGTTACTCCTGCGTTTGTTGCTTCCACTCCTTTCAGTAGTTTAGCCATCATGTCTTCCATACTTCCAGAACTAGATGTGGTGGTGTCACGTCTTCCAGGGGGAACATACACACCACTATTGTCATTATTGTTCTTCCAACTACCTTGGTCCTTGTTTCCAGATTTCTCATAGTAGTTCCGACCTTGGTTTCCTTGGGCATTGCCTCGGAAACCCCCCTGATTATTCAAGTAGTTGGCTTCTTCTTCCGTATCAGCTTCGTTTCTTCCATGTGCTACATTGGCTTTGACTTTTTCGGTCTTCCCTGATAATAGATGCTTTGTAAGAAGATCCACTTGTGTTCTCATGTGCACCATATCTTGGTCACGTTCCTCTTGTCTACGCCTCTGCTCTGTGGTCATGCCAATAGATAAAGTGGAGCTTGCTACCTCAGAATCCCTGGTATGCCAAGCTCTACTTTGCTTCGTCATACGATCTAGCATATTGCTTGCTTGACCAAAGGTGAGGTCCATGAATGATCCTCCAGCCGCATTATCCACCACTGGTTTAGTTATTGAATTCAAGGCTCTGTACAATATCTCCATGAGGTGAACATTAGTCATGTGATGGTTTGGGCATCTCGCTAGCTTTGTCTTGAACCTCTCCCATGTTTCATGAAGATCTTCAGTGGGAAGCTGATGAAAGTTGCTGATTTCATCTCTCAATTGTGCCCTTTTGGAAGGCGGAAAAAATCTTTCTAGGAAAGCGTCTCTCAATTGCCTCCAATTTGTAATTGAATCAGGAGTCAGCCCATTCAACCATAGTGTTGCCTCCCCAGACAGAGACAATGGAAATAGACGTAATCGAATTGCATTCTGACCAACACCAGGATTGTCAAAAGACTTGCATGTAGAAATAAAGTTGATGAGATGCATATTCGGATCATCGCCTGCTAGTCCACCAAACAATCCCTTGAGTTGCAATAACTGAATCATGGTTCTTGTGATGTTGAACTTGGCTCCGGGCGCTAATGGTAGTGGAATTATAGCTCCAGTGGCTCCGGCACCATCAAGATCATCATCATCATCTAAATCCTCATCATCATGTCTATACCGAGCTTGTCGACCTCTTCTGTTGGCAGGTGTTGTGATTTCAGCATCATGCCTTGGGTTTAGTAATTCATCATCACCTAAATCCTCATCGCCAGGATTTGTTGCTCGTGCAGGGTTATCAATGTTCTGCTGTTGAACCTGGGCTGCGGCAAGGGCAACCAATCTTGCTTGTTCCTGTTGAGCAGCCATCCTTGCGATTTCAGCTTGTGCTTCCATTCTACCAATGCGTTGTGGTTCAGGATTGATTGGTAATAACAGTTGACCAGAACTTCGAGTATGGGGCATGCACTAAAATAAAAACCTGCAGTAGACAAAAACAAAAACTAAAAGTAAAAGTACGAGAATCTTTGACCAAAGGGTCTAGTAATTATTACGAACTTAATTGACACTTGTATTCCCCGGCAGCGGCGCCAATTTTTGATAACGCTCAATCTACAGCTCTCGTAGGAGTGTAAAACGGTCGTTAGCAAATATAGAACCCAACAGGGTTGGGTGTCGATCCCACAGGGAATAGCTTGGCCAACAAGTAAGCAAAATTACTAAACTTTTGGTGCAAGTCTCGTAAAAAGGGGGGATTGTAATGTGTCACCAAAACAATTAAATAAAAGCTGAAAATAGCAAAGTAAAAGAGAAATATTGTTACGTATGTTATAAACAATGAGAATTGAGGCGTTGGGGTTATGTCCACCTTCTGAGGTATACGTCTCTATTGGCTATGAGTGTGTAGAATTCTGACATGCAACTGCTTATAGAGAATTGTATTCGATGGTAAATCCAGGCGTCTTTTGACCTATTCGAGGATTATTTCACTTTAACTCTTTCAAGCTTAAAGCGTGTCTAACGGTACGAATTCTCCAAGAGGTTAGTCCAGTTACGACACTAGCTTTTTAGTAGGGAATTTTAGGGGGTGACCCTACTACCTTGACATTATCTCTTTTCCAGACAAATAACCTTTCTTTCGAACAAGTTAAATGTTATACTGGCGTATTCTTGCATTTGCAACCACAAAGAATGTAGACTAAGATGAAGAGAATAATGATATAAGCAGTATACGTGTCATGAACTCACAACCTAACAACAATAGATAGTATCTCATACGGCTTCCATAACCCCAACAGAGAAGTTTAGTTACCCATGAATGCGAAGGAGATCACGATTGACATTGTTGTTATACCACAAGATTGAGTAATTTCGTGTAGCTTAGGTGGTAGGCGTGAGGCGTGAATTCCTAGGCAAAGTAACGATTCTCTTGTTGTGGAATTTTAAGAATAGAAGAGTAGAAGAAGAAAAATAGAATTAATGGAAAGATTAGAAGAGTTGTAGAATTGTTTGTAGTGGAAGATGAGAGGGATGGAAGAAAGTATTGTGGTCTTCCCCCTTCAAATTCCTTTCAAATCTCTAGCATGATAGGGTATTTATAATACCCATATCCTAATCCTACTAGATAAATAAAATATCTAACCAAATTCTACTAGGCTAATGTAATACTTAACCCAATTATACTAGGTTAATGTAACATTATCATAATCCAAATAAACTAATGAAATACCTAACCCAATTGTACTAGGTTAATGTATCATTGTCCAAATCCAACTAAGTTACTGCAAATCCCCAAAGTCTTCAGAAATATTATTTTAGCCTGGGACAAATTTTCCATGCAACAGTTTTGGTCCTTAGGCGTGTAAACTCCCTTCCCTTCCTTCGTTAGCTTTCTTTTGCGTCAAGTAAGCCATAAAATGCTGAATTCTGCATCATTTATACCTGAAACTTTACTAATCATGTTCGTTAGCTCATTTATAGGAAAAAGGACTAAAAGTGCATGAAATATATACTTTTTTCTCAAAACTAGGCTAAAATATGGGCAAAATATATTGATATAGGCGTGTAAATTCGCCTATCATCACATTGTTTTTCTAATCATTGGATTTCTTATAATTGAATTTATACTTTGAGCACTTTTAAAAGAAATATATTGTTGGCCTTCAAGATGTAATTGAAGATTGTAAACACTTGGTGTCATCTCACAAATAGGAAAACCAAATAAGTGCCATGTAGCTTTAGGCGGAGATACCCACCGAGCAGATTGATACTCTTTTATTTCATCAATTTTGGTTTGTTTATCATGCTCATGCATATATGTAATGCCCCAAGACTGTACCCAGGGCGCCATACGGTGCTTACAATCTCGAAGGACCACAATCTAACCCATGACTGGTACCTGTCGTGAGCACTGAATAATAATAATACTAAAAGTATATGCAAAAGTTAGGCTAAAATTGCCATAAGATTCATAAATTGAAAACAAATACTGAATACTGATAATAATACTAAAAAATTAAACATCTAAAATAGTCTAGTTAGAAAGCCTCTAAATATTTGAATAAGGAGTTGATGGGACTAATCCCTAACAACTCTGACTGCTAAATATACTGAACTACTGGAATGCTGAAATAGATAACTCTATCCTCGAAATATGAGGACTCACCACTATAATTGCTGCTGATAACCTGAGCTGCTAAGTACGGGTAGGAGCCTGCACGTCTGAACTTATGATATGAGATATCATAGCACAAAAGAAAGAGTATGCATTAGTACGTTGAATGTACTGGTATGCTAAGTGAGAAAGGCTGATATACATGGGTTCATATGCATGGGATGATAACTAACTGAATGAACATCATGAAATAACTGAATAGAAGTGCATGCAAAACTGTAACTACTGATCGTGTTGACTATGCAATACTGTGCATATAATCTCTGTTTGAATTAGACTAAAACTGAAGTACTATGTTCTGGTAAACTAATAATTGAGGTTTGGACTGATGCTGGAGTACTGAATTCTGATGTCTAAGTAACTGATAGCCATGGTTTTGTAGAACTATCTAAGTTGTTTAGTAAATTCTGAGACTGAATACTGATTACTGAGTACTGAATACTGAAACTATAACTGTGGAAGTGTTCATCTAATCGACATACCCCGATTATAAATTAAGTTTGGGTCTAACCCGTGACCCCAGTTGGAAGGGTGTTAGCACCTTGTAAAGGGATACTAACAATGTTATGTCAACCCTAATTTGGTAGGAAGACTTATGAATTGTAATATGGTTGTGTCAACCCTAATCTGATAGGAGGATGACTTACCCTACGCTGTCTACGTAGTTCTATAACACAGGGACTGCTACTAAGGGTCAAACCCTCTACTGGAAGGAGAGACCCCATCCCTGGGTTCGCTCGGTGCTGAATCCTACTCCCAACTGAATAGACACTAAACTGATCACTAGACTATACCAGGCTTGACTGAACTATTACTGATCATGTTGACTAACTAAACTGAACTGAGTTCTGTAACTGACTGAGAACTACTGTTCGTGACGTTACTTAGACTATTCTGTAGCTACTGTAATTCTAGGTAAATAGCTAGATTGTTAGGTATTGAATACCCCCAGGACTCGATAGCATCAATAGTAAATCATGGCAAAATCTTGAAGGCATTACATTAGTTACTTGTCTACCATGCATTTATTTAGACATTTTGTCAAACATTTGAGAGGCATGAACTTATACATAAATGGGACCACATGATAACATGTCATGAATTCACTACTCAATTTACATAGGCATTTTATCAAACACTTGAGAAGCATAATTTAATGCACATAGAAATCATCAAGATATAAACGTCATGGCTAAAACATTCAACTTGCAAATTCAAGGGTTTAACATGAGGATCAGATGATTCTACATAATTTCTAATTAACTCACTTGAAACTTGTATGAATCTTGATTTTAAAATCATACAACAATACATAATGAACACAATCCAATTCAAACATGTAAATCATGAAATCAACAAACTTGTAGTTTTAAAAAGGGTTCTTGAACTCCAAGGGTGGAAGGAAACCCAAGGATGAACACCTAACATACCTTGATTGTTAATTTCATAAAGATTGTGGTGAGTTATTGAGACTTGAATCTTGAGCTTAATAAACTAGGGTTTGTTCTTGAGAGAATTTTGAGAATAAAGAATGAATTTTGCCTTTTTTGGGGCTTAATCTCGTGTTTTAGCTGAATTGGGTGAGGGGAAAAGGACCTAAATACTCTTGGAAACTTAGAATTTAACGCAGAAAAACTTTCTAGAAATGCGATTAGCGACACGCCACGTCGATGGGATTGATGCAATCACTGACGCATTACGTCGATGGATGCAACGTGATAGCTAACGCGACGCGTTAATATCGCATTGGCTTGCTGTTTTGCCCATCTAAACATGACCCTAACGAAGTCCAATAATTTTGAAACTCATCCAATATGGCCTATTGACATCCCTGATCATGAATCAACTTTAAAATCGACATTTTAAGGTCAGAAATATAAAAAATAAGATCATCCAATTTCGAAGGCTAAAAATGCTTCTAAGTCTTAACACTTAGCAGAATTTTTCTAAGTCTAAGACCCCTTTTGGGATGCTATAAAGCACCAAAATAATTTGGATTTGCAGGGTCTTATAATATCTCAGTAAGACCCTGCAAAGTTCCCTCATAGTCTGAGCCTTTGAGCGTGTCAAAAGAAGTGTGATTCCAGCCCTAAAAGATTGAGAAGTGACTTCCCAAGTGATTGGTGTTTGAACCATATAAATTTGAATTTTTTTCATGTGTAGAATTGAATGAGTTTTCCAATGATACAAATTTCGGCCAAATCCGATATCGGGGTGAGAAGTTATGACCGTTTTATCGAGAGTTGTCAGAACCGCCCAGGTGCGACGGACAGGTTGACAGACCATCGAGTGTATGACGGACCATCACAACTAAGGTAATAACTCCTTTTTTTGGCCCAGGTGCAACGGACGATCCGATGGACCATCGAGTTTACGACGGACCGTCGCTGAGGCCGTCGCTTCGAGGCAGTGTGTTCTCATCCTGGCAAACGTGCTACAGACAATCCGACAGACCGTCGAGTTTGCGATGGACTGTTTCTTCAACCATCACATCGAGGCAGTGTATTTTTTTTTGACCAGCGTGCGATGGACGACCCAACGGACCGTCAGGCTAGCGATGGACCATCACTACAACCATCGCAGCTCCCGTTCAGTAATTTTAAAAAGGGGATTTTGGGTCTTTTCCCTTTTAACCCTCAGATATATTCCAAACGAACCTGATAGCCTCATTATCTCTCAAAAATATCCAAAGGCTAGGGATCTCTCAAGAGAATATCTAAAACCCTTCTCCAAGAAATCCAAGAACTCACCATAGATTCTAAAAATTGAGTTGATATTTGAGTTCCCCAAGTTCAAGGGTTGCAAGAACCCTCTCTCAAGAGTAAGAAGAAGAGTTTAGAGCAAGCTTGTTCATCCAATTTCATAATCTAAGGTATGTGGGGTTTTGAACAAGGGTAATCCTTTCACCCTTGTGCCAAAAGGTTTTTTTAAACTATAATTTTCTGCAATCTATGAGATTTTACATGAATTTGAATTAGGGTTTCTCACCCATTGTTATTGATTGCAATATTTTGATGTTTCTCATGAATTGAGAGTCTAATGTCATGATTTTTACATGTTTTCTTGAGAAATTGTAGCTGGGTCTATATCCCATGATTTTAATCCTTGAGAAATTAATAGTTGGAATATTTGAAACATTGAAATATATGAGTATGTTGAGATTTTGAGACAAATTATTGTAACTTCCATATTTCTACGTGAATTATGAATCTATATACCATCTATTATGCATATTGATGAGTTTGAATTTGAGATTGAATTATGGGTCATTAAGCCCTACTTGAGACTTGAAATTTTATGAATTCTTGTGCTATAAGCACCCATGATTTGAGTATTCTGAGATTATTAAGAAAAGTTTCGACCTAATGGTCATAGAGTCTTGAAATCCACTTCGCTACATGTGATTATATATTTTACAGTTGGGTTCGTATTAAACCATGAGATTATTCTAAAGTGAATTTTCATGAGATGAGCGATATAAACTAAGGGGAGTAGTATTTAGCACCGAGTTGGGTAAGTTACTATAGTTTCTTACCCTAGAACTACGTGCCACCGTAGGTTGGAGATTTTGATGCTAAGGCAGAGATATTGGGCCCGAGGCCGAGATAAGTGATCACTGAATTGAGGTTATACTCCCTGGAAAGAGTATGACAATACTCCCCAACGTGGGGTCTCTTCCTTAGGAGTACAAAATGTTGGACTCCATATAGCTCGCATGGTTTATGTCGGTTAAGAGAACCTCCCTAAAACTAAAGTATTTTCCATTGAGATAGATATTTTCCCTAAAGCCTTGAGATGTGATATTTTCTAAAATGAATGAATTTCTTTGAATATTTTCCAAAGTAGAAAGTAGTTTTCTCTACTGAAGTTATATAAACCCGAGTTCCAAGTGTTTTGAGTCAAAAGAGTTCTAAGCTATTGATCATCAAAGAAGTTTTACTCTCCATGAGATATATGCATGAGTTGAAAGTATTGCTTAAAGTTTTATTTAGCCTTGAGTAATGAGAATAAGAGAAGAGTATAGATTTCAAAGCTAAAGTATAATGACTCATGAGATTCGTGTTACATGCTCCATTCTACATGGTTCATGAACTTTACATTTTATACTTATTCATGCCATGTGAGTCATTGCTTATTGCATGCATGATTTGATTAAAGAGTATTGATATTGTTTTATGTAAATGCATACACCCTCACATACTCAGTAAATTCCCAAGTGCTGATCCACATATACGTCTATGTGCTACATTATCTTATAATGTAGGTTCAAGTGCTCAGTCCCAGCCTCGTCAGTGATTTTCGAGTTCCTCTGTCTACATTCCTACAGTGGTGAGTCCCCATGGTTCAAGGACCTATCTTCAGAGATTCCAGTATTTGAGTGTTTTGGTTATTACTTTCAGTTCAGTTTGAGTCAGTTGGGGACCTGTCCCAATGACTCTCTAGTTTATGGATTAGTAGAGGCTTTGACAGACTAGTTATCAAATTGTAATTGTGTTGAGATTTCCAGTATTGTGGTCATTTTAACCAAGTATTATCTTCGTATTTCTTTTCATATGATATGACTATGCCAGTGTTTGATTATTTCATCTTGAAAATAGTATTATGAGTAGAAACAGGCTAAAAGGGTTAGCTTGGGGCTACTTTTAGCCTTAAGCACCGTGTGACGTTCTGGGAGGTGATTTTGGATCGTTATTAACTTGGTATCAGAGCTTAAGGTTTTAAGGAGTCCTAGGGAGTCTGACAAGCCGCGTTGAGTAGAGTCTTGATCATCGGTGTGTAGCGCGCCACATCTATGAGCAAGAGGCTACAATACGTCTTAGGAAAAAGTTATTTCTTTCTTCCAGATTCTATCGTGCCTACAGTTATCCCTCTCATCTAATAGTCCGTGCTCTTCTATTTTTAGAAAATTCCTCTCTGAAAAGCGAATGTCTGCAGAAATAATGATGAGCAACCCTCACCTGTTGATCCTTTGAATGAGATGGTGTCTCATGCTGAGTTTTGGGCGGCTTTTCAGGCGTTAACCCAAGAAGTCACCGCTAATGTTCGGGCCAATAACCAGGCCACAGGTTCAAATCAGCAGGGAGGTGATGTAGTTGCGGCTAGGATTTGTGATTTTATACGGATGAATCCGCCAGAGTTTTATGTGTCTAAGGCAGGAGAGGACCCACAGTTGTACCTTGAGGAGACGAGAAAGTTCACATAGGTGATGCATATTTCTGAGGAAGAAAGTGTTGAGTTGGCGTCCTACAGACTGAAGGACATTTCTTATGACTGGGTTGTATCGTAGAGGAAGGGTAGAGGTGAGAATGCCACTCCTATGAGTTGGCAGGTGTTCCAAGATGCATTCTTGGACAAGTTCTTTCCTCTTGAGATGGGGGAGACAAAGATTGAGGAGTTTATGAACTTGAGGCAGGGATCCATGGCTGTTAAGGAGTACTACTTGAAGTTCAATTAGTTGGACAAGTATGCTCATGATTTGATTTCTGACACCCAGGCTAGTATGAGCAAGTTCGTGACTGGTGTTTCTGGTTTGGTGCTGAAGGAGTGTAAGACTGCGATGCTGCATAGGGATATTGATCTGGCTAGATTGATGACGCATGTCCAGTAGATAGAGAAGGATAATATTGGAGAGATAGAGATAGAGTGAGGGGTAATAAGAGGGCTAGATTTGAGCAGCATGAGTATAGCCAGCCTAGGTTCCATGGAGGGAACCACCCTCAGTTTTAGAGACATCTGTCTATTCCAGTGCCTTTATCAGCTAGTGCTCCCATGCCTAGAGTCAGGCAGGAGCAAGGGGACAGGTCTTTTATGTCTAGGTCGCAAAACAGTGTTGGTAACAGACCCCGTTATCCTCCTTGTGCTAAGTGTGGTAGGGATCATCCCGGTGAGCGTTTCGTAGATTTGAGGGACTGTTTTGGTTATGGCAAGAAGGGCCACAGACTTAGATATTATCCTTATGTTAGACTGGGGAACAGAGGTGCCCGGCCTTAGGCACAGACTACTAGTGCACCGCTCCTGTACCCCGTCCCACCCCTGCTCAGGGCGCCTTATCTAGCACTGCTGGCGGTCAGTGCCAGAACAGATTCTATGCCTTACCATCCCATCAGGAGCAGGAGGACTCTCCCAATGTTGTTACTAGTATGCTCCGCGTCTTATGCTTTGATGTGTATTTGTTGTTGGACCCCGGGTCAAGTCTCTCTTATGTGACCCCACTTGTAGCAGTGAATTTTAAAATGACCCCACTTGTAGGTATGAATTTTAAAATGAGTCCCGAACAGATTTCTGAGCCTTTCCTAGTTTCTACACTAGTAGGGGAGTTGGTGGTTGCTAAACAAGTGTATAGAGATTTTCCTTTTACTGTTCTTCATAGAGTCATACTTGCTGATTTGATAGAGTTAGATATGGTGGATTTTGACCTTATTCTGGGTATGTATTGACTTCATTCTTGTTATGCATCTATAGACTTTCGTACCCGTGTGGTCAAGTTTCAGTTTCCTGATGAACCAGTTTTTGAGTGGCCCGGGAGTTTGGTATCTCTCAAGAGTCATTTTATCTCCTGTCTCAAAGCCAAAAAACTAATATCAAAAGGTTGCATCTACCACCTAGTTAGAGTCAAAGACACTAAGTCCGAGGCTCCAACTATTCAGTTAGTAAATATTGTTAATGAGTTTTCTGATGTTTTTTTGGATGATCTCCCAAGGGTACCTCCCGATAGAGAGATAGAATTCGGGATTGACCTTCTTCCCGACACTCGGCCTATTTTTATTTCACTATACCGTATGGCACCTGCAGAGCTTAAGGAGTTGAAAGAGCAACTCAAAGATCTCTTAGACAAAGGTTTCATAAGGCCTAGTATTCCTCCTTGGGGCGCACCTGTTTTATTCGTGTGAAATAAAGATGGTTCTTTGCGTATGTTCATTGACTAAAGTCATCTTAACAAGGTCCCAGTAAAAAATAAGTATCCTCTTCCGAGAATTGATGACCTGTTTGATCAGTTGCAAGGTGCAAGTTATTTTTCCAAGATAGACCTTAGATCCGACTATCAACAGCTTAAGGTGAGGGAATGTGATATTCCAAAGACAGCTTTCTGATCCCGCTATGGTCACTTTGAGTTTCTAGTCATGTCTTTCGGGCTAACCAATGCCCCAACAGCCTTCATGGACCTCATGAATCAAGTGTTCAAGCAATATCTTGATATGTTTTTCATAGTGTTCATAGATGACATCCTTGTGTACTCTTGTGCTGAGAATGACCATGCATATCACCTTAGAATCATCTTGAAAACTCTTATAGATCACCAGTTGTTCACCAAATTCAGCAAGTGTAAATTTTGGCTAAGGTCTGTAGCCTTTCTGGGTCATATCATTTCAGCCAAGGTATTAGAGTTGATCCCAAAAAGACAGGAGCTATAAGTAATTAGACTAGATCTATCTCTCTATCTGACATTAGGAGTTTCTTGGGTCTAGCTGGCTACTACCGCCATTTTGTTGAGGGTTTCTCTTCTATTGTGTCTCCCATGACCCGGTTGACCCAAAAGAAAGTTAAGTTCCAATGGTCAGATTCCTGTGAGAAGAGTTTTCAGGAGTTGAAAACTCTACTTACTTAAACCCCTGTGTTACTTTGCTTGATGGTTGATAACTCTCAAACTGTACCTCTCTAATGAGAATGTAAGCGATCGCTGTCAATATATAACCCAACTAGGTTGTGGTTGAATCCCATAGGGAACAATGTGAGTGGCGATTAAACTAGTTTGAAACTATAGCTACAAGTTGAATTCAAACAACTGACACGAAAAGACAAAATGTTTTTTTTAGTTTAACAAGTAATTGTCAGTCACTTTGGTTCAAGTGTTTGTAATCAAGAGTTTATGAAAAACTAGAATTATGTTCACTAGGGATTTTGGTACTTGACAGATGCTACTAGTGGTTCAAGATTCTCACATTAGGTAGGACAACAAGTTATCTTTATCGACGTTATGCCTAAATGTCTCTCGACTTACTTAAGCATTTAATTACCTAATCCTCTCGGACTTAGGGAATTTATATTCATAACCAGATTTTACCTTAGGTTAACCAACCTTGTTACAACACTGATTATTAAATGGAGTATTTTCAAGTCCTTGTTGATAATTCACTTCCCACTATATTTGATTTCTTTCTCAAGCAAATCAAAGGAGGTGTTATCTATTGTTTGCAACCAACAGGCATTAATTAAAACCTCAGAATTATCAAGAAATCCTACCACCTCTTGAATCTTGAACACTTAGCACCTTATCAAGACCTTACCTTAGATCCCATAATTCAGGTTAAAGGAATTTAGCCACTCATGATGTAACGAACGAAACACATAGTTGAATTCATGATTTGAAAGATAAACTTACAGAGATGAATAACAAGTGTTCCTCCAATTATATCACAAGAGAAAATTCCCAAACGATGATAATCTTAATCTCTCCAAATAGTTGTGTTGTTAAAGTCAGTAAATAGAGAGAAGAAATCTCCAAGAACGTCTATTGAAAGATAATTAGAAAACCTCAAAAGCTGCTATTTATACTTAAGCCTAATTATGGAAATAAAATCACAAAGTTCAGTAAAATTCCTCGGACAGGTGACACCCAATTCTGATGCGTTATCAGAGGTCTGACGGCCTATCAGAAATGTCGTTAGACTCTCTTCGATTTTACCAATTTCTACCTAAGGCTGACGACGAGGCCTGACGCCTTATCAGGAGGCTGACGACGTATCAGAAATATCGTCAGCTCCTCTTCCAATTTGATAATCTTCTACCTACGGCTGACGATATTTATGACGACTTATCTTCTCCTTGATGACCTATCACAAAATATCGTCAAGGGTCTGCTTCAGTTCTTCAGTGCTGCCTTTGGTTGACGATATTCTTGATAGATTATCAGACCCTTGACAACTTATGACAGATTTCGTCACAACTTTCACTTCAACTCTCATTCTCTGGTTAAGGCTGACGACAACTCTGATAGCCTATCACAGGTATGATGACTTATCAGACAATGTTGTCAGACCTTCCAGCTTTATTTGCTCAAAATCCAACTCTTTTGCTCCATTGTTGTTGATTTTTCTTCATTTAGCCTTTCTCTGTAATATCAAAGATAAAGCCATCAAAAATGACAAAAGTTGCTTAAGACTTTGCAATTATTCTAAGTTAAAAGCCTCAAATGTGCTAGCGTTAGCTCACACATCAACATCCTCAACTTAAAATAATTGCTTGTTCTCAAGCAACTCTGCCCAACTAAGAGAATACAAAGTACATTTGGCAGTCAATTATTTATTTAAGCTCAAAACATAGTTACCACCTCCAAGGTCAATTAAATTAAAATCAACTGTGTATACCACTGAAAAACAATAATGCAACACAAAGGACTCAAGCTATGGCATCAATCTTAGCAACAACAACCATGCATGTACCAATGTTACACTACCTAAACAAGCAAGTAGCTAGCAACAATACCAGTATGACCTCACAACAAAGAAATCCCCCTCTACTCATATCAGAAACCAAAGATGTAAACATGGGGATAGTAAAAAAACTCTCACTCTCAAAATGAAGTTTCAATCAATGTATACCAAATACCATAGGATTGCCCTTATTTTTGTTACCAAGGTCTTCAGATAGGTCAACTAGGATCACTATAGGTCTTCTTCAGGCTTGTAACGTAGGTTAGGGGTTGGTATGATATATAAGGACATTTAGAGTGACTATGCCTCCTTGACACTACACTAATCTCTTGGTGCTCACTTATTAACCTTTTTCTCTTTTCTTGACCACACATATTCAATATGGGTGTTGTTTTTCTTATTCATTCTTTTTCTTTTTTTCACCACTGTTTCTTTTCGTATTCTTTTTCTGCAACACCCAACTTTTTATTCCTTTTTATTTTATTCTACCCTTCTTCATACTCATTTTACACCATGCACCCCTATGATAGCCACCCTCAATTTTGGCGGTTTGCCTAGGTCAAGGTGCATAGTGTCCAAGCCAAAAAAGGTTCATTATGATATAAATGGGAAGGTAAAAGGTGTCATAAGAAAGAAATGGTCAATTCAGGCTCAAAACAGGGATCAAGAGATATTATACACATAGGGAAGGTCATTTAGGCTAAAGTGAGATAAAATCAAAATGGCCTATGATCTTTTCCTAACCCCTATCCTTTAACCTAGGTAGGACTAACCGGGTAAGTTCTGGCTTCAACATATAGAGGGAACTAAGTAGTTGCTCCACACACATGGCACAAAGGTATATAAATAGATTCTGCCCATTCAGTTCATGCAATTGTTAGCCGTGATTATCATGTCCCTAGTACTAATGCCATAAAAAGATTCACAATAGTCGCATATAGATGCACATCACACAGTTACAAAACAGATAGTTGGAGAGGTATTTATCATTCCCAAAAATAAACACAAATATGTCAACTGCCGTAGATACTTATTTTTCTCTCAGTTAACCATAACACATCATAAAACAAAACACAATACGCCTAAATATGCCGGCTCTACTAGGAACAAGATTCCAGGGAAAAGAGGCACGGTAATAAAAACCCCAAGAGGACATCAACACCCACAAGTAGCTCTACCCTCAACTTAAAATCATGCAATGTCCCCAATGCATTAAACCAAAACAAGAGAGTTAGAAACATACCTGTGGAACCATGGGTGCAAAGATCTGATGTTAATCACATAATACGAATACAAACAACAAAATACCTTGGGTTGCTTCCCAAGAAATGCCTAATTTTGTGTCGTGGCATGACAACATTTATTCATCTTTTATCCCTCCACTTAGAAGATTTGAATTGTGTGTCCATATTTCGATTTTTACATCTTTTAGGTCCGTTAGGCAAATGTGAGGGCATGATAAGGAATGTTCTATCACGCCACTTCGAAGACTTGAACCGCTTGCCCAATTTTGCATCAAACTTTCGTGTGGACCCATGTAACGCCCTGAAATCGGGTCCAGAGACGTCACACGGTGCTTAGGGTCACAAGTGACCCCAAGCTAACCCTTCTACTGGCATAACTCATAAGCAACTAAATAAAAATACAAATCCATACAAATCAGCAGAAATTAACTCTTTTTTGAATCTGATCGATACAAAAATAGAATTTTACTGGATTACAATTCTGCCTTTACAACCAAAATTGAAACAAAATACATCAACTTCTACTGACTGTCTATGAAGCCTCTACTAGTACTGACTGTAGGTAGCCGGGTCATGACTCCCGACTACCCCAACACAATACGACTGAATAAAGAAAATACAACACTATAACTCTGCATACCTAACCCAAACCCTTGAATCAAAAGGACTCATCACCTGCTGACTGGATACCACGAATTGACTGGATCCAAAGGTGCAACTATACCTTGTACCTACATTCCGAGAAAATATAGCCCATATACGAATATGTGGGTCAGCACCGTGGAAAGATACCGAGCATATGGGGGTGCAATGTATATATAAAATAATATCTTAATATCATCACAACTTATAAAATTATGCATGCTGATATAGATGACTCACTTAGCTCGAATTAAATCATCAAAATCATGGATGAATAATACATGTAAAGTAAAACTAGTGAGTCACTACAATACGTTCTCAATTCACTTTCATCTCAATTTCAAATCATCAAAACAATCAAATCTCATGTCAATTCTCATTAGAATATATTCCTTAAATCTTTTAAGAATAATGACTTTCTCAAACTCAACCTTTTAAGCAAATATGTTTTCATCTCAGATAGAAGAGTACACACACACACATTAGGAGATTCTATAACCGACATAAACCATGTGAGCTACATAGAGTCCAACGTACAAACCATGTTGGGGAGAGCCGTCCTATCCTTGCCATCGGAGTAGGACTTCCAGTATCAATTCAAAAACACTAGTGATCACTATATAAATCAGCCTCAGGCTCACATCCTATGGGGGCACGTAGTTCTAGGGAAGTAAGGTCACTTTATACCTCTCACTCGGTGCTAAAGATTACTCCCGGACTTAGCTCAGAAATTTAAATCAGCCTCAGGCTCACATTAAAGAAAATCCACAATAAACACTTCAACAATTTTCATCGGGAGCCAATTTGCTACCCTTTTATCATAATTAATAAAAACGTGGATTTCTTTCACAGTCGAGTTCAAAATAACTCATTCATGAACAAAAGATCAAATCATTCAAAACATCTCAAATATTCAACATCAACGTGCTTATAACACACATTTTCTCAAAAACACAATTTCAAATGGGGTTCGCGACCCAAATATCAAAATCATGATAAATATCGTTCAAGATTCATGCTTTATATCACCACACATGTAAATTTATCTTTCAAAATCATAAAAATCAAGATTTCATAATAATCGTCATAAGATATGGGTTCATGCTTCAAATTCATAAAAAATCAAATAAAAATCATGCCTTTGTAAGGAAAATTACTTTTGGGCACAAGAATGAAGGAGAGTTCTTGTTGAAAAATCTCACATACCTTGAATGATGAACTTTAGATCGATACTCATTTTTGAGATGTTAATCGTGCCTTTGAATGATGGTTCTTGGAGTTCTTGAACTAGGAACTTGGAATCTTGAATAAATTTGCAGAATTAATGGTGAACTTTGAAGGTTCTTGAAGTTGGATGTAGGAGCTTAGGGTTTTATTTTTTAGGGAATATGATGAAATATAACATATAATGCTTCTAATAGGCTTTAATATAGGTTTGGACGGATTTTGGGTGAGGGGGAATGACCAAAACTCCCTTAAAAAATCAAATAATTCTCGAATCTGTCATTTGATGGACTGTTTTGATAGTCTGAAGTAGATCAAGCATAACGTTTTACTCCGATTTTCAAATTGGTTGAAACCAATTTCATTAGAAAGAGGTATCTCACATATTTCCGTTGATATATAGTATTTCACCCAGATCATTTTGTACGAGGAGTTATGATCATTTGAAGTTGACCCAAAAATTCACTTTTGTTAGGCTGAAGTAGATCGATCATAACTTTTTGCTCCGATAGACAAATTGGATGAAACTAATTTCATCGGAAAGAGGACTTGCATAGCTTTCTGTTGATATACATTATATCACCCAGATCATTATGTACAAGGAGTTATGATCGTTTAAAGTTGGAGACAAAATGCGCCAGGCCTCAGTACTTTTTTTCCTGCACGTTTTACTGTTCACTACTATTCACGGTTCGATCGGAATGTTCATAACTCGTCGCTCGGGTGTCCGTTTTGGATGATCCACATATCGTCTGAAAACTTATTCGATACTCTACGCAATGGTGGGTTATAATCTAAGACATTCCACACGAAAAATTTATAATTCATTCTAGAAGATAGAACTCAATACGTTTACGCACAAAATTTCATCGAAAAATTTCCTGGGGTATTACATCATCTCCCCCTTGGAAACATTCATCCTCGAATGTCGATGAATAAGTACAGAATACCAGGTAAATGAGGACAAAAGGCTTGGATAACGAAGTCAATCCACTTACTTCACTCCAAACTTTCGAATACTTCATAGAACATGCGATTCATAATGAGAATGGTCACATAGTTGGATCTTAAACAAAGGAGACTGATTTTAAGGAATCGATATCTTTGGTTTATTTAGAGACTGAGAATCAAAGGTCTCGAAGGGGATCTCATCAAAAGAAGGACCACTTGCGCCCAAATGAAACGTCCCTCAACACTCCCTCCAAAAGATTCAAGTGACATTGTTCGGGGAGAAAATGAACCATAATTTGATACAATCCTATCGTATGGGAACAAAGACCCATATGGCATAAATTAAGATAGGAATTTCTAGGTCTTGGGAAACATAACTCCTTGCTTCCAAACTTAGCAACACTCCCCAACTACTCCTTTGACTATGTGCAAGCCTAACTCCAAGTACTCATGAGATACGCCACATTACACTATAATATTAATCTATATCATGAACCTCAATACACACTGAGCCTCACAACTCCTCACTTCAAACATAACTCTTATTGCTACTCCAACAACCACATACAATCTTATACTAGGGATCCGCTAACTTGCGGTACATTCTTTTAGATATACAACCATAACATTCAAGCCTATACTCATAACCACATACGCACTTCGCACATGCCCCTCTAAACGAACACTCATAGTGCATCTTCCTCGGTTTCTCTAAGATTCAATCAACTACATTATTCACACATACTGTTTAATTCTTTAAATGACACACATAATATTTTCTCAACCAATTGAACTATACACAAAAACTCTGTATTACTATTCCTACAACCTCATAGAAGTGCATAAAACCAACGCACAACAATCTTTCCAAATAAACATTTAAAACTTCAACTAACCACGGCATATATCAAGGACTTAGCCTCAATCTAACTTCACTTCACCGCCGTGAGCACACCACCTTATATCATAGATAAGGAAGTATCTTCTCTCCCTTCTAGACAATTGCTCAACACCATTAGCTTGACTTAATAATAAAGTCACAAAATTTTAAAACATGAAGACCTGAAACATGAAGGGATAATGTAAATAACTTGACTCTCTTTATTGAGGCCTTAGGAATAAAATATCAAATACAATGGGTTCATTAAGGTATCAAAACTGAAGACACCCATAACGGAAACTGAATCTCACTGATCAATAAGAGTATTGCCTGAGTACTGGAACTGAACATACTGTAAAACTTGAGTATATGAGTCATGGGCGGCATGCCCTGAATTTAGAGCTCATAACTTATGGAATGTGATTCCAACTGCTAGAAGAACTGGAATTTCTCATTTTTGGAAACTAGAAGAGTATGTAATTCTCCATCATGTGTATGAACATGAATTAAGATCATGGAACTGAAATCTAAAGCATGAGTAGGTTTTGGGACAGCTGAAAATACTGAAATAACATTGGGTCAAGCACCGATCTTTCTCACAGCAAATTTACAACTTACTGGTACTTCTACTAAAATGTAAAAGCTTGACTTGACTACTTGTTCTATCATCTCCCCCTTAGCTTTAAGCCACCACTCATATTATCAAATGCTTACTAATTTCGAATCTCCACGAACATCTCTATCGCCGGAATGTACACCATCTAGTGCTTTAACTCTTATTTCTATTAGCTCAACTTGAATACTTTCTAACCTTTTGATAGACCATGCTACTTCTGTCTTCTCCCTCTAATACCATGCCTATTAACTTATGTTTCTAACCCATAATAATCAAAATCACACTTAAGAGGCTCAACATTTCCAATCGTACGCCTCGCCTTAACTTAGCCATCAAAACATCATCCATCGTCTAACTAGTATTTATCCCTCTAACAATCCCATGGCACGACTCACTACACCACATACACTAATCCTCGAAATTAAAGTAGTCCCATAATATCTTGGGTGAACTTTCTCATCATAATATAATATTAAACTTAATTACAAGTCAACTACACTTAAAGTCTTGTGTACACTTTTCAAGCCTATTAGGTCACTTCCGACAACTAATACCATTAATCCGGAAACCATCACATTCGGCTTCATGATTACCAATCGTTCAAACTTAAGGTCTCACACTTCACATAATTTACAACTCCATCTCATGCATAACTCCCACGTGAAGATTATAAAACAACACATCCAGAACACTAGCCCACTTAAACTTCATAACAATAATAATTGGTCCTAATCATATAACCTATCTTATTCACAATCCATTAACACATCCTTCTTTCACCCGTCACTACTATCTATCCTTCATACACAACTTAACATAGTTCATAGCTCTCTATGTCTTAACTTAACTTCCTCTTGCAATCTGGAGAGCGCCTAGATTAACAACACTTACCCACTGAGTACTTCCATCACTAACTATACTCTCTGTCATACAACTACCGTCATCACCCGTTTCATACCTCAAAAAAACTATATCACTTCCTATTAACCCAATTGCATGCAAAAAGGGATTTCTCTATACTTATGCTCAACAAATCACACTTACCATCCTTCTTACTGCTACACCTCCACATCCCTCATTTTCAGCCAGCACAAGGAACAAGATGTACTATAAGTTGCTTGTGGATTGAAATAGGCCTCACACGACTTCACTAGACTTTGGTTTTGTGTTTTGATCAAGAAAGTTATATGAATAACAAAGTAACTATGCTAGTGAATCGAAATAGGCCCCACACGGCTTCACTATACTTTGGTTTGTATTTTGAACAAGAAAATGAGATGAATAACAAAGAAGCTATGCTAGTGAATCGAAAGAGCCCCACACGGCTTCACTAGACATTGATTTTTCACAAACATAATGATAACAAGATTACATAATACATGAGATAGAAACTTGACACACAACATTCAACGATCTAAGAATACACCTTACTCTATCTTAATTAAATAACTCATAAGAATGAGGGCATAACTTTCAACTTAAGGAACTTAACACACTAGAGAGATCCTCTCAAGCCCTTTGTGTAACTTTTGAAATTTCTTCTAGAAAATATAGAAGCATTACCTGGGGAAGGGCTGGAGCTTGCGAATCATGTTATCTCAAAAATAATACATAGAAGGAGAAGTATAGATTAACATTGTAGATTCTGAGGAGAAATCTGAAAGCACATCTAACCTAGGCTTAGTTCACGACTTTTATGAACATGAATAAAGTACTTCAATCTTTGGAACTCAAAAGCACTGACAGGATACTTTCTAGCTCTCTTACAATCCCATAAATATCTACGGAGAATTAAGCTTAACTGTTTCTGATACCTTGAAAATGAGACAGAGTTGGACAAAATATAGTAAGATGAGAATCTATATAACCTTCTTGGAGAACCTTTTTATAGCACGATCTTAGACTTGAAAGAAGGGAAACATTTTCTAAATGCCCTGTAGCCTCTCGAAGAAAAGTACAGACGTCTCTGGACCGTTCCGCAAGAATCTACTAGACACGACTTCATAGACACCCTAGGAAACTTGAACTCTGTGCTCTGATACCAAGTTTGTAACGCCCCAAAATCGAGTCCCGAGATGTCACACGGTGCTTAGGGTCACAAGTGACCCCAAGCTAACCCTTCTACTGGCATAACTCATAAGCAACTGAATAAAAATACAAATCCATACAAATCAGCAGAAATTAACTATTTTCTAAATCTGATCGATACAAAAATGGAATTTTTTAGGATTACAATTCTGCCTTTACAACCAAAATTGAAACAAAATACATCAACTTTTACTGAATGTCTATGGAGCCTCTACTAGTACTGACTGTAGGTAGCCGGGTCATGACTCCCGACTACCCCAACTCAATACGACTGAATAAAGAAAATACAACACTATAACTGTGCATAACTAACCCAAGCCCTTGAATCAAAATGACTCATCACCTGCTGATTGGATACCACGAACTGACTGGATCCGAAGGTGCAACTATACTTTGTACCTATATTCCGAGAAAATGTAGCCCACATATGAATATGTGGGTCAGCACCGTGGAAAAATACCGAGCATATGGGGGTGCAATGCATATATAAAATAATAGCTTAATATCATCACATTTTATAAAATTATGCATGCTGATATAGATGACTCACTTAGCTCGAATTAAATCATCAAAATCATGGAATATATTTCTTTCATCTCTATTTCAAATCATCAAAACAATCAAATCTCATTAGAATATATTCCTTAAATCTTTTAAGAATAATGACTTTCTTAAACTCATCCTTTTAAGCAAATATGTTTTCATCTCAGATAGAAGAGTACACACACACACATTGGGAGATTCTATAACCGACATAAACCATGTGAGCTACATGGAGTCCAACGTACAACCCACGTTGGGGAGAGCTTTCCTATACTTTCCATCGGAGTAGGACTTCCAGTATTAATTCAAAAACACTAGTGATCACTATATAAATCAGCCTCAGGCTCATATCCTACGGGGGCACGTAGTTCTAGGGAAGTAAGGTCACTTTATACCTCCCACTCGGTGCTAAAGATTACTCCCGGACTTAGCTCAGAAATTTAAATCAGCCTCAGGCTCACATTAAAGAAAATCCACAATAAATACTTTAACAATTTTCATCGGGAGCCAATTTGCTACCCTTTTATCATAATCAATAAAAACATGGATTTCTTTCACAGTCGAGTTCAAAATAACTCATTCAATACCAAAAGGTCAAATCATTCAAAACATCTCAAATATTCAATATCAACGTGCTTATAACACACATTTTCTCAAAAACACAATTACAAATGGGGTTCGCAACCCAAATATCAAAATCATGATAAATATCATTAAGATTCATGATTTATATCACCACACATGTAAATTTATCTTTCAAAATCATAAACATCAAGATTTCATAATCATCATCATAAGATATGGGTTCATGCTTTAAATTCATAAAAAAATCAAATAAAAATCATGCCTTTGTAAGGAAAATTACTTTTGGGCACAAGAACGAAAGAGAGTTCTTGTTGAAAACCCCCACATACCTTGAATGATGAAGTTTAGATCGATACTCATTTTTGAGATGTTAATCGTGTCTTTGAATGATGGTTCTTGGAGTTCTTGAACTAGGAACTTGGAATCTTTAATAAATTTGCAGAATTAATGGTGAACTTTGGAGGTTCTTGAAGTTGGATGTAGGAGCTTAGGGTTTTCTTTTTGAGGGAATTTGATGAAATATAACATATAATTCTTCTAATAGGCTTTAATATAGGGTTTGGACGGATTTTGGATGAGGGGGAATGACCAAAACGCCCCTAAAAATCAAATAATTCTCGAATCTGTCCTTTGGTGGACTGTTTTGATAGTCTTAAGTAGATCAACCATAATGTTTTACTCCGATATCCAAATTGGATGAAACCAATTTCATTAGAGAGAGAACTCTCATATATTTTCGTTGATATATAGTATATCACCCAGATCATTGTGTACGAGGAGTTATGATCATTTGAAGTTGATCCAAAAATTCACTTTTGATAGGCTGAAGTAGATCGACCATAACTTTTTGCTCCGATAGACAAATTGGATGAAACTAATTTCATCGGAAAGAGGACTCGTAGAGATTTACTTTGATATATAGTAAATCATCCAGATCATTATGTACAAGGAGTTATGATCATTTAAAGTTGGATAAAAAATACGCCAGGCCTCAGTACTTTTTTTCCTGTACATTTTACTGTTCACTACTATTCACGGTTCGATTGGAATGTTCTTAACTCGTCGCTCGGGTGTCCATTTTGGATGATCCACATATTGTTGGAAAGATTATTCGATACTCTACATAATGGTGGGTCATAATATAAGACATTCCGCACGAAAAATTTATAATTCATTCTAGAAGATAGAACTCAATACGTTTACGCACAAAATTTCAACGAAATTTTTTTCGGGGTATTACAACTAATTGGGTAATAGTAAGGATCTTAAAAAGACACTAAATGGACATCGATCTTTAAGCTTCTTAGCCTTAAAGATTGGGGTTGTAGTATACCCTTTTGGAAAAAGAAACTCCAAAATGTAAGAATTTTCTTCTTCATTTTTAAAATTCATCATTTGCTTGGGTGATTCAACTTTCATCACATCAACCAAGCATAATGTTGAAAAGTGGTTCAAATGAGGACTAACTCTCTATTCCGTAGTAGTATCCATAATAGTATATTTACCCCGAAATGGACTAGAGTCTTCACAAGAATTGTGCTTGATTTCTTCCTTCGACTCTAGTACAATTTCCTCATCTTTGGCATCTTCATTTATGAATGGTTTAGTTGGTTGGGAAATCACCAAGGGTTGCTCAATATCAAGATTTACATCACAATAGGATTCTTGTTCCTCATCTGTACACTCTTCGATTAGTCTAAATGATTCCACAGACAAGATATCATCTAAACAGAATGTAGAAGAGTGCTTTGGATGATTGACCTCGATATCCATCTCCCCTATCCTTTATCTTTCCTTGTTAAGTGACCTAATTTCTTGACGTATATCACATATGATATCATTCGTTGTGTCCATACGATCCAACATTAGTTGAAGCATAGCTTCAATGCCACTCTTTTCGGTGCTTCGTTCTTCCTTTTCTTGACCAAAAGACCTACCAAAATCCTAAGAAGAACTAGAACTTGGGTTATCATAATGGAGGGAGGGGGAATTTGGGTAATCACTCCAATGTCCATCTTTACCACCACATAAAGAACAATCATACTCCCGGTAGGATGGAGATAGTGCACACATCTCTCTCCGGGGAGCATATCTACAATTTTGCCAAAAGTGAGGTCGATCATAATATGGACATAGATCATCAAGATAAGATTTCCAACCACCAAGCTCATGTTTATTCCACGATGCCATAGTAATAAGTAAACTAAAATAAAAATCTACCTAACACAAGAAATAAAAACAAACTAAAAATAAATATTTACAAATTTGAATTCAAGCAAGTAGGCTAAAATTCCTAACAAACTCAATACGCCAAATTATTCTCCGACAATGGCGCCATTTTTGATAATACTTAAACTACACCTCTCTAATAAGAATGTAAGCGATCGTTGTCAATATATAACTGATAACGCTCAATCTACAGCTCTCGTAAGAGTGTAAAGCGGTCGTTGTCAAATATATAACCCAACTGGGTTGGGTATCGATCCCACAGGGAATAGCCGGTCAATGAGTAAGCAAAGATTACTAGACTTTTGGAGCAAGTCTCGTAAAAAGGGGGATTTTAACGTGCAAGTAATGTAAATAAAGTAATAAAAACAGCAAATAAAGGAGTAAAAACGGTTTGCTTGGTTGGTTTTTGATCAATGAGAATTTAGAAGTTGGGGTTATGTCCACCTTATGAGTTGTACGTCTCTATTGGCTATGAGTTGTGCGGAATTCAGACATGCATGTTCTTATAGAGAATTGTATTCGATGGTAAATCCAGGCGTCTTTCGACCTTAACCAGGACTATTTCACTTTAACTCTTTTGAGCTTAAAGCGTATCTAACAATACGAATTCTCCAAGAGGTTAATCCAGTTACGACACTAACTTTTTAACAGGGGTTGGTGCCCTATTACCTTGACATTATCTCTTTTCCAGACATATAACTTTTCTTTCAAACAAGTTAATGCTATACTGGCGTATTCTATGCGTTTGCAACCACAAAGAATTTAGATTAAGATGAAGAGAATAATGATATAAGCAACATACGTGTCACGAATTCACAAACTCATAACAATAGATAGTATCTCATATGGCTTCCATAACCCCAACAGAGAAGTTTAGTTACCCATGAGTGCGAAGGAAATCACAATAGACATTATTAATATACCACAATAAAAATCTCGTGTAGTAAGGTGTGGTGTGGCGTTTTAGGCATGAACTCCCTTGCAGAGTAACGTTTCTCTTCTTGTGGAAATTAAGAATTGAATAGATGAATAAAAAGTAGAATTAAAAGTAGGAGAATTGTTTTCAGAGTTAAAAGTAATGGGCGTCTTTTTAAAATCTCTAACAGAATAGGGTATTTATAATACTCCTATCCTATTCCTACTAAGCTACTGCATTACTTAACCCAATCCTACTGGGTTACTGCATCATTATCCTACTCCTAATAAGTTACTGCTAGTCCTCAAAGTCTTTAGAATTACTGTTTTTGCCCGGGATAGATTTTCCATGCGCCACCTTTGGTCCTTGGCGTCCA
The DNA here is from genome assembly GCA_030864215.1 of Capsicum pubescens. NCBI lineage: Eukaryota > Viridiplantae > Streptophyta > Magnoliopsida > Solanales > Solanaceae > Capsicum > Capsicum pubescens. Next base: position 313,047,613 of record CM061538.1, on the reverse strand, counting down.
AGTTTTGCTTTCCTCCTTTCGTGAAGCTTTCTTTGGCGTCAAGTTATCCATAAAATGCTGAATTCTGCATCATTTATACCTGAAAACTTGCTAATCATGTTCGTTAGCTCACTTACAGGAAAAAGGACTAAAAGTGCATGAAATATATAATTTGTCCTCAAAATTTAGCTGAAATATAGGCAAAATATAGCACTATAGGCGTGTAAATTCTCCTATCATCAATAACCCAACTAGGTTGGGGTTGAATCCCATAGGGAACAATGTGAGTGGCGATTAAACTAGTTTAAAACTATAGCTACAAGTTGAATTCAAACAACTGACACGAAATGACAAAATATTTTTTTTTTAGTTTAACAAGTAATTGTCAGTCACTTTGGTTCCAGTATTTGTAATCAAGAGTTTATGAAAAACCAGAATTATGTTCACTAGGGATTTTGGAACTTGACAGATGCTACTAGTGGTTCAAAATTCTCACGGTAAGTTGGACAACAAGTTATCTTTATCGACGTTATGCCTAAATGTCTCTCGACTTACTTAAGCATTTAATTACCTAATCCTCTCGGACTTAGGGAATTTATATTCATGACCAGATTTTACCTCAGGTTAACCAACCTTGTTACAGTGCTGATTATTAAACGGAGTATTTCCAAGTCCCTGTTGATAATTCACTTCCCACTCTATTTGATTTCTTTCTCAAGAAAATCAAAGCAGGTGTTATCTATTGTTTGCAACCAACAAGCATTAATTAAAACCTCAGAATTATCAAGAAATCCTACCACCTCTTGAATCTTGAACACTTAGCACCTTATCAAGACCTAACCCTAGATCCCATAATTTAGGTTAAAGGAATTTAGCCACTCATAATGTAACAAACAAAACACATAGTTGAATTCATGATTTGAAAGATAAACTTACAGAGATGAATAACAAGTGTTTCTCCAATTATATCATAAGAGAAAAGTTCCAAATGATGATAATCTTAATCTCTCCAAATAGTTGTGTTGTTAAATTCAAAAAGTAGAGGGAAGAAATCTCAAAGAACGTCTATTGCAAGATAATTAGAAAACCCTAAAAGCTGCTATTTAAACTTAAGCCTAATTATAGAAATAAAATCACAAAGTTCAGTAAAATTCTTCGGACATGTGACATCCAATTCTGACTCCTTATCAGAGGTCTGACGGCCTATCAGAAATGTTGTCAGACCCTCTTCGATTTCACCAAGTTCTGTCTAAGGCTGATGACGAGGCCTGATGCCTTATCAGGAGGATGACGACGTATCATAAATGTCATTAGTTCCTCTTCCAATTTGATAATCTTCTGCCTAAGACTGACGATATTTATGAAGACTTATCATCTCCTTGACAACCTATCACAAAATTTCATCAAGGTTCTGCTTCGGTTCTTCAGTGTTGCCTTAGGTTAACGACATTCTTGACAGCTTATCAGACCCTTGACAACTTTTCACATATGTCGTCACAACTTTCACTTCAACTCTCATTCTCTGGTTAAGGCTGATGACAACTATGATATCCTATCATAGGTCTGACGACTTATCAGACAATGTCGTCAGACCTTCCAGCTTTATTTGCTCAAAATCCAACTTTTTTGCTCCATTGTTGTTGATGGAAGATATAGAGAAGAAATCTATGTGAAAAATATAGAGAAGAAATGAAAATGGAAAAAACATTAATAAGAAATTTAACATGTTGTAAAGATAAAATAGCACCTCAATTTGGATATGAAGAAAGATATTATAAGAAAAGAAAAAGATATAAGAAATACAAAAAATCAAAATATAAATATAAGAAACCAAGAAACAGATATTATGTAAAAAATTATAAACATAAAAGTCCATATAGAAAAAAGAAATCTATAAAAGAATGTACTTGTTATAATTGTGGGAAACTAGGACATTTAGCTAGAGATTGTAAATTACCAAAAAACCCAAAAAATAAACAAATATCAGAAATAAAAATAGAAAAAAACAGAATGTATGTAGATAGATTATATAGATTATGAATTAGAAAGTGAAGATAGTATATATGAAATTTCAGAGGATGAAACAGATAATGAAATAGATAGTGAATTAGATGAATCAAATAACTGAAGAAGATATAAAAATGAACCAAATAACTGAAGAAGATATAAAATTAATAACAAAGGAAGAATATTTAAATGAAGAAGGAACATATCAAAAAATAATATTTGACAGTAATATATTTGACGAAATAAAAGGAAAAGAGTTAGACTTAAGTGTAGAAACAATATTTAAAATATCAACAATAAAAAATATATTTAGTAGAAAAAGGGAAGAATACTACGTACTAAGTCAAAAGGAACATGTAATAGATTGTAGATATGCAAAAGGAAGAGCTAGCATACCACTAGTAACAAAAAGAATAATTAATAAAGAAATAAATGATATAAAAAGTAAAGACCCAGTAAAATATGTACACCTTGGAGGAACAGGGATATTAATAAAAACATGTTTTAGAGAAGGAATAAATACACCAATAGAATTATATTTAGCAGATGATAGAATTATAAAACCTATAGAAAAAAGTATAATAACCGCTATAAAAGGAAATTTAATATACCAAAAATTTAAATTTATAATAAGTGTGAATTATTCAGTAGCAATAACAGATAAAAATATAGATAAATCATTAGTATTATATTGGAAAATATCAGGAATAGAACTGACCCCAGGAAGTAAAATATTTATAGCAAGATGTAAAAATCTATATGTACTAACAACAAAACATAAAATAACAAGAAAAAATAAAATTAATAAAATACAGATAGAAAGTCCTTTTGAACAATTCATAAAAACAATTGATAATAATGACTATAGTTACAAGAATATAGATATAGTAGAAGATTTAGAAATAATAAATGATAGGATAAGTACATCAACAAGAATAGCTCACGAAAAAACAGAATCATCAAGTTCATCAAAAAGAACAAGATATAAACAACTTCAACAGTTAATTTAAATCAATATTATATAACGGGAACAATAAATGAATAAGAATATTTAATACTCCTAAACACTGGACAAGAAGAAAATTATATAGCAAAATATCTAGTAAAAAATGAAGAAATAAAATCTAATAGTAATATATGCCCAGATTTACCAAGGAGCCTAATAGACATTAAGGATACGACAGAAAAAGAAATAATAATAGGAATTAGAAAATAAAAATAGAATTTGAAATAAAGGAAGAAATGCAAAAAAACAGATATAATATTAGGAATAAAATGGTTAGAACAAGTAAAATCATACAATATAGAACATACACAATTATCTATAATGTATAATAAAGAAAGATTATTCATAAAAAGAACTTTAACATGATATGAAAATATATGTACTTGTAAAAATAATAGTAAAAGGATATTATAATAGATATTATACACCTATGATAGATACAGGAGCAGAAACAAACTTATGTAGATACAACTATTTACCAGAAAATAAATGGGATAAATTAAAAACACCAATAGTAGTCAAAGGATTTAATAATGAAGGAAGTTTAATTAAATATAAAACTAAAAGTGTAAAAATACAACTATGGGATAAAATAATAACAATAGAAGAAATCTATAATTATGAACTACCATCAAAAGATATGCTTTTAGGAATGCCATTTTTTGATAAATTATACCCAAATATAATAACTAAAACAGATTGGTGATTTACAACACCATGTAAACAAAAAGTAAGAGCAAAAAGAGTTATTAATAAAATAAGAAAGAAAACTGATTGGATAGAAGGAAGTGAGAAAGTTACACAAAAGTTAGAAAATATAAAAAATACTGAAGACACAATAGAACTAGTTGTATTTTCGATAAATAAAAAGGAAATAACTATATTTTCAGTAAATAAGATAGAAATAATTAAGAACAAATTAGAAAGATTATGTAGTGAAGATCCATTAAAAGGATGGGAAACACATCAAACTACTATAAAAATTGAATTAATAGATAAAAATAGCATAATAACTCAAAAATCATTAACATATACTTTTGACGATTTAAAAGAATTTAAAATGCATATAGATGAATTAATAGAGAAACAATATATACAAAAAAGTAATAGTAAACATAATAGTCCAGCATTTATAGTAAATAAACATAGTGAACAAAAAAGAGGTAAAAGTAGAATGTTTATTGATTATAGAAATTTAAATGCAAAAACTATGACATATAATTATCCAATACCAAATAAGATATTAAAAAAAAAACAAATACAAGGATATAACTATTTTAGTAAATTTGACTGTAAATCAGTATTTTACCACTTAAAGTTAGAAGAAGAATCTAAGAAATTAACTGCATTTACAGTACCACAAGGATTTTATGAATGGAACGTATTACCATTTGGATATAAAAATGCACCAGGTAGATATCAACACTTTATGGATAGTTATTTTAAATAATTACCTAATTGTATAGTATACATAGATGATATACTATTATATACAAAAACTAAAGAAGAACATTTAAAATTATTAGGACAATTTACAGATATAATAGAAAAATCGAGAATAAGTTTAAGTGAAAAGAAAGCCGAAATTATGAAAAACCAGATAGAATTTTTAGGAATACAAATAGATAAAAGTGGAGTAAAAATGCAACAACATATAGTACAAAAAATAATAAATTTAAAAGAAGAATTAGATACAAAAAAGAAATTACAATCATTTTTAGGATTAGTAAACCAAGTAAGAGAATATATACCAAAATTAGCAGAAAACCTAAAGCCTTTACAGAAAAAATTTAAAAAGGATGTAGAATATAATTACAACGAAGAAGATAAAAAACAAGTCCCAAAATAAAAATACTTTGTAAAGAATTACCAAAATTACAATTTCTAGACGAAAATAGAAAGTTTATATATATAGTAGAAGCAGATGTTAGTGAATGTAGTTATGGAGGAGTACTTAAATATAGGTACGAAAATAAAAAAATAGAACATCATTGCAGATATTATTCAGGAACATTTAATGAAACAGAAATAAAATGAGAAATAAATAGAAAAGAATTATGTTCATTACATAAATGTTTATTAGCATTTGAACCATATATTGTATATAACAAATTTATTGTGAGAACAGATAATACCCAGGTTCGATGGTGGCTAACAAAGAAAATACAAAATTCAGTTACGACAAAAGAGATCCGAAGACTAGTATTGAATATATTAAATTTTACATTTACAATTGAAGTAATTAGTACTAACAAAAACGTTATTGCAGAGTACATATCAAGACAAAGCTACACAGACTGATATAATAGAAGATGATGCTTTAGAAAAGATACTCAAAACCCTAACTATGCTTTCAATGAAAGTGAACAGTATGGGTAATGAAATAGAAAAGCTAAAGACTAATGAAGTTAAACTGAAGTCTAAAGTTACAAATCAGCTAACTCAGTAGTGTGCAGAGCTATGTCGATCGAAAGACATTAAAATTCCAGAGCTAGAAGGAAACGTTGGGACACTCCATAAAATTCATAACGTTTATCAATCTACAATTGCAGGTACAAGCAAAGGAGTTAGCAGACAAAGATACCAGAACATGAACATGAATAAGATATTTGAGAAACCATTTATACCAAAAACACAAAAAGACCCCTTATTTCCACCCCCACAAATTACCACATACCGAGATAGTTTGAACCAAGATAAAAAAGCTTATAACTATATAACCCGAGAATACATAGAAAATATCTACAAAATACAAACTTTTCTAAACCTTAACCCCAGAGCTACAGATACCCAAGGACCAAACACAAACTATATAACCCAAAAATTACAAGGTTACAACAAGCTAATCGCATTACCCAAAACCAACCCAAGCTTAATAAAAACTTGTTTTGACTATGGATTATTAAATACCATATATACCCAAGACGGAGAAGAACTAACAACTATGAAAGAATTACATAAAATATTCACCACCTATAAAAGAATAACCAAAGGAAATCTATTTTATATAAAGTGTTATACTGCACCAGCAGAGATATTATACGACGAGATCAAACCAGTTATACAAGTTTTAAAAATAGGATTAACCAGAGATATGATTATACCGAAAGATATTGTGTAGCAGCCAGAGATACCCAGAATTGAGATACCTGATTTCTACGCAAATAAACGATTCATTGGACTAGCTACAATTATTTAAGAATTAGCAAATAATTATACCAATGAAAACCCAATATGGAGCTATTATTCAAGAGACCATCAAATGATTTATTCAAATTCAAAAGAACTACGACAAACAGTTATGGAAGATGTTAGACAATGGATAATGACGTTACTTAACCCAGAAAAACAATCTACTGCAAGAGCAATTAGGAAAGGATTTATTTCAGACAGATTATTAACAAGATATTGCAAGATAATTGAACACAAATATGCAGACCATCAATGTTCGAGATGTAATGGAGAAGATACTATTATCCCAGAAGTCCGCCTAGAATAAAAGAATCAAGAAGATAAGCATGCCAGCTGAAAAGAATATAGAAAAGCAGCAGATACGACAAGAAGAAGATATCAACGGAAGCAATAATGGAGATAAAAGATAAGCTATTAAAATGTGAAAGCGACATGTAACAAACTTTCACAATTTTCTACGTAACTTGTAAATTATTGTAAAGTTCTAGTTTTTGTCCTTTTTATACTTTAGAAGAATTTTTTTGTAAAGTATAATAATTAGGTTAGGTAGATAAAGAATTTGTAAAAAATAGTCTAGACTTTTTAGTCTAGTTTTTAGACTTTTTGTAAAGATAGAATAGGACGTAAAGTTTGAAAAACGTGTAAAACATTAGTAAGTAAGAACTATGTAAATCATTCATTATAAATGAAAGCATCGAAGGCAGAAAAAGATAAGTCTTCATGCGTTGAAACAAACACTCTTCTTTCACAACAAACTTTTAAAATATTTATTACAAACAGGTATATTTCAATGGAAAAAGCTATGGATAAACAAAGTTTAGAATTATCAAACCTACCAGAACAGGTATATTTATTTATGATTATGAATAGCTAAATTCATAAATTCCTAACAATCATGATATGATAAAATAAGTTCATGTTAGTTGCTTTATAGTAGAATTATTCGAAAAATAGAATGTTAAGAAGTTTATTAGCAAAGTGAAAAAGGAGAAAAATCCCTAAGAACTATGCCATCCTAAAGGTGAAATCGGTGAGGCAAGAAAGTCGTGATAGGGGAGTAGCCAGAGTAGATGCGCTGTTTAAGGGAAAAGTATCCAGATTACCATGCTAATAGTGATCGAAGAATATGTTATTTAAGAATAATCTAGTATATAGTAGTCTAAAATGATCATATTTTGTTATGTATATGATTGAAGGGAATATTTTGAAAAAGCATCATATAAAAAATAAATACTGACGAAATGGTAGATAAATTTAAAATACTTGTTTTATGTGTACTTAAGGATATAGAAATAGTAGATATAAGAAAAATCATATTGAAAAAAATATTTGATAGATATTTTATGACTAGAATTAATTATATACCACACTTACATAACTACTCTTACAAATTCTTATATACCAAACCTACATATCAACCATGATAAATTATGTATATTTAGAATTTTGAAAAATGGATATGAAAAATATACAATTAATAGAAAAACTAATGAAAATAAATTTAGAAGAATATATGAGAACTAAATATATAAAATATATAGAATTTCTTAATGAAAATATAGAGGAATTAATAAGATTAAAACAAACAACTAAAAAATATTATAATAAAGTATTTAACCAATTTTAAATGACAAATCATCTTAAAATATTAATCTGATATATACTTAGAAATATAGAAATTATAGATATTAAGAGAATAATATTAGAAAAAATATTAGACTATGAAATTGAAATTATAAATTGGATAGAACAACTATACTAGATAATTACCCAGATGGATATTATTCAGACTAAAATGTTAGAATATATTAGAAAAATTAAAGAAAACCAAAGTGACCTATATGAAGAAATTAATTATAGAAACCGACTCAAAGAAATAATGAAAAATCTAAAAGAAAAATTAATATGGATAAAAGAAACCTTAGAAAATTTAGAAAAAAGTACAGATAGTGGTTTATATAACATAAAAAACTCATTAAGAGAAGAAGAAAGAGAAATAATTAATAGCATTAATAACCTTAATTCAGATATAAATTATAGTACAATTAGAATAAAATATTACACGAAAATTAGTAAACAAACAACTACTTTAGAATAAAATGATAAACTATGAGTATTTAAAATATTGGAGACAAGATATGAAAGAAATAGGATTAGAAGAAATGCTTATGAAAAAGAATTTAATCGAATATTTTAGAACAAAAGATATAGAATATTTAGAATACCTGAAAAATAATATAGAAAAATTACAAAGACTAAGAGAAAAAACTAAAGAATACGACAGTAAAACAGTTAATCAAATACAATTTAATTACCCCCAAGATATGAACATAAATAAAATAAAAATATTTAGAGAAGTTAAGAAATATCCACGTACAAATAAAAATAGATCCATAGTTACAATAGATCTATTAAAGTTATCCGCATCCCCTACAATTGGTATCAACAATAGATCTATTAAAGTTATCCACACCCCAATACATACATGTTTAATTATATTAATTCGTAATAATTATTTGAGATTAATATATTTTAAATTTAATATAATTTGAATTAAGTATAAATTTTAATTTCATAAAATTTCGTTGCCCCTAAAATGTCCTCTACTTCAAAATTTATTGAGATATTTAATATTTTATAGACTTGGCTTGGAGTACGGACCATATTATGTCATATCTAAAGCAAATAAATATATTGCGCTTAAATATTGCCTTACGTGTGACATCGAAAATAATAAAAATACCAAATGGTGATTTGACTTTGCCAACATTGTGTGCTAACTGCTAAGGTTTATATTTTTTTTGTTTGTCACTGGAATTTCCATTTAGAAATAACCACCGCCTCAATAAATCCTCATTATATCATTTCCCAATTTACCCAATATTATGTATCATGAGCCGCCATTTTTCTTTTGTTTTTCATTTTTAGTTGGTTTGTGATACTGCCACCGCTAAACTTTTATTTTCCACTTTCAGTTGTTTTGTGACACTGTCATAGCCGCGCTACCTCATAAATATCAACCATTCAATTGTTTATGATTCACAATCATCTGTTGCAACTCGCGTCAATTTTATTTGATTGTTCGTTGCGTTGTGGTCGGAGTAATATTGGAGATTGTTTTTTTTCTTAATTTGTTTGCTATTGCTTTGGTTCTCTTCCCCTTTGTCTCTTCTTTTATTTTTTTTTGATAGGGTTGAACCAAATAGCAATATCAACTTAAGGTGCTGTCACCTTCCTTTTTTAATAAAAAGGAAAAAAAAAGGGATTTTAAGTTTAAAAAAAGTTTTATTATTGTAGTGACTAAAAATGAAAATTTATTTCAAAAAATAATTTTTTACAATTAAACTCAGAGTCGCCACTTGACATAAATCGGACGTGCCAAGTCACATTTAAAAATCTCTTTTCAAAATGATTTGACTCTTTAAAATGGTTCACGAACAGAGATTCCGATTAAGGAATTCTGTTGACCGAGGGAAAGGTGTTAGGCATCCCTCAATCTCGTGATTCAACAATGGTCGCTTCTTGGAATATATCGGCTAGTACGACACTATGAAGTGAATAAACCGACAAAACACATAAAACAAACAAACTAACAAAACAAATAAAAATTCAAAACAAAATAATATCTAGTCCAAATTATGCAGTCCCAAAAATAGAAAAATGTAAAAATGTAAACCCTATTCTAAGCTAGTCCTATACTAAGCTATGGGTGTCAAACGGGCCGGGCCGGGCCAACCCGGAACCGACCCTTCTATTTTAACCAGGTTGAGGGCCGGTTTTGGCGCTAGCCGGGCCGGGCCGGGCCAAACAGTAAAAAAATTAAAACCCACCCTAACCCGGCCCACTTAACCCAATCCGGTCAAACCCACCAAAATTCGGTCAAATTCGATTAAAAAATCGGTCAAATCCGGTCAAAAATATAAAAAAAAACTTTCTTTCAATATACATTACATATACCCACCTATATACATTATAAATACGTTAAATAATATATATACACTATATATATAGTATATACTACATTAGAATTTAAAAAATATATACACATATACACAATTAGTCAATTACTCATATATACGCACCATTCAATGTATATATACTACTACTTATAAAATATACTACAATATACATACATTACAATATATATAGATATACTTATATACTAATTCATAAAACATATACACATGTATACGTTAAATATACAAGATATATACACGTGTATATGCACCATACAATGTAAATATACTACTACTTATAAAATATACTACAATATATATACATTACAATATATATAGATATAGTTATATACTAATTTATAAAACATATACACATGTATACGTTAAATATACACTTCTATAGAAGATATATACATGTGTATATGCACTATTCAATGTATATATACTACTACTTATAAAATATACGACAATATATATACATTACAATATGTATAGATATACTTATATGCTAATTTATAAAACACATACACATGTATACGTTAAATATACACTTCTATAGAAGATATATACACGTGTATACGCACCATTCAATGTATATATACTACTACTTATAAAATATACTACAATATATATACCTTACAATATATATAGATATACTTATATACTAATTTATAAAACATATACACATGTATACGTTAAATATACACTTCTATAGAAGATATATACACGTGTATACGCACCATTCAATGTATATATACAACTACTTATAAAATATACTACAATATATATACATTACAATATATATAGATATACTTATATACTAATTTATAAAATATATACACATGTATACGTTAAATATACACTTCTATAGAAGATATATACACGTGTATACGCACCATTCAATGTATATATACTACTACTTATAAAATATACTACATTATATATACATTACAATATATATAGATATACTTATATACTAATTTATAAAATATATACACATGTATACGTTAAATATACACTTCTATAGAAGATATCCAATTTATAAAACATATACACATGTATACGTTAAATATACATTTCTATAGAAGATATATACACGTGTATACACACCATTCAATGTATATATACTACTACTTATAAAATATACTACATTATATATACATTACAATATATATACATATACTTATATACTAATTTATAAAACATATACACATGTATACGTTAAATATACACTTCTGTAGAAGATATATACACAAATATACAAAACATATGCTACTTAATCTAATAAATTAATAATATTTGGTAGTAAATTAATAATATATTAGAAGTAAGTTTTTAATTTAAAGTAGAAAACTAGAAATTCAATTTAAAATTTTAAATCGTTAAATGAAAAAATATAAAAAGCAAGGACTAAGGAGTGAATGAATTTGGGGAATTTTATTGATTGCAAAATGATCCAAAATTTATAATTTACATGAATGAAAAATCTACAAATTATGCATCATTTTTTCCAACTCATTCATGTTAATATTAACGGAAACTTGCATAGGATAGTCGAAGTCAACGGGGGAAAAACCATGCTTTGGACTTGATTCTGCTGAGTTCTCCCGTGAAGTCATAATTTCTTCAAGTTTCAGCTTGTCGCTCGGCTCCGGTTCCATTCCTTGGTTTCTTCTTTCCGCTCTAATCTAATCTCTGAGGCAAACTAGAACATTCATTGCACATCTTCTCAATGAGTGTCGGTTGTCTCCAAGTTGCTGTCGTCCTTGACTAAAGGCGCTCTCTGATGCAACGGTTGACATTGGAACATTCAAGATATCTCTAACTAATCTTGAAAGCACATGATATTGTGTTTCATTACTCCTTCACCAATCCAACGTGTTGATCCTTCGTCTGCGATCCTCTGGTGCCGTCCGAAGATAATATTTCAGCTCTTCCCGATAAGTTGATGTGTAAGTTCTCTCATCAACATTGTTCTAATAATTTAAATCATAAAACGAATCAGGAAAATCACTATGTGCCAGCCTTTTAGAAGATGATGGCTCCTCGGGAGAATGAGGAGCGACAGTTGGAGTGATATTTGTAGGTACGGCTAAATCAAATAAATCAGCATAGTGATTATATAATTTTTCTATGTAATCTTTTGCATCAGCCGTAGCCGTCCACAAATCAGGTTGTACTTGTTCAGAATCATGGTTAGTATTTATTTCTAAGTTAGTATAAATAAGAGTACTAAAGTGGCACATATTATTATATTTCATGCACGGATTTAGCATTGCACCAACCAAGTAAATAGGGAGAATCAGGAAAAAATATTTTTTAAATTTCGTAAACATGGCGCCAACAACTTCTTTATAACCTTCTTTATTTTTATATTCTTTGAGCAAATCAGAAATATCGGCTATATATGCCAAAATATTACAAACAGTAGGATAATAAGCACCGGAAAATTCAACCGTAGCTACATAAATTTTTTCTGAAAACTTAACAAGATCATTAATTACAACCTAATCAGAATTATGTAGCATGCAATCAGCAGAATCAACAAATGAACCACAATGTTGGTTAAAAGCTAGTGTAATAGAAATTCTATATTTATAACAAGTTTTTAAAAATTCATACGTAGAATTCCATCTAGTATCAATTTCCTCAGGCATCAAAATCGGTGTAAGTCCATTTTCTTGACATTTAACTTTAAATTCTCTAATTCTCGATCTACGATTATTTCCTTGAATAAAACCAATGGCAAGACGAATTTTTTCAATAAAGCTTAAAACACTCAAGACCATATTTTACAATTAAATTATATATATGACATGCACATTTAATATGAAAAATTTCAGGCAACGACGGAGATAGCGTAGATTTTAATTTTTTTATAGCAGTCTTGTTGTTAGAAGCAATATCAAAAGCAATACATAAAATTTTATTTTCGATACCATAATATCCGGCAATTTTAATAATAGAATACGCAATAAATTGTCCAGTATGTTTACGATTTTCATCATATAAAAAAGCAAAAATATGTTTTTACATCACGAAATTACTATCCATCCAATGACAAGTAACGGTTAAATAATTATTTTTATTTATAGCACGACTAAGATCAGAAGATAGGGACAATCTACATTGAATATTTTTTAACAATGTTGATAAATAAAAACAATATTGTGAATGAAGTCTAAAAATATCAGACCGCTAAGTAGTTCTAGGAATACCGTTAAACATAGGATTATAAATTGCTTGTATATAACGAATAAAGGCATCAGAAGAAGGAAAACTAAAAGGCAAACAACCCACAACTACCATTTTAGCTATTTCTTCCCGGTCCCTCAATTTATTATACTTCTTCTCTACGTGACCGGTTGCTGGGTCCATTCTAGTTTGCGTTGGCCCACCAACATCCCCACCACCTTGTGCAATATTTAACTCTCTTTTGTGATCTTCAGCTATATGTCTCATTAACGTACCCGTACCCTTTTGCTTGCCTCCACTTCTATGCTTATATATTTGTTGACAAATATTGCATTGCACCTCAATATCTTATATACGTTCAAAAAATTGTTGTGCAACACTGTAACACCCCGTACTTAATTACGTGCATTAGCCATGGTTATATGTGTTGGAGTATATGTATTGATCATAAGTTAGGTATATATGAGTTTAAGTATGAGTATTGATTATTTTGAGATGGTTTCAAGGGTATAGTTTGATTATATGTGTATAGGAATCGACTTTATTTATACCGAAATTTGCTCGTCGAAGTTTCTATGCGAAAGTTTATCGAGTTAGATTTCCAACGATATAAATATTTCTGAAAACAGATGAGTATCGGATATAAGCGAGCATGTTCGAAACTTGAAAACGGTGGACGCAATGAACAGTAAATGTGCAGAAATTTTCTGCACACAAAAGTACTGCAGCCAAACAGATTTTTGGGTCGACTTTAAACGATCATAACTCCTTGTAAAAAATGAATTGTGTGAGATTCTATATATCGATGAGAAGCACCGAGAGTCTTCTTTCTAATGCAATTTGTTTCACCCAAATCCATTATCGGAGCAAAGAGTTATGGTCGATTTACTTTAGCCTATCAAAGCAGTCCACCATGGACAGATTCGGATTTACTTAAATTTTAAGGGCAATATGGTCATTTTCCATCACCTCATGGAAGAAAATTGGTCATTATATACATATACTTAGCCTCATATCCATCATTTATCATCCAAATTATTGAAGAATAAGAAACCCTAGCCTAATTTCAACTCCAATTATCTTGTGATTCAACCGTAGAAAATCCAAATTATTTCCGTAGTTGTGTTCACCGTCTCGAGGGCTTCGAGAAGCACCTCTTATTTGTGCCAACAGGACTTCAAAATCAAACGGGCCATTTTATGGTAAGGATGTAAATTATGTTGGTGTTATTTATATGGATATGTATATATATGCATGTGAGCATAAGAAGTATGTTATTTGATTGTTGTTGAAAGATGATTGGAAATGATGTTGGATTATTCTTGTGCATGGTTGGATTATGTTGAATTGTGAAGGAATTTGGTGTGATGATGTGGTATTGAAATGATGATTATATATATATATATATACACATAAACCTACTGTTCAAGTTGGTTTTTGGAATGCTTTGCAAATATTGGTTGTATGGAATTATGGAAGAGAATTGTGGTGTAGGGTTGCTAATACTAGATGTCAAACATTTCATTGTAGATAAGTGATTTGTAAAGGCGGGAAGTTGTGTTGAATAGGTATCCGAATCTACAACGAGGTATGTAAAGCATACTCTAACGATGTTCTTTGGCATGAAAACACCAATGTTCCATCAAGTAAGATTCCGAGGTTGTCCAAAAAAACATGTATTGTTCTACGTTACCAACAAAGTTGTTTCCATTATATAAAGTGTCAAAATGTTTCATTGATATACCAAAAGGCTCCTATTTCATTGTTGTGATATTGATGATTCTGAAACACATTGTTGATGTACCAATGAGTCTTTATTACATCGTTATTGTATAGAAGGTCTATTACTTGGTTCCTATTGATGTATCATTGATCCAAAGGTACTATATTGGCATGAACACTAATGTAATAATCTCAAAAGCTTTTGAACTAAGTTATTGGAAAGATCTCTTATGTGTGTTACTTGATATACGTGTGGGTGGTAGCCCAGGGGCTTAAGCCTAGCATGGGCCGATCCCGATACTTGCTATGATTACAATTGATATGTACTGGGGGTAGCCTAATGGTCACAGTAAGGTACAGTATTGATTATTGTTAGGTGGTTGGAGGTTCGGGAGGAGGAGGTAATGGCGAATGATAATTGTAAAGAATGAAATGAACGAATGTATACCGTTCCACAAATGTGTTTGAATTCAAGAACCCAATTCAGATTAATGATAATGTACATGATCCTAAAAGTGTTTATGAAGTGTGGTTCACTTCTATTATGATTTATTCACTTGTGTCTGATTTTCTTGATCCCCCATATCACATATGATTATTTACAGCTTTACATACTCAGTACATATTTCGTACTGACGTCCCTCACGGGGAAACTACATTTCATGTTGCAGGCACAGGTGCTTCAGCTCATACATATCATAGATAGGAGCCAGGTCATACAGCTATTGTTGGTGAGCTCCAATTTGCTTCGGAGCTTTCCGAGTCGGTTCCTTATGTTTTGTTATTGTACAGGAGTCATGTGTGGGCGGGAGGTTTTTCTCGACCCTAGTTATGTCATGTATATCCTAGAGGCTTTGTAGACATAAGGAAGGGTAAAGTCATGGAAGTTTATATAGTGATGTTATATTTGTATATATGGTGGCCCCGACGGCCAAGTATTACATATATATATATTTGTGCGTGTTGTGCTGATACAGGTAATTAGACCCTTCTATATACAACAAAGTACTGTCCAAATTTTTGGTGACATGTAAGTGAAAGTACAGGTATTTGAATGGGTTCTCTCGGACCTTCTCGGCTTCGGGTGCCAGTCCGGCCCGATGGGATTTTGGGGCGTGATAAAAGTGGTATCAGAGAGGTTCGTCCTAGTGAGTCTACAAAGCCGTGTCTACGTAGAGTCTTATTTATCGGTGTGTTGTGCACCACATCTATAAACAGGAGGCTATGGACATTTAGGAAATTGTTTCTTTCCTTCAGATCATAGATCGTGCCATAGAGCTTATATAGCAAATGAAGTCATAGTTGACCACTGAATCCATTTGTTTCTCTTATTACAGTAAGAATGCCGGATACCGGAAGTAAGAATACCGGCGAGCAGGTAGATGTGGCTGCCGGAGAAGGGACTTGTAAGTCACCACCTGTACAAGTTAATCAGAGTGAAGCTCAAGCTGAGCGGGTATCTGAAATGTCTTCCACTCTAGATGAAATAAGTGGGAGGCGAACCACATTCACAGAACCACTTGTTAATCCTGCTGATCAGGATATGAGGGATGCAGTACAACTGTTGACCCGGATTGTTTCCGGTCAAGTCCAAGGGCAAGCTATTCCTCCCGCGGGTTCTAGCGGTACTGATAGGGCGGCTAGTCTTCGGACGCAAGATTTTCTTAAGATGGATCCGCCTACTTTTACCGGATCCGATCTTAATGAAGATTCGCAGGACTTTATTGATCAGATCCAAAGGGCCCTAGAGCTGATGCATATATCGGGCAGATAGACAGTGGAGTTAACCGCGTATAGATTCAAAGGTGAGGCTATATATTGGTATGAAGATTGGAAACGATCAAGGGGCATTGATGCACCCCCAGCTACTTGGAAAGAGTTCAAAGAGGCATTTATTGATCATTATCTTTCATATGAGACTCGTCAGGCCCGTGCGTATCAGTTCTTAAATCTTCGACAGGGTAATACAAGTGGTAAGGTGATAGCATATGCCTCAAGGCAATTGAGGCCACATGAGAAAAATTACCCCACACATGATCTTGAGCTGGCAGCGGTTATCTTTGCTTTAAAAATCTGGCGCCACTATTTATATAGGGTTCATATTGATATATTTACTGATCACAAGAGCTTACAATATATTTTCAGTCAGAAGGATCTAAATCTGAGGCAGCGAAGGTGGATGGAACTATTAAAAGATTATGATGTTGATATTTTGTATCACCCAGGGAAAGCGAATATAGTAGCTGATGCGTTGAGTCGTAAGGCTATGATGGCACCTGTAGAAAGGCAAGGGATGATTAAAGATCTTCATCAATTACCTAGTCTAGGAGTTCATCTTCTCGAAACTCCGGACTAGGAGCTTATTGTGCATAATGCCGCGGAATCCTCATTAGTAGCTGAGGTGAAAGAGAAGCAAGATGCAGATCCTGTTTTATTGCAACTCAAGGAGAATGTTCAAAATGGTGCGATGAAGGTATTTGAGCTTTCTCAAGAAGGAGTACTTCTATGCCAAAATCGGCTATGTGTGCCTATTGTTGATGAGCTAAGAAAAAGAATTATGACTGAGGCATATTTCTCAAGGTATTCTATTCATCCAGGGTCAACCAAAATGTATCAAGATTTGAAGGATGTATATTGGTGGAATGACATGAAAAGGAACATCACAGAATTTGTAGCTGAATGTCAAAATTGCCAACGAGTTAAAGTGGAACATCAAAAGCCCGGAGGCTATATGCAATGCATAGATCTTCCAATTTGGAAGTGGGACATGATCAACATGGATTTTGTTACAGGTTTTCCTCGTGCAACTCAGAAATTTGATTCTATATGGGTGATTGTGGATAGGCTTACTAAATCCGCACATTTCTTACCCGTTAAGACCACTTACACAGTTGAAGAATATTCGAAGCTGTATGTTAAAGAAAGAGTCCGATTACATGGAGTGCCAACTTCTATTATATCGGATCGGGGAACTCAATTTACCGCAAACTTTTGGAAGTCTTTCCAACGGAGTTTGGGAACACAAGTGAATCTGAGTACAACTTTTCACCCTCAGACGGATGGACAAGCAGAGCGCACCATTCAAACACTTGAAGATATGCTACGAGCATGTGTTATAGATTTTAAAGGTAGCTGGGATGATCATTTACCTCTTATTGAGTTTGCCTACAATAATAGCTATCATTCAAGTATCAAAATGGCACCATATGAAGCTTTATATGGGAGGAAGTGTAGATCACCAATAAGATAGTTCGAAGCGGGTGAAACTCTTATGTTCGGACCGGATATTGTGTATCAAGCCATAGAAAAAGTCAAGGTGATTCAGCAACGGTTGAAAATAGTCCAAAGTCGACACAAGTCATATGCGGATAGTAGAAGAAGAGGTCTAGAGTTTTCGTTAGGTGATTGGGTATTTTTGAAGGTATCGCCAACGAAAGGGGTGATGAGATTTGGCAAGAAAGGAAAGTTGAGTCCACGATATATAGGCCCGTATAAGATTATTCGAAGATGTGGGCAAGTTGCTTATGAATTAGAGCTACCCCAGGAACTCTCATCAGTGCATCCAGTATTTCATGTATCGATGCTTCGAAAGTGCATCGGAGATCCGTCCCTTATTACTTCTACTGAAGATGTGCAAGTAACAGAAGATCTTACCTATGAGGAGATGCCTATTGCTATATTAGATCGTCAAGTTAAGAAGATGAGAAATAAAGAAGTAGCATCGGTGAAAGTACTTTGGAGAAATCAACAAAGGGAAGAGATTACATGGGAAGCGGAAGAAGCAATGAAATCCAAATACCCTTATTTGTTCAAAGGTGAAAAAGAAGTGCAAGGAGTGGAACTGGGACACTAACAAGTAAGTTTTTACATATGCATAATATCTATATGATGACGTGAATATCAATTATGAATTCGAACTTGTTTCGGCTAAATAACTACATTCACATTCGAGGACGAATGTCCTTAAGGGGGAAGGATGTAACACCCCGTACTTAATTACGTGCATTATCCATGGTTATATGTGTTGGAGTATATGTATTGATCATAAGTTAGGTATATATGAGTTTAAGTATGAGTATTGATTATTTTGAGATGGTTTCAAGGGTATAGTTTGATTATATGTGTATAGGAATCGACTTTATTTATACCGGAATTTGCTCGTCGAAGTTTCTATGCGAAGTTTATCAAGTTAGATTTCCAACGATATAAAGATTTCTGAAAACAGATGAGTATCGGATATAAGCGAGCATGTTCGAAACTTGAAAACGGTGGACGCAATGAACAATAAATGTGCAGAAATTTTCTGCACACAAAAGTACTGCAGCCAAATAGATTTTTGGGTCGACTTTAAGCGATCATAACTCCTGGTACAAAATGAACTGTGTGAGATTCTATATATAGATGAGAAGCCCCGAGAGTCTTATTTCTAATGCAATTTGTTTCACCCAAATCCATCATCGGAGCAAAGAGTTATGGTCGATTTACTTTAGCCTACCAAAACAGTCCACCATGGACAGATTCGGATTTACTTAAATTTTAAGGGCAATATGGTCATTTTCCATCACCTCATGGACGAAAATTGGTCATTATATACATATACTTAGCCTCATATCCATCATTTATCATCCAAATTATTGAAGAATAAGAAACCCTAGCCTAATTTCAACTCCAATTATCTTGTGATTCAACCGTAGAAAATCCAAATTAATTCCGTAGTTGTGTTCACCGTCTCGAGGGCTTCGAGAAGCACCCCTTATTTGTGCCAACAGGACTTCAAAATCAAAAGGGCCATTTTATGGTAAGGATGTAAATTATGTTGGTGTTATTTATATGGATATGTATATATATGCATGTGAGCATAAGAAGTATGTTATTTGATTGTTGTTGAAAGATGATTGGAAATGATGTTGGATTATTCTTGTGCATGGTTGGATTATGTTGAATTGTGAAGGGATTTAGTGTGATGATGGGGTATTGAAATGATGATTATATATATATATATATATACACACATAAACCTACTGTTCAAGTTGGTTTTTGGAATGCTTTGCAAATATTGGTTGTATGGAATTATGGAAGAGAATTGTGGTGTTGGGTTGCTAATACTAGATGTCAAACATTTCATTGTAGATAAGTGATTTGTAAAGGCGGAAAGTTGTGTTGAATTGGTATCCGAATCTACAACGAGGTATGTAAAGCATACTCTAACGATGTTCTTTGGCATGAAAACACCAATGTTCCATCAAGTAAGATTCCGAGGTTGTCCAAAAAAACATGTATTGTTCTACGTTACCAACGAAGTTGTTTCCATTCTATAAAGTGTCAAAATGTTTCATTGATATACCAAAAGGCTCCTATTTCATTGTTGTGATATTGATGATTCTGAAACACATTGTTGATGTACCAATGAGTCTTTATTACATCGTTATTGTATAGAAGGTCTATTACTTGGTTCCTATTGATGTATCATTGTTCCAAAGGTACTATATTGGCATGAACACTAATGTAATAATCTCAAAAGCTTTTGAACTAAGTTATTGGAAAGATCTCTTATGTGTGTTACTTGATATACGTGTGGGTGGTAGCCCAGGGGCTTAAGCCTAGCATGGGCCGATCCCAATACTTGCTATGATTACAGTTGATATGTACTGGTGGCAGCCTAATGGTCACAGTACGGTACAATATTGATTATTGTTAGGTGGTTGGAGGTTCGGGAGGAGGAGGTAATGGCGAATGATAATTGTAAAGAATGAAATGAACGAATGTATACCGTTCCACAAATGTGTTTGAATTCAAGAACCCAATTCAGATTAATGATAATGTACATGATCCTAAAAGAGTTTATGAAGTGTGGTTCACTTCTATTATGATTTATTCACTTGTGTCTGATTTTCTTGATCCCCCATATCACATATGATTATTTACAGCTTTACATACTCAGTACATATTTTGTACTGACGTCCCTCACGGGGAACCTGCATTTCATGCTGCAGGCACAGGTGCTTCAGCTCATACACATCATAGATAGGAGCCAGGTCATACAGCTATTGTTGGTGAGCTCCAATTTGCTTCGGAGCTTTCCGAGTCGGTTCCTTATGTTTTGTTATTGTACAGGAGTCATGTGTAGGCGGGAGGTTTGTCCCGACCCTAGTTATGTCATGTATATCCTAGAGGCTTTGTAGACATAAGGAAGGGTAAAGTCATGGAAGTTTATATAGTGATGTTATATTTGTATATATGGTGGCCCCGACGGCCAAGTATTACATATATATATATTTGTGCGTGTTGTGCTGAGACAGGTAATTAGACCCTTCTATATGCAACGAAGTGCTGTCCAAATTTTTGGTGACATGTAAGTGAAAGTACAGGTATTTGAACGGGTTCTCCCGGGCCTTCTCGGCTTCGGGTGCCAGTCCGACCCGATGGGATTTTGGGGCGTGATAAACACTAGTTCTTTTACGAGGTCTTGGGGCACTGGGAGGACAGTGAGGGAGATTAGCCGATTCAGATCTAACGTTAGCATCTCCTACTGCAGGTGTTTTAGCAATATTTTCATTATCTTCGTCTAAATTAACCGCATCTACTTCATTTTCTTCTTCTATACCGTAATTTTCTTGAGCTTCTACATAATCCATATCGTGAGCACCTACACCCATTTCTTTCTCAAAAGGTGTACCAAGCGGTACCGGAGGCGAAGGCACATGGGTATATCTACAGTTGAACTACCTCTACCGCTAGTAATTCGCTTTTTACTACCACTACCGCTTCCGGGACAAAATTTTTTAACACCTTTAGTAGCGAGGTTTCTTAATTTATCCATAATATAAATTAAATTAAACTAAAAATATTCAAAATACACAAATATAATAAAATTAAATATTAAACAATTAATACAATAAATAAAAATTAAACGTAAGAGATGGAACGACAATACCAAATTTTGGAAGTATCCGAAGGTAGCGACTTTAGAAACTTCCTCTCGTACTTTGTAAACGAAAAAATAAAAAATTAAAGTGAACACTTTAAGAAATTAAATATATTGAATATTTGAGAATTGAGAATTGAGATTTGAGAGAGTGAAAAATTGTGTGAAAAATGATTTGAAGTTGTAGGGTATTTATAGAATTTTTTTTGGGATTAAAAAATATTATTAAAAGTTATTATTTTTTTTAATAAATGGGCCCAAACTAGCCGTTTGGACCCAAAAACGGCTATATAGCCGTTGGGCCAATGGCTAGTTTGGCCCAAAATCTCATTTTTTTAAAAAGGTATTCGGGCCGGGCCGGTTAACCGGCGGGCCTGGATCGGGCTTGGTCCGGGCCGGGTTAGCCGGGCCCATTTTAAAAAAATAATTGGCCCGAGACCCAGAACCCTAAAGCCCTAGGGCTTATCGGGCCGGGTCAAACAGGGCCGGTTCAAACCGGGCCGGGTTAGTTACAAGGGCCAGGTCGGGCCGGCCCACTTGACACCCTTAGACTAAGCTCCACCCGATGTTCCAGGCCATGATCGCGCATCATCTTTGAATACAAATCTCCGAGGAATTCTCCGGATAAAACAATACAAATAGCCTCAGGGCATTCCCCGGTCAAATGAGTACAACTAATTCAAATGCGATAAAATAAAACCATTCAACAAATATTTCAAACATTCGATAATCCACAAGTCCTAAATTTTGCCTACCCGACCTACTGTTTGCGTACCTCTTTCGACCTATCATGATACTATCGAGTGCCAAATTAATAGCAAACAACCAATTAACAACACCACTTGCATCATGAATCAAAACTACCAATATTCGTCATTATCAATTTTTTTTATCCCGTCCCAAACAACCAATTTTAATTGTTAATGAAATATCATTTCATTAGACAATCCATAACCAATGGAATTAAACAACAGATAAAAACAAATAGCTATTCACCACCAACAAAGATCAACCAACACACAATATTCAATCAAATGCACCGGATATCATCAACAATGAAATTAAAAAAAGAGGGAAAGAGTAGAATTGGACCTCGATTTGATGCTTTCGAACTCAAATATTATTCAAACAAAAAGACAGAATTCACATTCAAAAACCTTGAGTCAAACCTCAACCAACGAACCCTCAATACGAACTAACCCAAGAATCTGAATAACCCAGTCGACCCAACTGACCCATTTTTCTATTTTTGTTATTTTTTGATAATATTTCATTGGTATCAATTGAAATGGGTCGAGCTTAGCTAATTCAGTCACTAATTTGCTATTTTTGGTGAGATTCGGTGGGATATGGTCAGAAACTGAGTTGGGTTGTTGTCTTTATTTCATTAGAGTTCTGGCGATGGTGTAAACCAGAGAACATGTCAAATTTCTGGTGGCAGTGATGTTTTCCGGCATTTTATTTTTCGATCTCCCCTGTTTTTCGGCATTTTATTTTTCAATCTCCCCTCTTTCTCCGTTCAATCTCCCTAATTTTTGCCATTCTTTTCTCAAATTTCTTTCACTATTTTCCCCTCAATCCCTCTTAATTCCTACTCTCTCTCATTCTTTTCATTTTTCTCCCTCTCTTGATCTCTCTTCAGTTCATTTTACTATTTTTCACTATGTGTGCGCGCGTGAAATTTATATGCTAATGGAGCTATTTCTATTGCTCTTCCTTTTTTTTTTGTATGTAACAATGTGAGGTCTGTGTGTATGTGTTTGTCAGAATATCAGTGTGTGGGTATGAATTCCCTATCAATAGAAAGTGGAGTATGTGTCAGTGGAATTGTGTGGTGTAGTGTATGTGTGGCCTGTGTCTAAAGAATTGTCTGTATGTATTTTGGTGGAAAAGATGAAAAATTAGAGAAGTGTGTCAGGTTTTGTATGGTCAAGTTGTTAAAAGAGAAGGGGAAAACGTGTAAGGGGAAAGGAGTCTAGGGGATTAGGTGGGGTAGGTGAGGTAGGTTAGGTGAAAAATATAAATGAGTGAGGGGTGGGGCCCATGGGTGAGATGTATGGTAAAGTGGGTAAAAATGGATAAAATTACTTTTTAGCGGAGCAAAATTACGTGCCTATAGGTGCGAGAGTTTAACTTTGCCTCTGTACACCTTTAGACCGACCTATTTGGCTTCAAATTTAGTGATTATGCAACAATCAACTTAGGGTGCAAGAATTTAACTTTGCCTCCGTACGCTCTAAGACCGACCAATTTGGCTTCAAGAAGGTGCTATGAAACAATAGGCTTTCGGTGCGAGAGTTTAACTTTGCCTCTGTACACTCTAGGACCGACCAATTTGGCTTTAAGATGGTGGTTATGCAACAATCGTCTTAGGGTGTGAGAGTTTAACTTTTCCATCATACACTCTAAGACTGGCCAATTTGGCTTAAAAATAGTGGCTATAAAACAATCATCTTAGAGTGCGAGAGTTTAACTTCGCCTTCGTACACTCTAAGATCGACCAATTTGGATTCAAGATGGTGTCTATGCAATAATCATCTTAGGATGCGATAGTTTAACTTCGCCTCTGTACACTCTAGGATCGACCAATTTGTCTTCAAAATAGTGGCTATGCAACAATCGGCTTAGGGTGCTGAGTTTAACTTTGCCTCCGTACACTTTAAGACTGACCAATTTTTTCTATAGATGGTGGAAATTTCCTTTTTCTTTGAGTAAAGCCATAATATAAAGGAAATTTCTATCAGTAATCATTTGTGCAGGTACTTTATCAAACCTCAACTTTGTTTTTTAACTAAACCTTCTTTGTTCATGCAGATTGCAGCAATGGTTCACTTCAAAGACTATACCTCTCCATCTTCCAAGAACAAGTATCTCCTTATTGAGGCTGATGATGGAATAATTTTATCCAAGTTATTGACTCACACCCCATTAGTCGTTTAGTGTGCAGATTCATGGTCGTCTTTGATGAATTCTCTTCATATGCTGAACTGGACTTTCGAACATGACATTGGTTCTAATCGATCTGTTAAAGTATGGACTCTTCAGACTCCGAACCAACATCAACTGAATATGCGAGCACACTTTCTTTCTTAGGGTGACAAATACTCAGGGATATACGTTGGGGAAGTTCCATGAAGATAGATGGTGAATTTCATCACATTCAAGGATACTGGGAATGGGCCAAGGATATATTGGATAGAAGTCAACAAACTTTAAAGGCATCAAAAGTATATGATGTCATTTATGCTTCTTTGTTTACCTATGATCGAAGTTCAAATATATTGCTAGCCTTTCTTGAATCTTGGTTTTCAAGGACAAACATGTTGCTGACATCAATTGGAGAGTTGTCTATATTCCTTTGGGATTTATACAAAATTAGGCCCCTACCTATCAGAGGTCTTCCTTATGAAGAAATAGTACCTGAATTCGAAGAGCTCACCGGTGTTAATGAGAAAAATAAGAGATTCATCCCTCATACCTGTGAATTCTTATTTTTAGCCTTTCAACATCTTCAAGAAAGGGAGACTTATAATCCAAGAGTTACTCTAATAAAGTAGATTAATGAAACACCCTAGTTTTTGATCCTTAGAATTTTTTTGAGTTTTTGGCTTCTAGACATCATTCGACTAGGAGGTACTAGTAGTATGATGTGGTACGGTTAGGTGGGTCTTGGTCGTATGTTAATCGGTGTAGGTCGGTTAGTTTCTGTGCAAGGTACGAATGGATTATACTAGTCCTATGTTAGGGTACTAGTAGTATGATGCCAATTGTATGTTGCCCTATGTCTATCCTAGAGGAGTCTATTCTGCCTAAGGTACAGATTTAGGGTACTAGTCGTATGGTTGGGTATAAACTGGCCTTTATGGTCGTATGTTCGACAGTATCAGGGTCCAAGGAGAGGCCTAAGGTACAAGATAAGGGTACCACTCGTACCCTAGGTATGGTTGGGCGGTGGTCGTACCCTCCTGCGGGAGTTTTACGCAATTTAAGTTTGGGGTAATCTGGACATTTGCACTCTTAACCTCTTAAGGCCCCACGACATATAACACTCTTGGGACATCATTTATCCTATTATTCTAATCTTAAACACTTAGAAACTCTCTCAAATTCTCTCATGTCTCTTGGGTCAAATTTGGGGCTTACAAGGGTGGTTTCTCTCCGCCATCTTCATAATCTAAGGCATGTTACTCCTCCCTCATTGTTAGTTCAACTAAAGACATGTTTTATAAATGGTTTTCATGGCATTATTGTGGTATGATTTTGGGTTTTGAATATATGTTGGGGATTTTGGTTATAAATGGTTTGGTTATGGTTTTCCATGTTTTACTTATGGTTTTCATATTATAATGGTGGTTTGTAGATGTGGTTGCATGGGAATGGTCAATTGTCACTTGGTTTTGGTTTTGGAAACTATAAGCCCTTAATATGTTTGTTAAAATGCCTATGAGAATGTTTTTACTATATTGTTGAACTTTCATTGAAAACTTTGCATGGGATAAAGTGGTAATGGAACCCTAACTGGTTTGGATGGTATTTAAGGGTTAAATGGTAAAGTCATGGTGGTCATGGTTATGGATTAATTGAATACACTTGTGGGGTACATGAGAATCCCCCAAGCAAACTTAATAATGATCATCTTGTGGGGTATATGGGAATCCCCCAAGCAACTTAATTATGTAATCTATGGGTACATGGGAATCCCTTTTTTAAAGAGGATTACTAAGGACATTGCTTGCAAGCTATAGTCGGTATGACGATACCACTACTTACAACTTTGGTTAATAATAAATGGAATTGGTGGTTTGGTTACGTGCTAATGGTTTTAATTGGAAAATAATGGCGGGGTATAATAGCTAACCATGAAGGTATGAGTCCAATGGATGGACACTGGAAACTCATGTTTTCCGACATGAAGGTTGGTCATGGCGACCATATAAGATACTTATGGGGTACACGGGAATCCCCTAAGTTACACTTTTATATATGTATCATGGAGAGCGAAGGGTACATGAGAATATCCTATCCCTATGGTATCTCCGGTTCGTGCAGCTACACACATTGAGGCCCATTCAGGGGATAGCACTGGACCCATATAACCCATGGGTGGTTCTTGGATGGTTAGGATACACATACCCTGGTTAATTATTTTAAGGCATGCTAAACTCAATTCCCTTTCCCGGTATGAATATATATATATATGGTTGTGTATGCATATGGTTATTTACTTGGTTTTAAAGGTTGGCATTATTTTATCCTTATCATGAGTGCATACTAGCGTTCACCTACTAACCTGTCTTCAGGCGCTGTATCCCCACGCGATACAAGAACTGACCATCCTACTCCATCTGCTCAGTGATCAGATTTAGGATCATCTTGTGTTGGATTGATGTGGTGAGCTTCCATATTTCGAAAGGCTCCATTTCATGTCATGGATGTCCTTACATACTTTGGTCATTTTATAGACTATGGTTTTGGCTATTGTTGGGGGGCATGTCCCGATCGGATATTATTTTACTTTCGGTTAGAGGCTTAGTGGGACTACTATAGCTTGGTATGGGCGGTGTTGGTATTGGTGTCAGCCTTGGCATTGGCATTGGTATTGAGGCTGACATCGGTGGACTCTATTTGATTTATGATTGTTCCAGTTTGTTTTGGATTATATTTATAAATACATTGGGTTATTGTCTTAGTTTGGTTGGCTATTGGATAGATTTACTTGGTTGGGTTGGTTTAGGAAGTAGACGTATCCCAAAGTCTGTATATCTACAAATATGCTATCTTATTATATATTTGGAATTCATCCGACTCAGGGTATATATTTGGAGGTTGGGTTGGGTATCGGGGGTGGTCCCTGGTCCTGGTTGGACTTGGGATGCCCATCATGAAAAGGCCCTGGTTCGAGTTGTGTCAATAAGATTTTGGTCTAAAAGATTCTTGAGATATGAGGCAGCTCTAATGAGGAAGGAGAAAAAGAATCTGTTCTCTTGAAGTCAATACATAACCCAACTAGGACTATTCCTTACACAACAAAGTGGTCAAGCACAGATGATGCGACATTCTCTAAACTTGGAGTAGGGTATGAACATATGGTTGATATATATTTGGTAGCATTTTTATTATGTTGGTTATGCACCTTTGTGTTTCCTTCTAAGGATGGGGATTTCATTCGCCGGGAACTTTTAGAATTGCAGCTATGATAGCCAATAAGCAAACTTTTAGTCTTGTTGTTCTTGTCTTGTCAAGCATTTATACTGGTTTAAACAGGATTATCAAATGTTCACAGATTGACATCAAAGTATCCTTTCCAATCTATTATATATATGATTGGCTTGCTTACTATTTCTATACTCATTTTTCTCTACCTAATGGTCCATCTACTCCATTAATTGTATCTTATTTTGGAGAAGACGCCGCAAGATATTTTTATGAAGAGCAGGCCGAAAGCGTATCTATCGAGAAGATAAGATTTCTTGGACTTCTACCATTCTAAATAAGTCTAATATTCTCTATTTTGTGGATAATGATAAAGATGCCGATTCAGAGATAAGTTACTTCATGAACCTCCATTTTAACTTTATCTCTTTCAAGTTTGAAGACTCATTCATCCTTGAGCCATACAGTCCGCATTGATTTAGTCATCAATTTGGATTTGATCAAAACCTCCCTGGTAGCTTAGCAAATGATATTCGTAGTGCATCACTTGATGAAGGACCCTAATTTTAACACATTTGTGCGTTGTATGGATCCATGGCAAAGGCAAATTTTCCTATGGCCACACCTAATGTGCGAAAGCACTCCTCTACTATGTATAAATCTTGGTGGGATAAAGTTTATGGAAACTTTCTTGAAGCTAACTTGCAATATTTGGTAAATGTCGTAGGTCCTATTATCGACACTCCTTAAAAAAATGGTGAAGAGGTCTCAATTGTGGTTAAGCCTCCTATTTTAAAATCTAAGGTAGTCGTTCCATACAAAGTGAAGGGATCTCTACATACAACTACTCAAAAAGAGGAGTTTCCTTCCCTAACTCAACAGGCTTTTAATAAACGACCATCTCAAGACGAGAGCAATAATAGTCATGGATATCATTGTTGGAAGTATGTAAAACCATCTTTGGACAAGCCAGGTGGTTCTAATTCCCATGTGGAGATTCTTGCTAGTGATGATAGTTCATCGAAGACTCCGTCAGCCATCGAAAAGGTAACGACTTAACTTTGTACTATTCCATAGTATATGAATCACCTTTACGTACCCCTCATATAATGTTTTTCTTTATGTGTGTGGTAGACAATGTCTAAGTTTTGGAAGATCCTTACCAAGGTAAGCTATAAGGTAGTAGTGAGTCTGTAGTAGGTACGAATCTGTAGTAGGTCCATACTCAAGAGAGTTACTTTTACTATCCAAAGAGGTCACTTCTAATCCTTGCGGTAAAGTCAAAGCAACTGTAGAGTCAAACCTTTCCTAGCGACCAGCCATAACCATGTCTATTTTTGATGGTAAAAAGGTTGTCTCAGAGCTTAAAAAAGATTTTATCATGAAGTCCTAGGCTAGTATCCGCACCAAACTTGCAAGCCTTACTCCAAATCATGCTTCTTCTATCCAAGATTATGTCGAAGTCATACAACGACGTGAGTGGAATGGTTACGGATATTTCTCCTTTACAAAATTTATTGGGGTCTTTTTTGAACTTACAACTTCTTATGAACAAGAACGATCTAACTTTGTTGATAAAGCCACAACAATTAAAGAGTCAGATCCATATTTGAAAGCCAAAGAGCATCTTGAGCTTGTATTGAGGGAGAGGGATGAGAAATCTGAAAAAGTTTCTACCGCCTGTAAATCTCTTGAGAAGGCGAGAAAGAAGGTGAAAAGTTAAAAGATATCCGAGATGGTTCCAAGCAAGAAGCTGCAGAGATGAAATCCAAAGTTTCAGTTGCTGAAGAAGAGTTTTCCAAGTGTTCTGATGTCTCGTAAGCAACAACAAATGCCTCAAAGGTCATGGATAAGAAGAAGAAAGTCTTAGAGGCTACTTTACAAAATTTATTCAATAATAAGCCATACTTAGATTAGCCTTAGGAGATGTTTCCTTTTCTTAAATCTTCTTGTTGCTTTATTTTAACCCCTTTTTGAGTAGTTGGATCTATTAGTTGTAATATAAACTCTTTTCCTTTATATTGCATATTTCTTTTAGCATTCCTATTTAATTTAAACTTCAAGAATTGCTTGCTTATTTTCATGTGTTGATGTTGTAGTATTAAACTCTGGCTTTATCTTCAAAATTGTTGACCATTGGCTTCATGTCTCACCACCGATTTTAGTTTGGAAGCCTTAAGAATTAAATCTCTTGACTTGCAAACTTGATAATTGTATGTTTGGCAGATCTACTCCCCAAACTGTAGGCTTTGGGTATTCCAAATCCTATTAAAGATCTTCCTTTATTTTTGACGGGGTGCCCCATTGAGCCCAAAACATTTGGCATAAGTCTAAAACTTAATTGAGAAATATGGAGGCTTAACTTTCATATGGATCGAACGGGGACATGTATTTTTTTTACATTAGTGTAATTGAACTCAGAATGAAATTCCAAGTGCCTACATACCCAGTAAAGAGGATCAAGTCACAACGTAGTTCTGGGTGAGTGTCTTTTTTTTTCAATTATTTTTTTGCATCCTAAGTTTTGCCTAGGGACACCTCTTTCGAGGGTTTCAACCTAGCATATTTTTTTTAAGCCGTACACAATTTATACTCTTTCAGGCCAGGAGTGTCATCTTCCTTCAAGGATAGTTCTTCTTCAAGAACTTGGTATTGATAGGACCAATTTTCACACCATCTGCATCTTCAAGCTTGTAAGCACCATTTGAATATACTTCTTGTACGTCATATGGTCCATCCCACTTTGGGGTGAATTTGCCCCCAGACTTATGAGAAGTGATAATGGGTATCCTTACTACAAGGACTTGATATCCAACTTGGAAGCACCTCAAATGAACTTTTTGTTGAAAGAACGAGATAGACAGGCTTGATAACATTCAAGATTTCGCTGAGCCTTGATCCTCTTCTAATCAAGAGCCTCTAACTCCGCAAGACGCAATTTAGTATTTTCTTCATCGGTGATCCCTTCTTGAATGACCAGTATTAAAGAAGGTATTGGATGCTCAAGTGGTAGGACTGCTTCAACTCCAAAAGTAAGAGCATATAGGGTCACTTACGTTGGTGTATGGTAAGTCATTCGATACGCCTTTAAGGCTTCTTCCATTTGCTCATGCCAGTCTCGTTTGGTCTTGGAGATGACTTTATTCAACAGATTACATAAAGTCTTATTAAATGTTTCAGCTAGTCCATTAGCATCAGTATGGTACATAGAAGATTTACACTGCTTGATACCAAAGAGATTACAAATCTTATACATCAGCTTGTTATCAAATGGCTTGCCATTGTCGATTATTATGTATTAAGAATTCCAAAGCGGTAGATGATATTAATTTGGATGAAGTTTGCAACATTTTCTTTCTTTACTTCCTTGAGAGCAAGAACTTTGGCCCATTTTGAGAAGTAATCTATCGTGGCCAAGATGTACAAATGTCCACCAGAAGATTTTGGAAGTAGTCCTACAACATCTATTCACCATGCATTGAATGACTAGGATGCTACAGTTGGGTGTAATACTTTAGGAGGTTGATTTATGAAATTCACATGGAATTGTCAATCTTTGCATCTTCTAGCATAGTCCAAACAATCTTTAACCATCGTTGGCCAATAATATCCCAGTCTTTTAATGTGAAAATAGAGCTTCGGTTCAGACTGATGTAATCCACAAACTCTCGAGTGCGCTTCTTGTAAAGCTTGAATTGTTTGTTCCTCTCCCAAACACTATAAAATTACTCCTTCAAATAATTTTTTGTACAGTGTGTCTTTGTAGTAAAGGAATAGAGGTGCATGACGACGTATGTCAGTTCTTCTTTTTAGGTCCTCTGAAAGTATCCCATAACAGAAGTAGTCAATTATGGTCTGCCGCTAATCTTCCGTTACAGCTTCAGACACGGCGACAAGGTGCTTAACCTTATTTTCTATATCTTAATTCTTACCCAGCGATGGTACTACCCATTCTCGATAGATAGTAACTTGTGTCTGATTTGGAAGAGTTACGACTGAGGCCAAGGTAGCTAAGGCATCAACTTGCTTATTTTCTTTTCTTGGAACGTGCTGAAGGGTCACTTCTCCAAGACATCCCATTAACTTTTGAGAATAATCATGGTATGGGCGTAGCTCAGGCTTTTTGACTTCATAGATTCCCAATTGCTGATTGATCACCAATAGAGAGATACCAAAGAATTGTAATTGTAATTGTTTCCTGTCAACTATCATCTCAAGACCAGTATTAACGTTTGATATTCAACAACATTAGTAGAGCAACGGTTTATGTCATGACCCAAGGCTACACCCGAGTTGCGACAATGGTGCTTATGGTCACAAGTAACCACAAGCTAACCCATAAGCTGGTACCTGCTGTGAGCACTGAAATAAAATAGAGACTAATACATATGCGGAAGATAAACTGCTGAATGAAATACTAGTCTGAATACTAAAAATATAGATAGACCACAACTCTAAGTACCTGATAAAATTAACAACTAAAAATACTGAAGAAACTGATAAACTGAAAATTGTCTAACTGTCTAATCATCTGAAAAACCTTTAACTGACTGACTGTGGAGTTGATGAGACAAACCTCCAACTAACTCCAACTAACTAAGTAAAAGAAATGCTGAAATAACTGAATGAAAGATAAACTTGTCCTCAAAGGATGAGGACTCACCACTGCTGCTGTTGTAATGCTGGATGGTCTTTGTAAGATCGAAAAACTGAGCGTTCGAACCTATGATATAAGACATCATAGTGCAAATAAAAGTATACGGTTACTACTTTGAATGTATTGGTATAAGGTATGAGGACAGACTGATATGCATGGGGTACTGTGCATTTGAAATAAGGACTACTGAATAGCATGAGATAACTAAACATGCATGTATGGAAAGCTGTAATATCTGAGAATGCAAGACCAAGCATAAATCTGTAATCTGAAATAAGTCTGAGATCTGAAATACTGAAAACTGTATAGCTGAATGACTAAAATCTGTACACTTGGTCAACCAAACCTAAACTGAGAATACACTGAATACTGTACTGAGATTGTGGGAGTTATCATCTAACTGACACACCCTAATTTTAGATAATTAGTGTCCAACCTGTAACCCCAGTTGGAAGGGTGTCAGTACCGTACCATGGGTACTAATACTGGCTGTGTGGATCCACTAAATTGGTATCCCGAAGGACTAAAGAGTCACCCTATTCTGGCAGAAGAACTCATGAGATATGTGTCAACCCTAAACTGGCCGGAAGATATCTCAAACCGATGCTGGCTACGTAGTTCTGTAACTCGGGGATTGCTACTAAGGGTCAAACCTTAAACTGGTAGGAATGCCCCCATCCCTGGGTTCTCTCGGTACTGAATCCTACTCCTAACTGAATAATACTGTTTACTGGACGGAACTAAGCTTAACTGAGCAAACAACCGATCATGATAACTAAATGAATGACAATGCTCATAGTTTATCTGAAATCATTCTGAAGATATTGAAATTATGTAAACAACTAGGTATCGGGTGTTCATAACCCACCAACATTGAATGAAAATAATAATAGCGCCATATAAAAGCATTTAAAACATAATAGGGGATCATTGTTCAAAATACAACACTTAGGCATTTCATAAAACACATGAGAGTCATGAACTTGTGCATGGGAATGAGCAAAGCATGCGAAAATAACATGATTACAAGATTCAATTCATAACTTAGGAATTTAACGCGAAGATTATAATATTTAAAACATGTAATGGCTCATTCCAGTTGAAAACATTTATAAACATAACTTATAATTGAATTTGCAAGAGATTCATGAAGATAGTTAAACTTAAACATGTTAAAAACTCATACTTTAAAATAAAAAAAGGGTTCTTGGATTCCATGAGTGAAAAGGGCCCATGGATGAACATCACACATACCTTGACACTGAGTTTCTTGAACTTAAGAGCCTGAATCCTTGACTTTCTTGAGAATGAAGCTTGAATTATTCTTGGGGAGGAATAAGTGTTTATTTAGAGCAAATTTGAAGAAGATGGTCAAATAATGCCCTTTTGGGTGCTTTAATTCATGCCTTGGACGTTTAAGGCTGAGGGGAAAGGACCAAAGTGCCCCTAGACCTTTAAGAAGCTGAAACAAAGAGGGATTAATCTCCGCGTCGTGTCCCATATTACGTTGAGAAAGAAACACATTGAGTCTCTTATCGTGTTGAGAGACCGACGCACCGCACCCAAATCGCAAACCCCTACTGCCTCTCACAAAACATTCCATAATGTTTTTCTCGGGTATCGAATTAAGGCGAAATTGGTATCCTATGAAAGCTAACTCAATTATTTATCATTTTGTGGGTCTTGATCTCAGAACTTCCATGTATATTGAAAGTTATACACATTCAAATTCAACCCTTGTAGAATCGAATACAAAGGTTTAGTCAAATCAAAGGCTCTTAGCTCAACTTCTCTCTAAGTGATTTCTATGAACATTCTTCACATCATAAGCATTTCAACCTCTAGGATAAAGGTCATTACACATGTATACAAAATGTAAATCATGGTATTAGAGTTTACACATGTAGGAACGACGGTTCAAAGTATAGCCTAAAATGCGGGGTGTTACAGTTTGTTAGGGTAAAAGAGTATGGGATGACCTCTCCTTGTGGAGTGATGAACACCACACCAGCACCAGCTTTATCTTGATGTACGAAACCATTAGAATACATATTCCACAGGGTTCTGGATTTAATAACCATTGCATCTTCATCAAGAAATTCATCAATCAGTTCCAGTCACAGGTATCGGTGGTCTGCCAAGAAATCTGCCAATGCTTGTCCCTTCATAGCTTTTTGGGAATGTATATGATCTCAAACTATTGGAATTGAATGTACCATCTTGCAAGTCGGTCACTAAGGACAGGTTTTTAAATAACAAACTTGATGGGATTTGCCCTAGACACAAGACGAACGACGTGAGCTTGAAAGTAGTGCTTCTCATCTTTTGAATTGAGAAGGCCAATGCCAAACACAACTTTTTAATTGGAGAATAATTCAGCTTATTTGGTATCATCATTCTACTCAGATAGTAAAGAGTGTTTTCCTTTCCTTCACTATTTTTTTGTGCCGGTAGCGCTCCAACAGACCTTTCTTGTGCCGCAATGTAGAGTAACAATGGTTTTTCAGGTATAGGTATTTCAAGAACTGGAGGATTCATCAAGTATGAATCAGCTTTCAAAGGTCTTACTATAAGCCTGGTCCCATTTGAAAGAAGCATCCTTCATAATGAGATGGCTAAATGGTTGACATTTACTGGCCAGGTTTGAGATAACCCTCCTTAGATATGCTAGCCTTCCTTGAAGGCTTTTTAACTCGAGAATGTTTCGAGGCTAGGGCATTTTCAAAATTGCATCGGCCTTGGACTGATCAATTTCAATTCCTCGGTACCATACAATGAAGCCAATGAACTTTCCAGAAGTCACTCCGAAGGCATATTTCAAAGAATTCATCTTAAGTTGGTATCTTTGGAGCAACTCGAATGCCATTCTTCGGTCTTTTAAGTGGTCGTATTTCTTTCATGACTTCACCACTAAGTCATCCACATAGTATTTAACATTTTTATGTAGTAGGCCATCAAAGATGTTTTGCATAGCCGTTTGATCAGTGGCAACAATGTTCTTCAAACCAAAAGACATCACTTTGTAGCAACAAATACCTTTGGGCGTATGAAATGCAGTGAGCTCTTTATCCTTTAGTGCCATACAGATTTGGTTATAACCGGATGAACCATCCATGAAGGACATTGCCTCATAAACAATAGTAGCATCAATCATCAACTCTAGATTGGGAATTGGAAAATCATCCTTAGGGCAGGCATTGTTGAGATCCCAAAAGTCTACACAAACTTGAATTTGGCCATTCTTCTTTTGCATTGGAATAATACTTAAAATCCACCTAGGGTATTTAACTTCATGAATAAAGACAGCTTTAAGGAGTTTGTTAACCTTATTTTTAATTAATGGAACCAACTATGGCCTAAAACGCCTTTGGGCTTACTTAATAGGATGAACACCATTCTTGACTGCCAGCTGATGGACTTCTACTTTTGGATCTAAGCCAGGAATCTCCTTATAAATCCAAGAGAAGACATCCATATATTCTTTGAGTATGTTCATTTAAGCAATTTCCTCCTCCATTTATAAAAATGCACTAATGTAAGTTGGTCTTGGGTCTTCATCAATTCCAAGATTAACTTTCTTCAAGGGATCTATTGTGGCCTTTACTCCTTCTTCCAGTTGCGTCAGAGCATCTCTAATATCTTCCTCTACTTGAGGATTATCGTCGTTGATGGATATATGGTAACACCAAAAAGTATCTTTCATTTCTTCATCAACCTTCATTTTAGATGAGACATCTTTCTCATTCCAGGTCATAACATGATATAAGGAGCCAACACTTTCTTCATCTTCCTCTCATTCCTTGGCATGAACCATAGTATGAGCCTTTGCTTTTAACACCACGTTGCATGAAACCACCAGTTTCATCTGTCGCCTCATTCTAAAAGGAATCAAACTTTGGAAATCCTTCTGGATTTCAAGTGAAGAGTGCATCATCGTTCTTTGATGACTTCTCTAACGCTTGTTACCTTTTTTTTTATTTAATGAACCTAACCTCTCAAACGCAGAAGCTCTTGCGATTAATTGTCCAAGTAGATCAAAGATAGAAGGCTTTTTTTGGAAGTAGTAGACTCCTTTTGCACAGTGATGCAGTTGCTAACTTCCCTTCTAATAGAGATGCAAATCGGAGGTAGCGGTGTGTACCCTAGGCCTTCATTTGTCTGTCTGGTTGTATTTTCTGACGGAAGTTTACCCAACCTCAATGGCTCATTAGGATTGTATCCAGTTTTTACAAATAACTTGTAAGCATTTGGATCAAAACCTTTTTTGCACGCTTCACATAGAGTGTCATATCTTATGGCGGATTTTGAGCTACAGACTCTCCAAGTAGCCTTGAGGGTGGATTTATTGCGTCAATTTGCTTGATACGTAGAGTTAGACCTCCCAATACATTATCTTGTGAATTCAGTGGATTATCTTTCTCCTTATTTACCTTTGGTACGTAGAGGAGAACAAGAGTCGCCTTCTTTTTCTTGGATATAATGCTTTCTTTATTCAAAGTAAAAAGAGGATTATTTGTGGTGAATTTTTCGATAGTCGTCGCGACCTTCTTGGTTATTGTGACATCATCAACTTTTTTCTCACACACAGCCTAATTCTTCAAGTAGAATTTTGCATCGAAAAAGTGACTCATCCTCAATGAACGGCTTATCATCGCCAATTATCTTTCTTTCCACTCCGCCCTCAAGATACTTCAAGAATTGATAGTAAGAGGATGATACCATTTTGTTCTCATGTACCCAAGGCCTACCCAACATCATATTGTATGAAGTCTCAGCATTGATTACATGCATCAACGCATTTGATGGAAAATCATCCATATGAATTCACAACTTGACAGATCCCATTTTGCGCAGGATGTTGACTCCGGATCCCTCGTCTATCAAGATTCTATTTATCTACTTCCCCAAAACAAAACCCACCATGTACAAAGGATGATTGTATAAGGTTTTACCAGGAAGAAGATCATTATTTGTAAATAGAATTTTTGTTACATACATATGCCTCTTGTCTAAGAGGTTCGACAAGCATTTCAGACGATGTTGGAACTTCTATGGGTAGATTTTCACCCTTTGCCCCTTCTTTGGCAGTATTAAAATAAGATGCCTCAAGGTTGACTTCAACAGTCATTGCACGAAACCAACTTGGTAAGAATTCTTCAAAAGTCACTGAATGCCGTGGTTTTTAGTGGTGAATCTCTATTACCCTCGTCTTCTTTGGAAGCTCAATCATCCTCTATGACATAACCTGAACCAGGGTCTTGTCGTAATGAGTATCCCAAGTCCAACAAGGATAGGGGACTAACCCAAATACCCATTCCCATAAAACCACATGTTCAAACTACCATTATAATATGAAAATCATAAGTAAAAACATGGGAAAACATAAATCAACCATTAATAACCAAAACCTCAAATATATAATTCAAACCCAAAACAATATCACAATTATTCCATGAAAGCCATTCATAAAACATGTCTTTAGTTTAACTAACAATGAGGGAGGAGCATAATGCCTTAGATTACGAAGACAGAGAGAAATCACCCTTTGGGTGCCTTAATTGATCCTCTTGATGAAACCCTAGACTTTGCTTAACCCAAGAGCTTGAGAGAGTTTAGAGAGAGTTTCTATGTGTTTAAGATTAGAATAATAGGGTAAATAAAGTCCTAATAGTGTTTTAGGTCTTGGGGTCATAAGGGGTTAAGAAGGCAAAGATATAGAATACCTCAACTTAAATTGTAAAAGAATTTTCGCAGGTGGGTACGACTTCACCTCCCAAATCGTACACAATCATACGAGTGGTACCCATCACTCATATCCTGGACCTATAGTTAGACCCCTACACTATCCAATATATAACTACTAAGGCCTACTCGTATCCAATCATTTGATAAGTACCCATAAACCGTGCCCTAGACCAA
The DNA here is from genome assembly GCA_030864215.1 of Capsicum pubescens. NCBI lineage: Eukaryota > Viridiplantae > Streptophyta > Magnoliopsida > Solanales > Solanaceae > Capsicum > Capsicum pubescens. Next base: position 313,008,902 of record CM061538.1, on the reverse strand, counting down.
CCACCAAGAGCATGAGACACTCATCATACGAAATAGCTTCACTCACTCGTATTATCTCCATGCGATTTGTATTGTGTCTACTCGTACCTTGGACAGTAATCACCCAAGACCACACTTTATAACATATGACCTAGACCCCCTAAACTGTACCACATCATACGATTAGTACCCACAAGTCATATGATATTTAGAAGCTCAAAACTCAGGAAATTTCTAAGGATCAAAACCCAGGGTATTTCAATTCTCCCCCAGTTGGATCAGTCGTCCTCGAATGATGGAACAAGGAAGTACAAGAACGATTTACACCCTAACACCTTGACTCTAACCTTTAACTAAGTTAGAAAACAAATATGCGAGAAAGTCAATCTTTCCTTTAACAAAGTTTAAAAACAAAGGTATGATGAAGAACACATACCTTCCGCGCGAATTTTGGGAGCAGAAAATAGGAACGGATACTTGGATTTCATGTCTTCTTTCGCTTCCCAAGTGGATTATTTAACCTTGTGGTTCCTCCATAGAACCTTAACCGAAGCTATATCCTTGGTCCACAACCGATGAACCTGCCGATCTAAGATCTCAATCGGGACCTCCTCATAAGACAAAGAATATGAGATACCAATATCTCTAATAGGCACGATTTGAGATGGATCATCCATACACTTCCTCAACATAGAAACATGGAACACCATATGAATGGAGTTCAAACTAAAAGGCAACTCCAACTCATATGGAACCTTACCAACCCTTCATAAAACTAAGTAAGGACTAACATACCACGGACTGAGCTTACCCTTCTTACCAAACCATATCTCTCACTTCATAGGAGACACCTTTAGGAACACCCTATACCTAACCACAAACTCTAACTCTTGCCGCCTCAATCCGCGTAGGATTTTTGGTAACTTTACGCAGCCTTATGCTTATCTCGAATTACCTTCATCTTTTTCATGGCTTGGTGAACCAAATATGGACCAAACATCCCCACCTCACCGACCTCAAACTACCCAATAGGAGATCTACATCTCCTACTATACAAGGCCTCAAATGGAGCCATTCCAATGCTAGAGTGGTAGCTATTATTGTAAGAAAACTCTATAAGAGGTAAATGTTAAACCCAACTACCATCATAGTCAATCACACACACCTAAGCATATCTTCTAACACCTGAATTATCCTTTCTGCTTTCCCATCTGACTGCGGGTGGAAGGCAATACTTAGACTTACCTTTCTCCCCAAACCTTTCTGAAATAACCACTAAAAATAAGATATAAACTGCATCCCACAATCAGAGATGATAGAGATATGCACCCCATGAAGCTTCACAATCTCATGAAGATACAACCTTGCATAATCCTCAGTAGAGAAGTTAGTCCTACTAGCAAAAAGTAAGGTGACTTTGTCATTTTATCCACGATGACTTAAACTAAATCAAACTGATTTCGAGATCAAGAAAGACTGGTAACAAAATCCATGTTGATCACTTCCCATTTTCGTTCAGGAAATTCAATTTCTTGATACAATCCTCCGGGCCCCATGTTAGCCACATCCCTCTTCATACCATTCCACCAATACATTTCCTTGAGATCATGATACATCTTCGTTAAACCAAGATGAACAATATAGTGGATTCATATGCCTCAGCCAAGATTATTTCTCGTAAACCGTCGACGTCAAAACACAACCTCTATTGGTACCGCAAGGTACCATCACCACTAATCTCGAAGTCCATTACCTTCTTTCCACCAACATCACCTTTGAACCTTAACAAGAAAGGATCTAACATCTGCTTCTCCTTGATTTCAGCACCACGAGACGACTGTGCCAACTACTGAACGAATGCACCACCATCTGAACGAACACATCACCATTCTCAGAGTCCAAGAGGCAAACTCCAGAGTTAGCCAAACGGTGAATATCCTTTACCAACTCCCGCTTCTCTTTATCCACATGAGCTAGACTCCCCATTGTCAACCTGCTAAGAGCATCAATAACCACATTAGCTTTACTTGGATGGTAGTGAAGACTCATGTCATAGTCCTTGAGAAGATCAAGCCATCTTATTTTCCTGAGGTTAAGCTCTTTCTGAGTGAACACATACTGTAGGCTTTTATTATCGGAAAAGATATCCATATGCACCCCATATAAATAGTGATGCCAGATTTTCAGCGTAAACACCACAGCTAACAATTCCAAATCATGAGTAGGATAATTCCTCTAATACATCTTCAATTACCTAGAAACATAGGCTATCACCTTACCATGTTGCATCAGAACACAACCAAGTCCCACACGAGTTGCATCATAACCCCAAACCCATTAGTACCTTTAGGCAAGGTCAAAACTGAAGACAAAGTTAGCCTATCCTTCAGCTTCTCGAAAATACCCTCACACGCATCCGACCATGGGAGCTTAACCTTATTCTCAGTCAATACAGTCAATGGGGAAGCTATTGAATAAAAGCTCTCCACAAACCTCCTGCAGTAGCCAGCTAAACCCAAGAAGCTCCGAATATCGATCGGAGTTGTGGGTCTAGGCCACTTTTTAACCATAACAACCATTTGTGGATCTACCATGATCCCCTCACTAGAAATAATATAACCCAGAACAGTGACAACGTTCAACCAGAACTCATATTTAGAGAATTTGGCATACAACTGTTGCTCTTTCAAGGTCTGCAACACAACTCAGAGGTGATCGACATGATCTACCTCACTCTTAGAGTACACCAAAATGTTATCTATAAAGACAATGACAAACAAATCCAAAAACTAATGGAAGACCCTATTCATCAAATCCATGAATACCACCGGGGAATTAGTCAACCCAAAAGTCATCACCAAGAACTCAAAGTACCCATACCGGGTATGAAAAGCTATCTGAGGGATATCTACCTCTCTTATCTTAAGCTGATGATACCGAAGATCAATCTTAGAAAAGAATTTGGCGCCCTGCATCTAATCAAATAGATTATCTGTCCTCAGAAGAGGATACTTGTTCTTCACCGTTTCCTTATTCTACTACCGGTAGTCAATACACATTCGAAGGGAACCATCTTTTACGCATGAACAACACCAGTGCAACCCATGGGGACACACTAGGACGGATGAAACTCTTATCTAAAAGATCCTTGAGCTACTTCTTGAGCTCCTTCAACTCAGTCGGAGCCATTTTATAAGGGGATAGAAATTGGACGAGTGTCCAGAACAAGATCAATCCCAAACTCAATTTTCCTATACAAAGAAACACCAAGAAGGTCATCAGGGAAAACCTCAAAAAATTCATTCACCACCGGAATCGAATGCATAGAAGGACCCTCTGAATTATAATTTTTAACCCGCATTAGATGATAGAGACACCCCTTGGAGATTAATCTCCGAGTTCTAAGATATGATATAAACTTCCCCTTAGGAGATAAGGAACCATCCTCCCACCCAATAACAGGATAATTAGAAAATTTAAAGACAACCCTACGGGTCCGACAATCTAGGGACGCATAGCACGAGTGCAACCAATCCATCCCTAGTATAACATCAAAATCAACCATATCTAATTCATACAAATCCAACAAAGTCTCCTTACTGCCAATAGGTACCACACACCCCCTATAAACTTTTTTAGCAATCACAGAGTCACCTACCAGGTTAGAAATAGAAAAAGGGTCCGAAATGGACTTTGAAATGCACTTCATACCAAAACCAAAATGCACAGCCACAAAGGGGCCCAGATTAAGTAAATAATACATATAATGAAAAAAGAGTTGCAACATATTATTCATGATATCAGGTGATGCCTCAGACTCCTATCGACAGTGAGTGCATAAAGATGGTTTCGACCAGTGCTGGAACTAGAGGGTGCACTCTTTGGTACTGGAGATGAAGACGAAGAAGCCATAACTTTGTTCTCCCCAAAGGAAACCTTACCAACAAGATAGTTTCTAAGCATATGGCCTAGCTTACCACAGCCAAAGAACCTGTCCCTTCCCTAATCACAAAAACCCCTATGCAGACAACCACAGAACCTGCAAGGAGGATATGATGGAGCCGACTGAGCCCCATTAGCCTGAGATAGGGCACTGTGTACCCTAAAGTTATTTCCACCATAGAAACGTGATCACTCGACGGTTTTAGATAGGGAGAACTAGCTATCGAGTAAGACCCAGAGTTGCCCCATTTCTTCTTGGACCACTTATCACCATCCCTGCTACTCTGCTATTGGCTACCACCCTACTTAGAGAATCTAAACTTCTTTCCCTGCCCCTCACTTAACTCAACCTACTTTTTCTTTTCCTCCTCCGCCTGTTGCATATAAAAAACCAACCTATAGATATCTATGTCCTTGATCAGCAAAACAACCTTACTTTCAAAGATCAATTCACGAGACAGTCCCGAAGTAAACTTTCTCATCCAGGTCCTCATATCAGACACCATCTCTGGAGCATACTGAGACAACTAGTGAAACTTCAAGGCATACAGCTTGACCAACATCCTCCCTTGCTTCAGATTAACAAACTCCTCCGCTTTTACTACTCTTAACTCCTAAAGAAAGAAGTGGTCTAGGAATGCATTAGTGAAATCCTCCCACTGTGATGACTCATCAGTGTCACCCCTTGCCTGGTCCTATTTCTCGTACCATTGGTACACCTCACCTTTCAGGTGGTAGGCCATAAACTCCACCTTTTCCATAATCATGGCATGCATAACAAGAAAAATCTTTTCCATATTATCCAAAAAAAACTGAGGATCCTCTTCCACCTGAACACCTATAAAGGACGGAGGATTAAATCTCATGAACTGGCCAACTTTGTGGCCACAGAAACACCATGTTCAAACTGAGTAACTACCAACTGTGCCAATATATGAATTGACTGACAAAACTCAGCGTTAGTCACATTAGCTTGAAGAGTCTAATAAGGACTAAAAGGAATTGGTGGAACTCCAGAATGATCCAAAAATGGACCCTTATACCAAGTATGAATCCCATGAGTAGAGCGTGTCCTATCAATATTGTCCCCAATTAGGATAAAGGAGTTTCTGTGAGCATCAGATCATCGAGGCATGATTTGAAAAGTGAACAAACGGGAATTAAAGAAGATTCTAGGACTTAGACTCCAAATCTTGAAAATAAAACTCAAGAAATAGAAAGATTCTTAAATGCCTTGAGTCTCTCCCTTAAGAGTGTAGCGTACTACACAACCATAAAAGAGACTCTACTTGACATGGCTTTGTGGACTCCCAATTAACCATGAACCTAGGGTTCCGATACTAACTTGACATGACCCAAACTAGGGCCTTGTTGTAATGGGAATCTCAAGTCCAACAAGGATCAGGGACCACCCTTGATACCCAACCCAACCTCTAAACACATACCTTGAGTTAGTGAATTCCTAATATATAACAAGATAGAATATTATACCACTCAAGACTCTGGGATAAGTCCATGACCAACCCAAACAAGTCAAACCATATAATACCGAACAAATAACCATAACGTAAACCAATCCATAACCATTCCATAAAATAATAAAATGAAACAATAATAAATCAAATACAGTCAACCGATATCAACCATAATACTAATACTAATGCCAAGGTTGACCCCAATGTCGACACCGCCCATGCCAACCAATAGTAGTCTCACAGTATCTCTATCCAAAAGTGAAATAGTATTTGGTCGGGACATGT